>OZ010795.1:442209026-442535360 GCA_963932465.1 Maratus speciosus
GCCATAGGTTTATTTATTAAGTCATCACTTGTTTTTTTTTCATCACTGTTTGAGTTTTATTTATAAGTAATAGTTTTTTGTAAGTGTTATTCAGAAGCAATTCATTTGAGATGGATAAATAAATTTCTTTTATTCTGGATGTTAATAATTAAAAACGGAAATTAAGTACTCAACTAGTAAAATTTTCAAATAAAAAAAATATTACATTTTTCTGTCTTTGTGACATAATAACTTAATTCCATTACTAATGCTTATTCAAGGACAAAAAATAATTTTGAAAATTTTATTACTGGCAAGACATATGGTATATTTAAATAAACCTTTAAAATTTCCGGTTATAAATATTTAAATTATAATTCTTGAAAGAAGTGGATCATAACTTAAAATGAATTATAAAACAATTCCTTTACTTAAGAATAGAAATGTATAAATTAATTTTTATAATAAAATTTTACTTTAAACAAACTAAGACTTTTGACAAGAAAATCCATTGTAGAAATTTCCAAAAATAATGATATCAAAATCACCGGGTACGAACCAAAATCCAAGGAACAATACATTCTTGAATATAGGCACTGTAAGAGGGGTTTCCTACGGATGATGTGATTGGTTTTCAAGCTTTGTAACATCCGTAAGGCGCATTGATATAAGGGGCAGATTCGAGCGATGATTCGGATTAAAGAAATTATATATCCGCAGTTTACAGACCTACTATTTTTCAAAATCGATTACTTGACGAAATGCTGGATTTCACAACTCTTCCTTTAGATGCAGTTACTTATGCTATGAGGATTTTGATAGTATAAGCTGGCCAAGAGATCATTATTACAATGAGTATTCATCTCAACAATTTTAATTTAATTTCAATTTGCTACTTACGATGAACGCTTTAACAAAAATGATTGTGGCAGTGTCTGACACTGCACTGTTAAAAATTTGCAGCATTCTGGCAGGTCATTTGACAGTTTTTTCCTAAAACGGTTACACAACCGTAATTTTAACACTATTCTGACCATATTATTGGCCATTTTATGGTCAGAATATAGTTAAATTATGGTTATGAAACCGTTTTTTCAAAAAACGGTCGAATGACCTGCCAGAATGCTGCAAAATTTTTAACAGTGTGCCTATATATTTTTATTATACAAAATTTTACCTTATTTATTTACAGAATTCTGCGATTAATCCTTTATGATGCAAACTATAAATAAAAATCTATATCTATTTTAAACTTTTTTTTATCTTGTCATATAAAATAAGATTAAAGATTTATGCAATAAAAATAATACCAAATTTAGGTACAACCCGTTAATCACAACTAATAAAATGATTAGATGCTTTTAAGTAACGTTTGGTGAATACTTATAGAAATATTTCAAAACTTTGAAAATAAGAAATCTGTACAACATTTCACTGCACTTTTTTAATAATATGTATAAAATCTGTATAAAACATAGTGCATAATGTATATGTATAAAACGAAAATTGACTTTATTACTAATGAACACAGATTTTCCTATTATTTAAACATAAGCACTCTGGTTATTAACAAAATTTTGATAAATAAACAACAATTACATTGACCTTTATTTATTTTTTTAATTTACAATTTACTCCTTGTTTAAATTCCTAACGACAATAAATAAATATAGTGCAAAAAGTATATGTATAAAACAAAAATTGACTTTATTACAAATGAACACAGATTTTCCTATTATTTAAACATAAGCACTCTGGTTATTAACCAAATTTTGATAAATAAACAACAATTACATTGACCTTTATTTATTTTTTTAATTTACATTTTACTCCTTGTTTAAATTCCTAACTGCAAAAATAATACACCACTTTTTGAAAACTGTTCCTACTCATTTTCAAAGAAAACTATTTTAGAAATTTATTAGCATTATTAACTAGCAAACCATGAAAATAACCAATGAACAAGAAAAATCTCAATGAAGCTCACTAAAACACACAAAGAACACAAAAGAAACATTAAAACAATGCGAAGTTTTGAAAAAAGGGAAATAGTAGTGCTTTCGTTATTTTTGAAATTGTAATACGAGAAGTAAGAATAAAGGAATTTCTTTACTAGAAGACAATTACCAGTTTTCCATTCAACTAAAAAAATTTAATCATTTGCAATAGAATAAAAGGACTGAATAATCAGTGCAGAAACATCTTGTGAAATGAAGTAAAATTTAACAAATGAAATTGTGCACTGGTTTGCTTCAATAAATTCTTAAAGTTGACGGTTTGTATGACCGGCATACATTTAAAAAATAAAAAAATATCGCTTCTGATGTAAAATAAACTAATAAAAAAACAATATTATTGAATTGTTCTATAAAATGTAATTCTTTATTAATTCTGCATTTAATAAATATTTTTCATGATATGAAACGTAATATACTAGTACTCGTACTAGCTGAACATCAAGATCAAATAAAATATTATTAATAAAATATTATTAAAAGGAATATTGAGCTTTTTTCTAAAATCCGATTTCTAAAAGTTTTAATTGTGAGTCATTATGTAAATGATAATCAATCGATTGTTGTCATCTTAAGATTTTGTTACCAGATTTTTTATTTTATGTTGTCAAGTAAAATTTCTTTGGAAACTTATGTCAACTGGGGTACATTTGAAGATTCGCAATTTACACTCTCGACATTACTTACAATTTTAATTATATACATTGTAGTTAACAGGATTTTTTTTTGTACTTTTCTATTTGAATTACTCTTTTTTTATTATCAAAATTATAATGATTTTCTAGTGAAGGGACCAATATAATTACATCAATAACTCCAAAACTATTATTTGAATATTTATCTGTAGTATTAAATGCTTTTTAGATGCTAAATAAAAACGATAAGTTAAATAATGTTTCTTTCCTTATAGTTTTTTTTTATCATACAAAATCGTAAATGTAAACTTTAATTTTAATAATTTTCTATTACTTATATGTTATTATTTATCTTATTAAATCGCAATGGGTTCAGACTTAAGAAAAGTCATTAATCAAGTTGATTTTGGATGAAAGTTTTTTTTTTATCAATTTAAGATTATTTAAAGATGATAATACTTTTTAGAAAATCCCTCTGCGTAAGTAGCTATCACAGAATTACTTTTAGATTTATCAGACTTCTTTCATCGTGATTAGTTCGAAAAAGAAAAACATTTTCTTTAAAATCTATCAAAATTTTTAGCTTGATGCATGTTCTGAAAGACAAAATCTGAGCACATTAATAATAAGAAAAATTACTCTTAGAATATTACAGTTGATTCCTTCAAAGTACGCATTTCACAAAATTGTCTGAGTAATGATTCTCCACTTAATGACGTTTTTATATCAGATATGTGATCATATTGTGTTTATTTAATGTCTAAAGCTGTAAAATGCAATTAAAATGAATTTAATTAACACATTAAGTGCTTTTTTTTATCTTTTATAGGAAAATTCATACAGATGTATTAGTTAATATGGCTTAGACAAACAGAACTCTCGACAGTCGTTTAAATTTTGAATAAATCTCAAAGATTTAACAAATTTCATTGAAATAAGAATGTATATTATTATATAAATAGAAGAAATTATTTTCCAGCAAAATATTTGACAGATATGTTTCAGTAAGATATTTTCAAACTTTAGATTCGCACTTCATGAGAAAAACTCTTTTTTTATCACACAAAATTTATCGTAAGTAATATTTTTTCTAATAATTCATTTAAATTTAATTAAATTTAAAATAAAAATGTATATTTAAGTTTAATTTTTGTATAAAATTTAATTTTCAATTGTTAACCTTTTCTGCTGAAAGTTTTCAGGAAATTTTACCGTATTTACCCGCGTATACGGTCGATCCCGCGTATAAGTCGACCCCCTACATTCCCGATCAAGAAATTTGAATTTTTTAAAATCCCGCGTATAAGTCCCCCCCCCCCACTTTTCCGATCAAGAAATTTGATTTTTTTTTTTTTTTTTTTTATGCATTATTCAAAATCACATGGAAAAAAAAGGAAAGTACTAAATGTACAATAATAAAGAAACTTTAATTTTTTTTTTCATTTATTCGAAATCATATGAAAAAAAAGTATTAAATATGTAATAATGAAGATAATAAAATACTAAAGTAATATACAAAGTTAAACTGATTCAAGGTCCGATTCAGTATCGGATTCGCCAAACAATTCACAAAAATCCTCCGTCGATATCGGCTCATCACGATACACGTTTTCAATCTCTGTATCGCGACATTCTTCCTGGTCGTTATCACATTCGAAATTGGCATCATCTTCTGTGCTGTCTAGCTCGTTACTTATGCAGCATTTCTTGAACGATTTTATAATCATTTCGGAAGGAATTTGATTCCACGCATCTTTAACCCACTGTGCAATTATGCAATGTCGGGCTTTCTAATGTTACCGCCTTTTGTAAATGTTGGACAACCAGATGAAATCCACTCTGTCCCAGGGCCGAAACTAAGGGGGGGGGGGGCTGAGGGGGCATGTGCCCCGGGCGCCAGAACGAAGGGGCGCCAAATGAAGGATTATACCTTTGGAATGGATCCTTTTCTTCTGGTGGACTGATGGGTTCTATTATTATGAAAAAGTCATTATAAATGAAGTGTTAGGTGAAGATGAAAGAGCAATCGTAAAAAGTTAGAACTCTGATTTTCTGGTCAGAATGGGAAGAAAAAAAATGGCCATAATTAATATATATATATATATATATATGGCCATTTTTTTCCTTCCCATTCTGACCAGAAAATCAGAGTTCTAACTTTTTACGACTGCTCTTTCATCTTCACCTAACACTTCATTTATAATGACTGTTTCATAATAATAGAAGCGATCAGTCCATCAGAAGAAAATAACTTTGTGAAAGCGGACACCGGTTAAGCGAGACTCGGATAATCGGAACTCTAACTGTATATTTCACTTTAAAAATGATCTTTAGAATATTTTTGTTGGTGTTCAGAGGGGAGTCATGACACCCGTGACCTCCCTTTTGGCTCCGCGATTGTAGATTACGTAGTTCAGTATTGCATATTTTAAGATTATAGTATATTTTAAATTTTAAAATAAATCGGCTATTAGAAAATTAGTAAAATTCTCTTTGTAAATATACTTTGCGGAAGAGGGGGGGTGGGGCGCCAAAATCCATGCTTGCCCCAGGTGCAAAAAAGGCTAGTTTCGGCCCTGCTTTGTCCAACATTTTCTAACATTTGTTTTGAAGGTCTTTTTGAGGCAAATGTCTAGGAATTGAAGGACGGATGTCAAACCTCCCCGGATTACAGCTACAGTCGTTTTCAGTTCTTTTGTCGCTTTATTTACGTTTTCAGAAAAGTGGCCACGAAACGAGTCGTAATCTGAAAGGGAATGTTTTTTGAAAACAGCTCCCGGTCTTTTACCCCACACATTTTTAAGACAGTCGGCTGTTCCGTCAGCATCCATCCACCCCTCTTCATGGGCTCGAATCAGTACACCAGAAGGAAATGTAACGTTTTTCGGCAACGTTTTTCTTTTAAAAATAATCAACGGATGAAGCTTATTACCGTCGGCCAAACAGGAAAGAACGACAGTAAAACGGGTTTTTTCGTGCCCAGTCGTTTTTACCAAAATGCTTTTTTCCCCCTTGCAATTCACTGTTTTATTTTCTGGTAGAGGATTTTCCATATTTCCTATATAGCAAAGTTCAAAAGATTTAATTTTTGTTTGATCGATGACGTATTTTTGAAATTTCATAATCTTTGCTTCCAAGTCAGATGGTAATTTTTGTACCAGTTTAGTGCGCTGGCGTAAAGTCAAACCATGACGATTCTTAAATCTAGTGCACCAATGTTCTGATGCACGAAACGGTTTGGAACACCATACTTTTCTTCTTTTGGAAGCTCCATTGCTCGTAAACGTATGCCAGTTCTAGTGACAATAAAACCATGCAATACATTTTTGAGTTCTGGGAAGGGCGATTTGCCACGCCGCAAAGCTTTTATTGATTTTGGGATGTTTTCTAGCTTCGCCAATCACGAATCAATTTTTCGTGAACCTCAAACTGACGAGAAGCAGCACAGTTGTTAGACTCTTTCCGCAAAAGAAATAACTTTAAGTTTAAATCCAGCTGCGTATGAATTGCGTTTCTGTTTTCTAATAACTAAATCAGCCATATCAGTAGAAACAAGGAGAAAAAGTGCAGTAAGTTAAACGAAGAAATAATGAATATGTGTACTATCAAGAACAGCCAAGATATAACCCCGGTCACGTATTTTTAGAGAGTCACATGTTTCTAGCCACTCGCGAACGATTCAATTGCACATAGAGGTGATACATTCTCGGAGTTTTATCCACTGATCTGTCAGAGGGAGGAGGGGGGGGGGGGGTAGTAGGCGTACATTCATCGCCAGGACCAAACCCGTCACCCAGTCTCCTCTTTTTCTCTCATGGTATGGAAATCGACAGTAAACAGCGTCATTCTCTTATGGAATGCGAAAAGAGAATAATTGTCTTTCAGAAGGACATTTTTGACTTCTGGTAAAATAAAATAAAATAAAATAAAGGACCCTCGTATAAGTCGACCCCCCAAACTTTAAAGTCTTTTTTTGTCCAAAATTCCTCGACTTATACGCGGCTAAATACGGTATTTAAAATCTTCAACATTTATTTATCGCAGATGTTAATTTAAATTAATTACAAATTATGAAGTAAGGTTAAAAAGTCTATATCAAACTGAAACAATCATAGTATGCACTAAATGCACAAAAGTTTCAACACATGGTTCAAAAACGCAGCTAAATTCTTCTAAATATTATGATAACTTAAATATTCTTCTATAACTTGATATATTTTGAGTTTAAACTTCGGGTTTTTCATTGCAATGGACCATTTTTCAAATTTATATGCACTTTATTTTATATGCTGCTAAAATTTGAGAAAACCCTGATTTTTTGTACCATTCCTCCTTTATGTTGAAATTTTTTTTTATCTTAAAAAAAGAAAATGCTACACCTGATAATGTATTTAATGTCAGTACAAGTGCAATTAAATTTTTGGTCAATTTGATATTCGAACCCAGGTTTCAGGCCTAAAAAATTTAATAATATTTCACTGATTATTTATCAAAAATCATAAAAAAATCGTGATTTATTTTAATTTTTATTTTAATCACAAAGAGTTGAAAATATCTCTATCATACAACTGTCTCTATCATACAATGATTTTTTCATTCATTAAAAATTTATTTCTTCTGTTATTATTAATATTTTTTTTTTGTATTGTTCAATATCAATTCATATTATAAGCATAGATAAAACTTTGTGCGAGTTTTAATAAAAAAGCTAAAATCTTTAAACTCTTCGCTACCTGAGTCCACATATGTGAACCTCTCTTCTTTTCCCCATAAAAACTAAACTGTATGACTTTTTTACATTTTGACTTCATTTCTTAATAGCTGAATGTTTTTTGCTTTAAAAGCAAACCAATAAATGGCAAAATCTTTGCAGATTTCCTCATAAAATAGATGTTATTTCTGATGATATGATCTGATGTTATGATGTTATGATCTGAGTTTGGAAAACGCCTTCAAGGGGGTTTGACCAAGAAATTGAGAAATTTTCATACTTATTTAACTTAAATCCTGTACAATTAAATGTTTTGGGGATTTGCATATCATTCACTCGATTAAAGGCCTTAAATTTGTGATTGTGTGAATTTCGGTTTGTGATCATTAAATCGATATTGTAACGGAATTTGTAGTTTTAGATCCGTATTTGTAAACCTAAATTACTAGTCCCCTAAAGTATCAATTTCCGAAAAGTTTCTTTTTATGTCATCTGTCATGTTATTTGGTTTGTTTAAAACCAATGAGTGAGTATTTGTAGTATTATTTTAGCTCTGGGAACGAAGAGATTAACAATGATTTTGCGCACAAATAACTTACAGACACAACAAAAATTCCTATTACTTATTATTAACTACTTTTAATATTATTGTTGTTCTCTTAACTTTTTTAAGTAATTTTTATTTCAGTTTCACTTTATATATTCTATCTTTTTATTATTATTTTTAAGAAAACGATTTTTTTTTTTTTTTTTCAAAACAATGCTTTAACTTTTTTTTTTTTTTTTTTTTTTTTTTTTTTGTATAACAATGCTTTAAGAAATATTAGCGTTGTGTATTGACTTATTGAATGATAAAGTATGATTTTTCAAATTAACTTGAAACATTCTTTAAAAGTTGAATTTGTTATTTTTTTAAATATACTGTCAGGCAATAAGGAGAAAATTGTATATTTAAATACAAAATATTAGTTGAAAAAATAAATGCTGAAGATTATTTGTTGTACCATATAAAAAGTGATTGTAATTATTTCTTGTCATCTAATTATTTAAAAAATTCTAATGAATAACTGTTTTATATTGTTTTGAAAAAATGTATTATTTGTATTTTCAAAAAAAAAAAAAAAAGGATGTTTATTTTGTTACTTCCAAAATGACCCATCTTTAAACTATCATTTTGCAGAGTTTGGATGATATAATTTATTGTTTTCATGTCAGTTTTAGTTTATTTTTCGAATAAAAAAGGAGTAAGCAAATTACAAAAAAATGGAATAAAAGAGAGTTTGCAAGAAATAAGTCAATTTGTATTTATATATTTAGTTATTTTTGAAATATGATCGATATGAATTTTAAAAAAAATCTGGTTAAAAAAATTTAAAGTTTATCCGAATTGATGAAAATGTAAGTTTTCATTTAAAATTGAAAGTTTTAAGGTATGCAATGAGAAGCAAAGTATATGTACAATCTTTAAAAAAATGTACACGCCCTCCACTCTCAACTCCTACTGACTGACACAAATTATGGTATATTTATTTCTCTAATGCCAGTCGAATCGCAATAACATCTGCTATTTAAAGTCACATAAGCAAAGTTTAAGTGTAAAATTAAAATTGTACACTTAAACTCTGCTTAGTGATCTTCTGGATATTTAAACTGTAACAAACATATTATTTTCCAAAATTAACCGCAAACAGGAACATTATATTTCTATTCGTTGAAGTTTCACTATCTATACGCGGACGGCACCTTAAGAAAAAATGATGTGTAGTATTAAATAGTAGACATTATCAATAATCCATTGGAAATAGTCTTGTTTTTATAGGAGGATTTGTGGCAGATTTGTTAGACTCTTTTTATAATATATAGCATACTTTAAAAGAAAAGGGTTGGGGTATTCTGGATTAATCTTACAAACGTGTACAGAAATATAAAAAAATAAGAATTTGCTTATTATACGACTGCCAAAAAGGGATTATGTGTTTCACGCGTATCTGGGTATGTGGATTTCTTTACACCCACGAAACATCCCAACGGCTGGATAGATTTTAATGAATGATGTCTCTATCGATTCGTCTTAAGGGTCCAATGGTTATAGGATAGGTTTTGTTTTTATAAATTCAAAATGGCGGCCGTGAAATACAAAATGGCGGTAGAGACGAAAAAGATTTACGTACCATATTGAGTGGCATATCATTCGATAGGTCTTTCAAAATGAAGACGATGTTTCATTGACTATTTTACAGCCAGAAGCTCCGTTTAAATATTACACAATCTGGAAATTTTGTAGGATCTCTAGCTTTACTGCAACTCTAACCTTCATAGACATCTATAGGCCTCATCAAAACAGTGTTTATAGCTAGTAACTAGCCATTAAACACAACTGAAAAGTCATCAATACAAGTAAATAAAAAAAAATAGATAAGTAATATAAAAAATAGATTCACATTGATGAGAAATAATTAATTAGTTAGGTTTTTATGCAGTCTGTTTTTTTAATTAAATTAAATTTTAATTTAAAATTTAAATATATATATATAACCTATTTATATATCTGAATAAAATACGAGCAAGTAGTAACGCAGATATTTTATGTTTCAGGCATTTACAGAAGTTATTTCTTAGAGGAATCTTAATCGTACGGGCAACTGACACGTGCTTTTTTTCTTTCCAGAAATCGTATTAAAATTACTGTACAGAAAAATATATTTAGCATAATGATTTTTTAAAAGTATACTGAATGAAAGTATACCAAAGGAATTATAGTATGGAACCGGGATTAAAAATATACATATATCCTGGTTTTTGTAAGCTTTCTCTTTAAAATACAGATAAAAACCTTATTCGCTTACTGGGTTTTAAGTAGTTTATTAAGGATTTTTATACACGAGTTATAGTGTAATTTTTCACTAAGATAAAGATAAAAAAAATTCACAAGCATATAAAAATAAGATTCTTCCATAAAATATGGATTCATTTAGTGTATTTTAAAATATTGAAAGTTATATGTAAAACATGTAAAATATGTCTACATAAAATACAAAAAAATACTTTAAATACATTTTATTTATATTTACTTCGTCATAGTGATTAGTTACAAGACATATATTATTGCTATATACGCAATTATCATTTTCTTTAAGATTTAAACCAATTTGCGTTAGCGTCTTTTCATTAATCCCCCAAGACCTGTCTACATAAATTATTTTATTTGAATAATCTCTCTAGTTAATTACATTTAAATGCTACTTATTATTCTGTTTTACTAAGTTTATTGCCAGTATTCTGATTAATATATCCCTATCAAAAATCGAACATAAAAAAGTGAAAGTATCCTGAACAAATACCCGTAATTCTATACAAATAGAATATATTTATAATATATTAAAATTAATTTTAGGATATGATACTAAAGGCATTTACACTCTTTATTTTATAAATAGGATCTAGTTCTTAAGTGTTCTATAATTCTAATTTGTTAATTAACTTTACGGAATTAAATAAAAAGCATATGGTAGTAGGAGATCCACACTACAAGTTCTTTAATGTTAACGAAGTTAAATGACAAATTTTTACTGATATTCTATTTTTGAATAAACTATATACCTTCTATTTTATTTCAAATTTTATGCTTTATTTCCTCAATTTCCTACAGGTCTTCTTTAAATTTTATAATGTAGTTAAACAAGTGTTTGTGCCTTCGTTCTGTCTGGGCATGAGTCTGTATGACATTACGTTCTCTAACTCCTCTAAACACGCACCGATTGCGATACAATTAATATAAGTTGTTAAGGTTTACGATGGAGTGATCGTTATTTAAAACGACATCTACTGTTTATAGTTTGTTTAAAGTGTCACTTTGAAGAATTTCATTGTTCTATGCACTATAGGATAAAATCATCTGCGATGTATTTTAATTATTTTACACAATTTCATACATATTGAAATTGATATAGGCCAGTAAGATGTACTAAAAGATACCTACTATACAATTTTTTTGTAAAAAAATTATTGTCTATTTATAGGGACGCACCAAAGAATTCGATTACAGTATTTTCTATAAGCGAACATTGTTGGAAATGCGTTTCCGTTATTGCATGATTTTTAATATTTAACTACATTTTTGCAAATCACTTTGTATATATAAATTCTTGGATAATATGCAGGGTAGCCTATAGAACTCGTGCATATTTTCGTTTATTGACAACTAAAATGTTGCATGCTTAATAGTATATATGTAGGTATACCGGGTCTAATTAGCCAGCTTTTTCTTCTAATAATTTAAAAAAAAAATTACAATTCAACATTTTAAATTTATTTTTATGTTACCGCTATCAGTGTACTTTCAGGAAGAAGTCACAACAATAAAACTTGAAAATATTAACAATAAGTATTAGTTAAGAAGCTTAAACTGACACCAAGTCGCTTGGGCCAACTTGCCCCGATTGCGGGGTAAGTTGGCCCGCCACTTTTAACGACACATTTTAATGTCCTGATAGTGTAGATGTTTAAGAAATGATCAAAATTTTACCAAATCTTAATTTTTATTTCTTGCGAACGGAAACACAATATAGCCTCCAAAATTAAAATAAAAATTTTAAATATTAAAACCGTGATTTATTCAAATTATTAACTTCGACGAAAAATTGTTTTAAAATTTGAATTTATATTTTCATAAAAAATGTCTTTAATAAATTTTACGTAACAGTAATAAATTTTAATAAAGGTGCTAAAACACCGTAACTCTTAGAGTACATTAATTTAAAAAATCATTCATCCTTAATTAGGTGATTTATTATAAACACCAGATGATAAATAAATTGTATCAAAGCCTCTGTACATCTGTTAAGTGCAATAATTATTTTCCTTCGTTTATTATGTTTTTCTAACGCATGTTTCTCTAACGCATCAGTCCCTTCAAATTTCTGTCAGTAGAATGTAATATTTCTTGATGATGCTTTGGCTAATGCCAGCTTCTGTGAAATAATGATAATTTTTGTTTATATAAAATTTAAATTCCTAATTAAGTATTAAAAAACACAGTTTGTTTATCATGAAATATATATATATTATTGATTACATTCATGATTTATTATTGGTATAATGAGATTTAGATAATCTAATAAGTTAGTATATAGCAATGCGTTTGATATAATTAGGTTGGATGATATCATTTTTTTAATATTTTTTGTTTGAACTGTTGATCTTTATCAAAGGATAGGGAAGTGTAGTTAAATTCTGTCTGTGGAAGGGGCAACATATCTCTTAAAGGGAAATATAGCTTTTGATAACTAAAAAAAGTTTTCCTGAAACTGCCATATTTATGGATTATAAAGAGAGAAAGGATGATTTAGTTTCAACGAATAAGTACCAGGTAAGAGGTTTTCACTTCATAAAATGTGATGTTATTAAAGGATTATTTGTGGAAAACTCTTCTCTGGACAAGGCAACAAAGGGATTTTATTAATTATTGAGAAATATCAGAGTCGCATAGATTTTGATTGTTAGATTTGTTACTTTTAGCGGTAGCATGTAACACTAGGAGGCCGAACTTTTAAGTAGATTTCCTAAGATATACTACTTATTGCAATCTCCCATATGTTGGAATTTTTGAAAAAACTTTTGCAGATCTACATCGATCATGACCCCTAGATCCCAAAATCACCCCCAGTTCGAAACTTCATATACATATTACTTTTCTATGGACACGATAACATATCCAATCAGTTTAAAGTTTACAAAACTTCTAGGAAAAGGGCTAAAAAATTATGCATGACATATTTTTGATATAATTAAAAATGGCTTCAAAGGAATGCAAAAAATAGGTTTTCAGAAGAAAAAAATTCCGTCGTCGTCAATTCACAAGATATCAAATTCACTTAAATCTATCACAAATCATCTTAATATTATCTACAATTTTTGTATTGACAAGCTTTTGATAAGAGCAACTCTTACAGCAAAAAGAAATTAAAAACTAAAAAAAAGTATGTGTGTGTGTGAGGGGGGTGGGGTGGAGGTTGTATAAGAAAAAAAATCACATTTCCCTTAATCCTTAAATTCTTCGTGAAATTGGTACTGAACTTCGAAACCTACCTGCGCCTGCAAGCCAAGCCAACAGAGATTTTTCAATAATTATGAAAGTTATAAATGTTTTTGTACAACAGGAGCAGCTAATTTAATTTGGGGAGGAGGTAAACAACGCTATAACTTCATTTTTTTTAAAAGATTGACTGAAATAACCAGGAGTTCAATTAATAAAATAATTCCTTACTATTAATTAATAATAAATCAATTAAAAAATAATAAATGTTTATTAAAATAATTCATTACATTTATCAAAATTCCAATACCCCAAAACCAAATTCTTACGGGGCATGTTGGCCCGGCGGGCCAACTAACACCGTATTGACATTTTTGTTTTTCATGACTATAAGGATTTATTCTGAAAGTATTTCAATAAAAAACATGCCCTACAATAACTACGAACAATTATTTTTCTGAATTACTATATATCAAAAACTAAAATGTAATAAATAAAATAAAAGACGATTATTTATAAGTGAGGAAATTTACTCACCTTTGCAAAATTTACAAAATTCTCAATAATTCTTTAACGCACGCTCCGATTTCAATGGTGCTGATGTTGGAGAAGGAAAGCGAAGGAAAGCATACTTGGCTGAACTGACAATGTCATCTAATGCAAAGTTTTAAAAATATCGCGACTGGGCCAACGTGCCCCTGTGGCCAACTAGCCCCGGTCTACCCTACTTCTATAGATCATATACAGAGTTTCACAAAAGAATTTGAACACTTTTTCCCACTGAATATCGTAGCTTCTCAAATTGGATTTTAAAATATTTAATGCGCTTTCCAAATCTCTGACTTAACTATCATTGTTCACTTATTAAACGGTGACGTTTTATTACAGTATTTTGAATGCATTGGAAAGTTTACATAATTATGATTAAAGCATGAACATTTTCTTCTTTTATTATTACAAGCAACATTTCGAGTAATTTTATTAATTTAACTATTAGAAAATACTAAACAATGTATTACAGAAATAACTCTATTTAAAACACATTCGTAAAATTCTAATTATTCATTTTATTTTTCACATATTTTTGTTCTTTCAGAGAGATTACTGAGCTATCTATGTTCCCTAATATTTTTATTCTTAGTTCATTCGTTTAATGTTTAAAGGTTGCTTTAAGAAAATAATTCACTTTAGAATGCTAAGTTCACCATTTAATTATCTTTTAAGTGTGAGCGAACGGTACTTAGGTTAATGTGATTTTTTAATATCATTAATCCCTTTTTTAGCATTAATGGATTTCGATTAAATATCCCTTCTAAGAGTTCGATTAGAATTATCATGTGAAATTTTAACGCTATGAAAAAAGAAGCAATTAAATGAAATGCATAAATGTATAAATATCAGTTCTTAGACTAATGTTCTTTTATAAAAATAAAAAATATATATGAAGGCGTCTGAATTCTGAGATCTTTTACGAAATCTAATCATTTCACGAAAACTTCTACGAATTATAAATTCCTCTAAAGTATGCTCTATATTGTATTTGGGTATGGGGAAGGCAAGTAAGAAAAAAAATGCAGTTCATGATTTTATAAACGCAGTGTGTTTAAATATTTAAATAACTTAATTTTTAAATGAAAATAATAAAAACTTTGAATAATATAAGCTGTTTTTAAAGATATATGCAGAGCAAACAAGAAACTATCGTATTTAAAAATATATCACATAATATAAAACGTACATGTCTCTTCTCAGACATTTCAATATGACAATTAATAAAACGGCATACTTACTTAAATTTGTTTCATTTGTTTAAAGTCGATAAATGGAACCATTGTGTTATTTTTGTAAATATTTTTCAATTAACATTTTATACAAAATAATTTTAAAGCTTCTAAATATCTATTTTTAAAATTTTTTAAAGGCCCCAGATAAAATTAACATGTAAAATCAAATCAATGTAAAAAATATTAAAACATTATAAATAAAAAGGCGAAAAAATATATTAAGAAAAAGTATTGTAATCGAAAAAAAATCTACTTCTAGTTCTTGACGGATTTACATGTTTTAGGGTGCAGAGATCCGAGAAACATGTTTAAACAAAATGTCTGTATATCCGTCCGTATATCTGTGTATCCATGACTCTGTGTTCGCTTTGTATAATCGAAAAGTGTATCAAGTTATGCATAGAATTAAACCAAATGTTTGTGTATGTTTTTGGCTAAGGTTAGCAGGTCCACCTTGAATTTGGAAATATTACGCCGGAAGGGATCGCTGTAATAGCAATGATCGTACCATTTTCTTTATTGTACCGTCAAGAACGGTATAAAATGATGCATTGAATTAAACCAAATTTCATGTGCATGATTTTTGACTATAGTAAGCCGGTCCCATGCGCATTTAGGAACACATTCCGCCGAGAGGGGAGTGTTATAGCGATTTTCCTCGATTTTTAGCAGTTCTGGTGTACATCGGCTGTTCATTCAGCGATGATTGGCAACTTGAATCCAGCTAACCCTGCGATTTTCAAACAGTTCATGTACAACAGAATATAGAAAAATACATATTTTATTAAATTTTATGATTGATATTAACTCATTTTTACTCTGATTAATAAAATGAAGTATATTATTCCGATTAAAATCAAAGTTGATGTAGTATTGAACTAATAACACTGAAAGATTAACATGTATATGAAAGAAGAAAGTTTTGTGATTGCCAAATTCGGCTAGCACAATATACTATTTCATGATCGCTACGACCCAGTAAAGAGTAAATTGCTGGCCAGCAGCAAGATAGGTGCCGGTAATGATGGGGAAGTGCTGGCTAATGTTCTACCATTGCATGACCACTGCATGACCACTGCTGGACAGCTTCAGTCAACTTTGCTGTTGAAAGTCATCAGATAAAATTCTGGTGGGCTTCCGTTTTATCTCATGCGTTGGCCAACCACTACATGGAAGTGCACGAACTTTTGCAGTATTATTACTGGGAACCCTTACGCTAGGTGGCGTTGCGAATATCGAAGACATTGAGTATTTGAACACAAATCTGAAATGAATATCTTAACACAGTTTAAGCTGCGAAGCTAATTTCTTTTTTTTTATGTAAATAATATAGCACCACTTCCACCAACAAAACAAATAAGTAAACGAATAAATAAATGAATTCTTTGTTTGAACGCACTTTTTTCTCTCTTTAAATCTGGTTTTACTAAGTTACAAAGGATTTCGGTTTTCATAATTTACACAGTTCAGAATAAATCTAGCTACCCCGGGATTTTCAAACAGTTCATGTACAACAGAATATAGAAAAATACATATTTTATTAAATCTTATGATTGATATTAATTCATTTTTACTCCGATTAATAAAATGAAGTATAAACTTCAGATTAATATCAAAGTTGATGCGGTATTGAACTAATAACACTGAAAGATTAACTTTTACAAGAAAGAGGAAAGTTTTGTGATTGCCACATTCGCCTGGTTCAATATACTATTTCATGATCGCTAAGACCCTGTAAAGAGTAAATTGCTGGCCAGCAGCAAGATAGGTGCCGGCAATGATGGAGAAGTGCCGGTTAATGATCTACCACTGCATGACCACTGCTGGACAGCTTCAGTCAACTTTGCTGTTGGAAATCATCAGATAAAATTCTGGTGGGCTTCCGTTTTATCTCATGCGTTGACCAACCACTACATGGAAGTGCACGAACTTTTGCAGTCTTATTGCTGGGAACCCTTACGCTAGGTGGTGTTGCGAATATCGAAGACATTCAGTATTTGAACAGAAATCTGAAATGAATAAACACAGTTTAAGCTGCGAAGCTTATTTTTTTTAAAACTGTAAATAATATAGCACCACTTCCACCAACAAAATAAATAAGTAAACGAATAAATAAATAAATTCTTTATTTGAACGCACTTTTTTCTGTCCTTAAATCTCGTTTTACTAAGGTACAAAGGATTTCGGTTTTCATAATTTACACAGTTCAGAATAAATAATAAAAAAAGCGTATAAAATATATAGGATTTCTATACAATGCAATAATTTCTATATCAGTTTAATGATTGGGAACGTAAATCACAAAAGAAACAAACTTGAAATATTGTAATGAGTGCTCGAAAACTACGTGCGGTCGTACAACACACTGAAAGTACTTATTCATGTCAGGTCACGAAAACTAAACAGCATCGAGCGCAGTTAGTATTTGGGAGGGTGACCAGATGGAAACAGCTACGAGTTCAAATATTTATATAGACACATCTACAGATATTTCTATAGCTCTTGGTGAAACTAGCTTATAGAAAAAAAACACATAATACTTTGGTTTTTTTTATAGAATTCTATAAGAAAATTTTGTAATGGAAAGGGCTGGGCCAGCAATGGAATAGCAGTGGGATAAGTGCTAGCACTGCAGGAAAAGTGCCAGATTAAAGTAATGTGAGGGCATACCAATGCTGGCCTGCTGTTAGCCATCACTGATAGGCCAGCTTCATTTCGCACGGACACTTTTTGACAGGTTTAAGTAATGGCAATATTGCACTTTACCGATGATGGCAGTGCTGGCTGCCATCTTTTTTTCCAGCTGATGGCCCACTGTTTCATTCTTTGCTATGGATAGTTGACTAAAAGACTGAATTATAATAGCTGAATAAATGTTTGAATTTCTATGCAGTTAATTTAAGAATTAATTATAAACTATAATTCGGGCAATGTTTGTGGTAAAAATTATTTTTATAAATTAGATTTATGTTCCTGTTGAACTACGGCATACACTTCCCACTAATATTTCGAAAACAAACTAATGATGTAAATGAAATTTAAATTGTTTTATAGTTATGCAATGAAATATGTATATACAGATTTTAATCAATTCAAATACAGTGGAATACCTTTAACACGAAATTGAGGGAACCGATTTTTTTTTTTCTTGTTAAAAGAATTTGGCGTTAAAATATTCTTAAAAAAGGAACATAACTCACAAATATTTTCGATGAGTCTAATTTTATTTCGATTTCCTGTTAAACTACTAGTAGGTTGCATCCATTAGGATAAGAAACAAGTAAAAAAAAAGAATATATATATATATATATTTATTTTTATTTTATTTTTTTTTTTTTTGGGGGGGGGGAGTCAAATATTTTTTGAAGTATCTTTATCAACATTCTGAGATGTAGCTTGTTTGAATCAAATAATCAAAGCTGTCTCTAAATCTTAGAGCTTAGCGGTTCTCATATGCTTTCTCTCTGGCTTAAACTACTGCGCTCAAACATTAACGTAATGGGATCCCAGTTTCTTTCTTTCTTTTTTTTTTTTTTTTTTTTTTTTTTTTTTTTTTTTTTTTTATCGTTGATAAAGTAGAATTGGCAATGCCAAACTCTTTGCAGTTTTCGTCCTTCTTTTTCATCAACTGCATTAAGCAGCTTCGTTTTTATTTGAAGCGAAATAGCAATTTGTTTTTGGACCGTTTTCTTGGCCATAGTGCTCATAAGACATAATTTACAAAAAACACGAGATTCACCGAATTTCAGCCAAAATTCAGTGGTTTTAATACAAAATTCACCAATTTCAACTCAAAAGAACTTGATCGAAAGAGGATTTTTTTCGTGTTAAACGATTTTTGTTTCGTGTTAAAAGAAAAAAAAAGTATTAAATTGCATAGTATACTGCCCGGACCGCTATATCATTTCGTGTTAAACGACTTTTCATGTTAAGCATTTCCGTGTTAAACGCATTTCTCTGTAATTAAAAACATTACGTACTTTTTTATTCAGTTGCAACAAAATGTGTGTGAAGTGCAAATTGCGGCTATTATATTAAAATATATATAATTGTTTATTTTTTTATGATTATTTGTTTAATTATAGTATCTAAAATGTAAATTATTTGATTATTTTATGATTAAAATTATGATGATTTAAGAATGTGAAATTAAGTGTTACCTCCAAAATAAAATTTTAGTATTTGTTGACACATCCATCATACAGAAGAAAAATAAAAACAATAGCACTAAGTAACCACAGTAGGAAATTCTCTTGTGAAATTTTATTTATATACACATAATTTAATATGCTCTAAATATGCAAATAAATTTCGCATCCAATTTAGAATTTAAAGGACAATACAAAATACTTTTAGAAGAGTTTGGGTGATTTATATGTAATACAAGCTTTATATTTGTCTACAATATCTGCATGGAAAATTTTTTCTTTCCGTATATTATCTAAAATTAGGATCCTTTTATTCTTTCAAAAACCATATCTTATGAATAATATACAATTTGTATCTTTAAAATATATCAAAGATCATAAAAAATAGAAATATTACATCATTTTTATAATTTATGATCCAATTTGTTCGAAATTTTATGTTCATTTATTAAACAATACCTGGTTGAAACAATGGGACAGAGAATTCACTATCAGAAATTTTCTTTTTTTTTCGTTTTTTTTTTTTTTTTTACTTTTCTATCTTTGTATGACGTGACATAACATCATGACAAATGAAGTACTTTACAAACTATTGTAGAATAATATGAGAAGAATAGCAAGGTATATAAAAATACGTTCTAGGCAAAAATATGTCTTTTATACAATACAAAAGTAATCTTTTGTAAGAAAAGGCCTTTTCTTTCATAAATTATCTTATAACATGTCAACAAAATTTGCGAAAATTGCTTTTATTATGTACTTCTTTCACGACAATGTTTTCTTTTTGAAATATTTACAAATCGTTTTTTTTAACATAATGTCACAGCTTAAAGAATGTAAAGTTCTATCATAATTTTGATCTTTGCTTAAATTTATTTGAAAAGTGTCATCAATTATGTAAATCACATACAGCTGAAACAACAGTTATTGATCACGAAATCACAAAACTCCAGAAAGGGACAGTTTAACTAATTTTTACAGTTTTCTAGAATGCCTAATAAATTTTTAAAAAATATTTATTTTCTCTAACTGTCTACCTGTTCGCTTGTCTCTCCACGGGCTAAATTTGGTAAATCTACGTTGATTGCCACAAGAATATTATAAAGTATTAATGTTTTTTTCTTAAGTCAAATCGTGTTGTTTTTTTAAATACCGGGTCTCTTGTTTTCTACAAGGGATTTTATTATGTTTTCTTGAAACAGCAGCGAATCACATATTCAGGATTGGTGAATTTATTATTATTATTTTTATTTTTTTTTATGTATTTTCGAATAAAACACAAAGTAGTAAAAATAAGAAAAAAAAAGTTTACATTTGAGAATTAATATGAAATTAATTGAGAATTTAAAAATTAAAATGAAAACATTTTCTTTGAAAATTACAGAAAGGTTTATATATATATATATATATATATATATATAGCCATAATACAATTACAAATCATCATCAATTCCTATTACAATAATTAATTTAAATAATATTTTTTAACAGCAAATAATAACTGTAACATTATACAAAATACAGATGGAATCATATACATGTAATATTAATTAAGCAAAATCCACCAATTAGCCAGCACATTGCATACGATTAATCCATATTTACATATGAAAAACCACAAAAAAAAAAAAAAAAAAAAAAAAAAAAAAATGTATTAAAGACTTATGAAACAAGAAACCAGCTAAAAAATGTTGAACTCTTAAAAGACATATTGTAAACAGAGAATAGATCAAGTGGAATGGAGGATGGAGCCGGAAGCTTATATAGCATTTCACTTCATCAGGGGTACATGAAACGCCGATATAAGCAAAAAGCATAGTCGATTTCTGTACAAGAATCCAGCATAAGGTAAAAATAGATTCCTGATGCACCCTATCGACTACACACCATAAAAAGGCTTAAAAATCCCATGACATGTAAATTTAATAATATAAATATTTAGATAGATATATACAAGGTGTACCTGAAATGCTTCAACAAACTTAGGGGATGATAGTACTCATCAAGACGAATAAAAAATGCAATGGAACATGGTGTCGCGAACCACTTATTGAGTCACAAATACAGTTTGCTTCAACCTAATTGAAAGTCGGTAATAATTTTGCGAAAAATTAAAATATTGAAATAAATATGTAACGATATGTACCTTATTTTGTATGAAATGTGATAACATCACAAAACTAGTCGGATATACCAATCCCAAAACTTTCTTCTATCTAATGCATGTTAATACTTGAATATTCGATATCACACTACCAAAATGAAACGGCATCTATGCCCATCATGAGGATTCTATAGATATGAAATTCCGTGCATTAGTTCTTGAGATATGGCTATCTACGAAATCGTGTAAATGCAGCAAAATTCAGCCTAGCAGACCCACCTGTTGGGTGCTTTACACAAAATCTATGTTAAACAAAACTACCAAGCAACCACTTACGTCAAAGTCTAACTGAATCTGAAGTTTGGGGAAAATCCGTGCATTAGTTTTTGAGATAGAGTTATTGCGAAAATCATGAAAATGCCAGCATAGCAGCGCCACCTATTAGACGATTAACACCAAAACCTTGAGATAGTTCTTGAGATAGAGCGCCCACAAAATTTTTGTCACACACAGACACACAGACAGACGGACAGACAGACAGACAGACTCACAGACAGACATTTTGTAAAAACATGTTTTTCGGGTTCTCTGACCTCTAAAACGTGTAAATCCGTCGAAAACCAGAATTCGAAAATTTTCATGAATCCAATACTTTCTTGTAAAGATAGAAGAAAGTAAAAAGTGGTAGAACTTTACATTATACGCGCCAGCAGTATGCATTGGACGCTCCCCATTTTGGACTGTGATTACCAGTTTATACGGTATCATCAGTTATCTGAGTACCCTGATTTTCCTGAACTTTTTGTGATGTCATCTCATTTCAAACAATATAAGGTACATATCGTTACATTTTTATTGCCATATTTTAATTTTTCACAAAATTATTACCGAAAATTCGACTTCAGTTAGTGTGAAACACCCTGTATTTGTGACTCAATAAGTGGTTTGCGACCCCATGTTCCATTGCATCTTTTGCTCGTCTTGATGAGTACTATCCTCCCCTCAGTTTGTTGAAGCATTTCAGATGCACACTGTATATATATTTGTTTTTGTACATTTTCCCTTTATGATTGAAATGACGTTTCTAGTTAAAATACACCACGTCATCTGCCTTTTAAATTTTCCGTCATTTTTAAAGGCAATGGTCATGAAAGTTAAGTCTAAAAGAATAGTAAGATACATAAAAGTCACGCTAGACAAAACATATGCTTTTATACAATACAAAAATATTATTTACAAGGAATAGCCTTGGTTTTTTTCATTGTCTCTTAAAGTTCATAACATGTCAACAAAATTAGCAAATATTGCCTCTATTGTTTTCTTCTTTCAACGTCATATTTTGTGACATAGTTACAAATATTTTCCTTGTCATGATGATTTTGTTGATAGATCGCAAACTTTTTATCATTTTTCCGATCGTTGTGGAAAGTTATTTGAAAGTGTCATCAATTATGAAAAATACATACAGCTGAAACAACAATTCTGGACACGTTACTATCACAAAATTTATAAAAGATTCATTTTGAAAATTTTCTCCAACGCCAAATATATTTTAAGAATGTGGTTCTTCTGTCTGTCTATGTGTTCTCCTCTCTTTCTACGTCTTAAATTTGCCGCCTGAGTGATATAAGTTATGTTGATCTGAAAAAAAATATTTGTATGCCATTTAAAGTGTATTTTTTAACACTTTCAGCAATTATTAGCTTAGTTCGGACGTATTTATGTGATTTTCATTCATAATTTTCAAACTTAAACTCACTAATACTATTCGTGTGATATTTTGTAAACTGGTTGTCTTTTTGTTACCTACTAGAGATAAATTAGTTATTTTTTTGTAAAAGTACCAAATCACATTTCTTTTTAAGTAATTAGGAATAAAAGCAAAGTAGTAATAATTAGAAAACAGCCATGTTTAAACTTCAGAAATAATATGAATTCAGCTAAGAATTTAAAAATTAAAATGAAAAGATTTTCTATGAGAAATTATAAAATTTAATTTTTCTATGTATATATGTTTCTTCTGATGTATGAAATGGGATATCTTTTATTTTACACGCATTAGATTTTTTTCTTATATTTATTTTCTTCTAGTATCTTCAACATACTGGTTTTTCAAAATGTTGGAGTTAGCTATCACTACGTTCATCATGTAAATCACATATTCATCATCTAATATATATATATTTTATCTTCATGTCATCTTTAGTCTTCCTTTTAATTCCTATAATAATTCTCACCATAATAGATCATTTACCGTTTTGGAATTTTTTGTTACATTTGCATCAGTGGCACCCTCTCTTAGAGACAGCGAGCGGAGTTATTAATAAAGTTTCTCAAAGGTAAATTTAAGAAAAGCTAATGCCATATTTTTTTTTGATAAATGACCAATATGAAATACTGATTTATAAAGCTGTTTCTCAAATGGTAAAACATATCTTTTTTTTTTTTTTTTATCCTGAATTAATTAAGATTAATCGAATGTCATGCATGTTAAATGAAAAGTGAAACTTTTTACAAAACTGAATTAAAATATTACAGATCTTATATGCTTTAGATACTGAAACAATCTGCTATTTTTTGAAATATATAAATAAAAACAACGTTTAAACCACTAAAACACTTTATTTCTGGTTACAAACTAACTTCTTTATCCATGGCGTTCCGTCATCATTGCAAAATATGATTGTTCAGAAAAGACAATTGCTTAACTATATGTAAAAGAAGTGGATTCAATGATAAAGTTAATTAGCCAATAACATTACAGGAAACAGCCAACGTAAGAAAAGTGGATTCAAAGATTATGTTTATTAGCCAATAGGATTAGGGTAAGAAATTTTAGGAAACGGCCCATGTGAGCGAATTCAAAGATAAAATTTATTGGGCAATTGAATTTCAGGTAAGTATAGGGAACAGCCAATGAGATATAATAAATGTAATTTGAAAACATGCAAGCGGAATTTATGAACAAAGTGTTTTTACATACTTTTTCCAGAAACCTGACAATAGAGTAGGAAAATCACAATTAAAAATAATTTAAAGATTTTTGTAAATTTAGATTGCTTCAAGAAATTCATGTTGAAGAATGGAAGTGGGTTTTGAGATAATTTTTGCGACGCTAAAGTCGAAAATGTGATTCATTTTTCTACAATGTTTAGCAATGAATTTATTAAAGTACAGCTTTCCCTGTCATTGGCTGTTCCCTGTAATTTGATTGGCTAATAAACGTTATCATTGAATGCGCTTCTCTTACATATATTTCAACAGCTGTCTTTTCTGAGCATTCATTTTTCACCTGATGACGGTGCGCTATGGCTACTGAAACTAGTTTGCAACAAGAAATAAAGTGTTTTGGAACTTTAAAGGTTGTTTTCATTCATATTGTATTCCGCTACGTAATTTCTTATTGTATTTTTGAAATATGTTGTGTAGCATCACTCGCAAATTGAATATGAAATTAAAAAGAATTCTCCTCTTTATTTTTTTGTAAAAATAATATTTCTTATGCTATTTTTTTAAATAATAAAATTCTTCCTGCAAATTTTTGTATTAATAATACTATTTATGTTAATTTTTGTATTGATCAAATTATTTCGATTATTTCTGTAATAATAAAATTATTTCTGCTATTTTTTGAAAAAGAAAATCAAAACAAGTTGGATACTTTTTATTTTATATTAAAAAATATTTAATTAAAATTTTTTTTAGCTTTAATATTCAAGAAAGTATTTCCTAATTAATATCTATGAGCTATTGAGAAAATTTAAATTTAGAAATTATAATTTTTTTAGTATATATATATATATATATATACATACATACATATAATTGATTAAAGTTTCAATAAAGCGCAAAATTCCCTAATCATTTTGACATTTCTGTATATTTAATAGTGCGATTAAGCACTAGTTTATTATTATTATAGGAAAAGTGAGAATAAAACTATAAAACTTACAAATTCTAGAAAAATAACACATCTGAAATTATATGAGAATACATGGATTATCGTGTTTAAGTAGTTTATCATATTTGAAGGCGATATGCTAAATTGATAGTCATAAAATGATTTAAGAAACTGCAGTGGATAAAAGGCTGACAATTTAGAAAGGCGCTGTAAAAAAGGTCTTAATGGTCTGTCTGTCTGTTGCATTATTGTTATTTTACAACAGAAGTAAAATCATTTTTTCTCCAACGTTATCTTCAGTGTGCAGTGGGCTTTTATGCGTCCAGTTACGTAAATCCAGTTTATGCGCCCAGTTGCGTATCTGAACTAAAGCCGCATCCAACAGGTTCGGATAATGGGCACTTTTCTCAATTAGAATAAATTAAACATGTTAATTTGAGATTTTTTTTTATTCGGCTTTAAAGGTATTTTAAAATAATAATAATTAAGGGAAATGTAAAACAAATGGGGTATAATTTGTACGAATTTCCTTACATTGCTTCTTTTTTGTAACTTGTAAGCATATTCGTACTTTTCGTTTCCAAAAGTCGCGCCTACTCTGGGACGATTCTACTATCCAAAGGGGTGTTACGCTGTGATGGACATTTTTTGACTTTCTCGTCTGTGTTGTTACTAATATTGGCGCTTACTTGTTTGTTATTTTTTACTATTAACTACTATTAAAACTTCTAAATTTAGTTTTCAAATTTCTAGTTCGGGTATAAACCTTTCAGTAGTGGTACTAAGAAAATTATACGTAATGTCTTTCAATTTTATGAAGAAGCAGATTTCAAGAAGCGGAAAAGAGAGAATTAATTGTTCCGAGAGCTCATTCTACAAAACGAGCCGGTGAAATTGACGGGGTTTCTAGTAGTAATAAAAGATTCGCCGAAAAGAAGGAGATGAGCGTAATCCCGTTTTTTGTTCACCTAAAAAAACAGTTAAAAAGAATGTTTTGAAAGAACAGCTATAGAGGAATTTTAGCAGATGAGAAGGGCAGCATTTAAAGGTATAGCTTTTTTGATATGATTTGAAAAAAAAAAAAAAAAAAAAAAAAAAAAAAAGATAATGGTACTAATATTTTTTTTCGCGAAAAACAAGAATGTTCTAAAACTTTTTAAAATTTTTAAGCGTTTTCGTTTTTTATAAATACTAACTACAATTTTTTTTTTTTTTTTTTTTTTTTTTTTTTTTTACATAAATAGATATTATTTTCCCAAAAGCGCATTCTTAAAAGATGCAGCTCTTCCGCTCACCCCTATTTTTATATCTATATTATAAAGGACAAACATATCTGTGCGTAACGCATACGTCATTTTGTGTATGGCAACACTAAAATTTCGGTTTTGCAATTTTTGCTACTGCAAATTTTTAAATTTCTAAACATCGCACATTTTCAATTTTTACACCTTCGTACAGGGAAAAATATGTGCTTTTAAGTGCAATTTGTTTGAAAGCTGGATCTCAATTTATTTTTGAGATATTAATTTTTTTTATTATTATTTATTTATTTATTTTTTTTTTTTTTTTATTTTATTTTTTTTTTGCAGTTTTTAATGCAAATTTTGTAATTGTGGCAACTGAAGTACTCCATTTATATTGAAAGTAAAGGGAAAATAGTCATGGTTTATTTTTTTTTATTGATTACATATTTATTGATGCCATTTTTCATATTAGAAATAAAAGTAACTTTTTCATAATTTTTGAGCAGAAAGTGACGTTAGATATTAAAAAACACGCATTCTTCTTCATAAATCAGTTACATTTCAATATTTTTACATTACGTTGATACTGAGTTTCAGACGCTAGGCAAAATGATTCAGTGAGTAAAAATGATGTCATATTAAAAACAAAACGATCTTTTTTTTATTTTTATTTTTTTATTTTTTTTTTTTTTTTTTTATAAAACTAAATATTTTACCAATACCAAATAGCCATTACTATGACAACTAAAGGCAAATTTCTGATTTTTTTTTTTTTTTTTTTTTTTTTTTTTTTCGCGGGTACTGAGATTAGAGCTTAAAGTTTGTGCGAATTTTCACATGATAAGTTGTATCGGACAAACGTGACTTTAAGTTTGGAAATACATTCATTAATAATCTATTGCGCGTTAAAATACTTTCAAATTGTGAATTTAAGTGATGCGTATGTAAATTATGAGAATGTGAAAATAACGTACAGTTTAGATTTTACGGGGAAATTTTTTATGATGTGACAATGCGAAATCATTCCTACTGATTTTTCATCCAGTGAAAACAAACATAAGGGCCTCAATCGATAACTTCATCATAATTACTCATCTTGATTACGTAGTATAATACAGTTTAATTTTTCAATAATTTAAGCAGTTGAAGTTTGTGGAAATAATATTTTGATAATTTTAGGTTAAAAATATTATATGTTTTAAGTGTTAGACAACCAATGTAAGATAAATTTATTGTTATTATTTTTGTAGGTTTATTATAAATTCGATCTGACAGTTCCTTTCTAACATTTTAGTTCATCGAATTTCGACGGGTTCCAACTCGTTTTGATAAAATCAAAAAGGACCTGACGCATCCGCAATTGCGCAGAGTGTTTTGTTACCTTAAAACAAAAGAGCAATATTTATGAACAGTAAATATAGATACTTAGATGCACAAACGTGAACGTGATTTATTTTTTATTTTAATAGTAAAAATTGAAGTGTTAACTGTTGCAATTAAATACAGTTTAAATACGACATACCACTATAACGTAAAAAAACACTTTCTACATAAAAAATACTAATATGAATAATTCTTAAGGGGAATTACTTAATCGCAACCCATAATGAGGGATTTTTTGAATTATGACAAATTAGTCAGGAAAATCAGACACATTTTAAAAATAATAATAAACAGTTTTTCAATTACATCCGATGCTTTTATTTAAAACACCGGATAATATAGAATGGATTTACATATAATACCCTAACTAAAGTTTTGTATTTATGCATTCGAAATGCTTTAAATAAATGAATTGTAATTTTTGAATTTAGTTGTAATAGCAAAATATAAGAAAATATTTCATTAACAGCTATTTAAATTTATCCAATCATCCTCTATTTTATAATGTGAAGTAGCTTTTGCAAGTAATCTTTCCACAATTGTTTTTTAAATATTATACGGAATTTTTTAAAGAATTTAAAATCTTTCATTTTCAGTAATATTTTATATTACTTGGTCCAAATATAGTTTGATCTTTCTACAAAAATGGAAAAAATACTACACTAATCTAATTCCAGCATTTCAGTACACTTTTAGTGCTTACAATACATGCAATAATATATGTCCCATGTCTTCTAAAACTTTCGGATTGAATTTTATTATTAAATAATAAAAATCTAGTAGCGCTTAAATTATATAACTAAATCATTGTAGCTGCTGTTTCAATAATACAGAGAAAAGAAACTGCGATTAAAATATATTTATGGCTCGGAGATACTTACAGTTTATAAGATTTTGTGCACCGGCATGAAAAAAAATAAATTTTAAAATCGTATTTGTAGAGGATGTTGCTAAAAAAATAACAAGTAACAAATTTTGAAATAGTAGATATTGTTCGCGTAACTTCATGCTGAAAATATTCAATCTATCCATCACGATATTCGTGCACTGAGTTCAGTCGCGGTATTAGCTAGATGCAGCATAAAACTTAAAATCAACGAAAATTGTGTTGATACATCCTGCCGTATGCCGATTTTCAGTATTGGTAAAAATTTACGATTTTCTCTATAAACAATTGAATTTAGGTAGCTCCACAACGAGAAATCATACTGTAGTGTTGCTTTAGCAAAATTTAATTTTTTTTTGACAGTTTTATGCATTATACATCTACTTGCTGCCGCTTTCCTCAACCTCAACTGTTTTTTTTTTTTTTTTTACATACAACATCTTCTAATTCTCTAACTAATTATTTTATTTCGGATTTTACATTTTCTCCAAACTGTTGAGGCAACAGGTATATTTCTGTAATTTACATGATTCGTTTATTTTATTTAAGGAGATATTTTATTCAATAAGATATTTTTATTATACTGGACCATTATAATCTATAAAACAAAGTTTAGAGTGGTATTGTCTAACCTTAAGATGGATCTATGTTTAATAAAGGCACTAAATTCAAGAATTGATGTAACGTATTTCAATTTTAATGTTCTTCAATTAATTCCCAGTATATTTTATGCATTTTTATTTTGATTTCTTAGTTATTGAAATGAAATCTTATAACTTTATAATAATAAAAAAAAAAATTTAAAAGCATTTTAATATTCTCCGAATGTAGTATTATTACATAATCTATATGAACGTGAAAATATATTAGCATATTTTATCTAAATTCTTTTAATAGTAGTTTCGAGTGGGATTTTGATGTATTCTTATTGATATTAATGATTAAGTTAACTTTTAACATCTACTTCAAAGTTGTCTTTCTATTCATGCTGTAAATTTAGTTGGGTACCTGCAGAAACTAATTTTCTTCTGAATTAAATAAATTTCTGTTAATAAAATTCTAAGAATCATATCGTGATATTTAGGTTGTTGCATTATATTATAAGCATTAGACATTATATGCGTTAATGTATCGCTATTTACGTTTACTTACAAAATTTCATGGAATAAATAGTGCATTTCATAAAATTATTAAAACAGAAGAAATAAAAAAATCCTTTGATATTTTTGACTCATTAAAATTAAAAAAAATTGAGATGCAGTCGAAAAACTAGTATAACAAGGCTCAAAATCAACGGTAGCTATTGAATTATGCTATTAGCTACTTTTACTCTGATTATTTGTACGCTTGCAGACAATATATAATTTATCACTTAATTAAAGGCAATTGAATGATGTAAAATACTCATTTTACCATCAATACCTTATATACAGGCATATAAAGCACAATATCTCATGGTGAAATTTTCTACTTTTAAGTGTATTGCGGATTTATGTGGTTTCCCCTTTTCAAGGATCGTTCGTGCGACAAATAGCATGCAAATACAATAAAGATATTTAAAAAGTTTATTAACAAGTACAAACAAAAATACGATAATGAAATGTTAGTTATACTACTGACAATTGTCTGTGACTTATCGATAACTTACCTGCTTGAATACCCACAATACGTTTAAAATCATATCCTGGGTAAGTCAAATAATAACGCTTTATTATCTTTTTCAAGTTCTTACGGCGTAGAACGCGCATCTGTGCAAATTGACCGAATTCCTTGGTGTAAATGTTTACGTCCAACATCAAAATAGAGCTATAATATAGTTTTTTTGTATTTTTTTTAATAATAACCATAAGTGTCACTAGACTTTCTAATAAATATTCCACTATAACATACGATTTGCAAAACTATAAATGTATTTAGAATATTTATTTAAATATATTTTTTTTTTACCTAATGATCATATTCAAAGTGTCGTTTGTATAATCATAAGCTCCTTACTTCGATGAGAATTAAAACAGATAAATAGTTATATTATGAAATAGATAAACAGCTATATTTTACATTTTGATGCATTTACCTTTCAATATCTGAACATCTGCCAATTTTATTATCATTTGATAGTGTTTTAATCTTTGTGAATATCTAAAGTCTCCATTACTTAATATTTATGCTTATAATCATTAAATTACAATTAATAGTTTTCTATTCTTCATAATTTTCATCATAAGACATTGTTTGAAGTAAAATTAAAATAAAGTTAAGTGTTCACAGAAGGCATGATATCTGAAACTCCGTTTCATTGTTTATTTTAATTACGCTCTATTTATCGACATTTCTATGAATTTTGTCAGGAACTTTCTTTTTACCAAGAAACGTGCAGCATTAAAAAGAAAGAATATATATTTAATCAAGTTAATAAACTTTTCGTTCGACTTCTATTTTAAAAGTTTTGTATAATCCAATAATTTTCCGAAATTTAATTAAATCCAGACAAGGGATAAGATACAATAGAAGTATTTATCTTAAAACTTAGAGAAAGTAATCTGATTTACATTTTTTTTATAAATAAAACAATCCCATCATTAGCATAACGCAATCGTGCTTAAAGGTATAGAGGAAACATTTCTTTTCTTTGAGTAAACTAAAGTATAATGTGTACTAATACATATTCCATGGAGATTTAATTTGTAGAATGTATTTTTGAATAATAACTGTAAATAAGTATAATCTATTTAGTACCGTCTTACAAAAATATGAATCAGTAATTTATCTTGTTTTATACATTAATTCTCAGATCTGAAATTTATAATTTGTATTGGTGTTTAATTTATTATCATATGCAATATATATATATTATATATTGTCAGATTTTATTATTTTTTTCTGTTTTTTAAAGTAGCTAATATTTTCTATTATTGAGGTCGATAGCATTACAGTTTTATCTTTACAATGATAAAATCTATAAATATAACGCTTTTTCTATATTAATTTTTAAAATAATAATCAATAATCGTACATGGTTTCGATTCAACAAATTAAGAATTTAAATACCACTTGAAAGAGTTTAGTTCCAAATGACACACAAACTGTAGATAAGTAAAACGGCATGTAATGGTAAAGTTATCCCGATATTTCTGACGCAAAATAGCGCAGAAAAAAATATATATTAGTAATAGATTAGTGCTCAAATCTAGCGTTGAATTGTTATGAATGAATCATTCTTTGCTGCGTTCCGTCTATTATTGCCAATCTGAACTCCAGAACAGCTGCTTTCTGACACATTTTTATATTTATTGACGCTCGCTAAAAATTCAAATTGGCATTTGATATTTTAAAGAAACAAAGTATTATAACGTTTATTCTGTCAAAGTTTAGTCCCAAATGACACAGAAACTATCGATAAGTAAAACGGGATGGACAGCCCGAAAATAAAATATAAATTATTGAGCGATTTCTGGCGCAAATCATCGAAGAAAAAAAATATGTTAGCAATAGATTAGTACTCAAGTCTAGCATTAAAGTGTTATGAATGGATCATTCTTTGCGTCGCTTTGTCTATTATTGCCAACCTGAAGTCCAAAACAGCTGCTGACACATTTTTTATATTTATTGGAGCCATCAAAAAAATCAAATTGGTATTTGATCTGTTAAAGAGAAAGTATTAAAACGTTTATTCCGTTTGTCGGTTAGAACAGAAGATTTTTCAGAAAATGTTGTCAACATTTGCATACAAGACTGAATTTCAAATCGCGACGGTTCAAAAAAAGAAAAACAAAACTGCAGTCCTAAGACGAGAATTGCATAGAACTCAGAATGCAATACATTTATCAAAAAATTATTAAAAAAAAAAAAAAAAAAAAAAAAAACATATCCAATGACAAAGAATATAAATAATCATACATGGAAGTATCTTGCTTTTATGTTTAAAAATGAGTTGGAAAATGTGTCAGAAAGTTTTGCGTTGTTCAGCTGTGAAAAAATATCTCTTTGAGAAACACCTACGAAAAAGAAGGGAACTTTTATATTTATTAAGAAATACTTCATTTTCTTAAAAGGTATATTCCATGCTTAAATTTATGTTTAGATATGTGATTTTGCATTAGTACTCAAAATGTACTATTTTTAGCAAAACATCCACAAAAATACGATGTATCTTTCTTAATTGAGCTTCTAGCCTATAGAAACTATATTTTTTTTGTCTTAATTAGAAAAAATTGGCAAAAAATAAATTTGAAATAGAACAATAAAATTGTATATCAGTGGAAATAAATTTTGAATTCAAAATAGAATACAATAATCTTCAAAATTATATTTAAGATATTAAAGATTTATATTAAAGATGCGATACACCGACATGTCCGTAACATTCCTCCTGATATGCTTAGAGCTACCGTTGAGAAAGCAGTAATACGATATCACTTGCTTTCGGAAAATGGTGGACGCCACATTGAAGATGGTTTGAAACACGTTTAAGAAACGATTAAAAACATCTTAAACTAATGTCTTCATGTCTTATTTCGTTTAACAATATTGCATAAAGCGCAATGTATCCCCCTCGTGGAGAGTATTTGAACTTTTTTTTTTTTTTTTTTTTTTTTTTTTGGCTGGAAGTAAATTCTCATGACTTCCTTTAACTTGTATACAGTGTGTCCACGTATAACCTGACCGACCTTTATTTTCGCAACCGTTGGTCCTAGATGCATACTTCCAATTACAAAAATGGTTTAAATAAGATAAAGGATTATTTTTAGAGCGATTTGGGTCAAGAAAAACATTTGTTAAAAAATTACGAAATTTAAATTTTTATACGGTCTTCCCGTCCTATAAGTGATATTTACTAAAAATTTACTGTGACACTAAAAAGTAAGACAAAAATAGTCTCATTCATCTAACATTAAAATTGACCGAGTTATGAAACTTTGAAATGCGTGACTTATACCACTTCTTTGCATATCAAAACAGATGATTTCGACCATGCTTTTAGGGATCGTGTATAAAGTACTTAAACTTATTTCAAGGTATCTGCGTTTTGAAAAAAAATCATACAAATATTACGATTAACTTTTATGCCGGTGAAGTGGTTTCAGATTAGTTAAAATAATTGTATTTTAACATTTGTTTTATTTTGTAAGGATTTGAGGCCATGATTTCTTTTAACTAAAATTATGTTATTTTCATAAGGTTTTATTTAACTTGCAATGACCGTCTTTCCAGTTTAAAATTTGTACTCGTACTTTAACTTACTTTCAAATGTCCGATCGAAGTTAAATTTTATATACTGACTTAAATCCCATGACAATGCAATATTATAATGATTTTAGACTCTTACCATCTTATGCATATATTAGGGGATAACACAAAAAAAATTCGGATAGATTACCGTCAAGAGGATTAAGAAAGAGTTTTAGATTAGATAACAAATCTACGATGGTTGAGTTTTTTTACTTTCTTCTATCTTTACAAGAAGAAAGTATTGGATTCGTGAAAATTTTCGACTTCTGGTTTTCGACGGATTTATACGTTTTAGAATGCCCAGAACACGATTTGATGGTTTTTAGAAAATGTCTGTCTGTGAGTCGGTCTGTCACTCTGTCACTCTGTGAGTCTGTATGTGACAAAAATTTTGTGGGCGCTCTATCTCAAGAACTAATGCATGGAATTTCACAAAACTTCATATTTAGTTACACCTTGATATAATCTGGACCTGATTAGTTTTTGGTGAAAATCGTCCAACAGGTGGCGCTTCTATGCGGCATGTTTCACGATTACTTCAATAGATATATCTCAAGAACTACTGCACGGATTTTCATGAAACTTCAGATTCAGTTAGTCCAGGACATTGTTTGGTGCTGATTGCTTTTTTGTAAAAATCGCCCAACAGGTGGCACTGCTATGCTGCATTATTCATGATTATTACAATAGCTCTAACTCAAGAAAAAATACACGAATTTTCATCAAACTTCAGATTCAGTTAGTCACTGATATAAATTAGTGCTGTTTAATTTTTGGTGTAAATCGCCCAACAGGTGGCGCTGCCGTGCTCCATTTTTCCCGATTCCCGCAGGAGCAGTATCTCAAGAACTATTGCACGGATTTTCATCAAACTTCAGATTTACTTAGTCCTTGACACGAATTGACGTATAAATTTGTGCTGTTTAATTTTTGGTGTAAATAGCTTAACAGGTGGCGCTGCTATGCTGTATTTTTGGCGATTTTCCGCAATAGCTTTATCTCAAGAAATAATGCTTGGATTTTCAACAAACTTCAGATTCAGGTATACCTTGATATAATTTAGTGATGTTTATTTTTGGTGTAAATCGCTCAACAGGTGGCGCTGCTATGTTACATTTTTCTGAATTTCCGCTATAGCTCTATCTCAAGAACTAATGCACGAATTTTCACCCAACTTCAAATTCAGATGAACTTTGATAAGGATGGGTGCTAAATCATTGTTATTTCTTGCACTATTTAAATGATTTAATTGATCTGATTTATATAGAAGAAAGTTTTGTGATGGCCACAACATACTAGTTAACTTTTATAATTACCTTTTATGTATTTTTTAAGGCTGAATCAAAAAATTACCTTCACTTTTAACCAACATGTCAAGATTTTTCGCAAATCGAAAATTTCAAGGTTAAAAAATAGCGAAAAATCTGATACTATAAAATAGATGTAATTCTTTTTTATTCAGTTTAATTTTATTTAATTCAATAATTTATTAGATTTTTTGGCTTATTCTGGGTTTCTTGCAGCTAAACAACTCGGGGGTCAGATGATCTTGGGACGGTAGGGGTGATCAATTTTAACTTTTAGCTTTTTAACTTTGAAATTTGCGATTTGAGAAAATTCCTGAAGTGATGGTTTAAAACTAAAGTCATTTTCGGATCCAGGCCTAAAAAATACATAAGAACTAATTTTCAAAAGCTAAAAAACATGCCACAACCCAAAATTTGAAACTCAATGTAATCTAACAGCATCTTAAAATAGGTATCAGTTTGTAAAGAATTGAGACTGTTCTTTTTCATCCTTTTATTTAACAAAAAATCTGTTATTTTTTATCCTCGTGTAATGTTTATTACAAATTGTACATTTTGCAGTGATATGTCAGAATTATTAAAGATCTCAATTTTAAATTGCAATGCTAATTTTACTATCAACCATTTCTTTAATATACCTGACGAAATTATATTTCTACTACATTTGTGAATGACCCCTAATATGCAGCAAAAAATATACTCCAATTTTAAACAGCTATTACTCGGCCAATTTTAATTGTAGAATAACGGAACTTTTTTTGCCTTACTTGTCAGTGTAACAGCAAAATTTTACTAAATATAACTTATGGGACCGGGGGACCGTATTAAAATTTAAATTCTGTAATTCTTCACTCAATTGTTTTTTCGCTTCAAACTTTATTCATCTTAATCCTGCTACTAATTTTGACTATTTTTACTTTCTTCTATCTTTACAAGAAGAAAATATTGGATTCGTGAAAAATTTTCGACTTCCGGTTTTTGATGGATTTATATGTTTTAGAATGCTTAGAACACGATTTGATGGTTTTTAGAAAATGTTTGTCTGTGAGTCTGCCTGTCACTCTCTCACTCTGTGAGTCTGTATGTGACAAAAATTGTGGGAGCTCTATCTCAAGAACTAATGCACGGAATTTCACAAAACATTATATTTAGTTAGACCTTGATATAAACTGGACCTGATTAGTTTTTGGTGAAAATCACCCAACAGGTGGCGCTGCTATGCGGCATTTTTCACGATTCCTGCATTAGCTATATCTCAAGAACTACTGCACGGATTTTCATAAAACTTCAGATTTAGTTAGTCCAGGATATAGTTTGGTGCTGATTTTTTTTTGTGAAAATCGCCCAACAGGTGGAGCTGCTATGCTGCTTTAACATGATTATCGCAATAGCTCTAACTCAAGAAAAAATACACGAATTTTCATCAAACTTCAGATTCAATTAGTCCCTGATATAAATTGGTGCTGTTTAATTTTTGGTGTAGATCGACCAACAGCTGGCGCTGCTGTGCTGCATTTTTCACGACTTCCGCAAGAGCTGTATCTCAAGAACTATTGCACAGATTTTCATCAAACTTCAGATTTAGTTAGTCCTTGACATGAATTGACGTATAAATTAGTGCTGTTTAATTTTTGGTGTAAATCTCTTAACAGGTGGCGCTGCAATGCGGTATTTTTTTGCGATTTCCGCAATAGCTTTACCTCAAGAACAAATGCTTGGATTTTCAACAAACTTCAGATTCAGGTATAGCTTGATATCATTTAGTGCTATTTATTTTTGGTGGAAATCGCTCAACAGGTGGCGCTGCTTTGGTACATTTTTCAGAATTTCCGCTATAGCTCTATCTCAAGAACTAATGCACGGATTTTCCTCGAACTTCAAATTCAGATATACTTTGTTATGAATTGATGCTAAATCGTTGTTATTTCTTGTACTATTTAAATAATTTAATTGACGTGATTTATGTAAAAGAAAGTTTTGTGATGGCCACAAGATACTAGTTGTAATTGGAAGTATGCCTCTAGGAGGAACGGTTGCGAAAATAAAGGTCGGTCAAGTTATACGTGGGCACACTGTATAATAACTTAATTATAACTTAATAACTTCCTTATTTGATAACATTTGGTGCAGTAGTTTTCTTTTTTGTGACCATTTCAAAGTGGAACTTTAATTATAACCACCTGTACATTGGATACATTCAAGCGAAAATAAAACACATAAATCTGACAAAGTTTTATTGCTTTGTCTTAATATTTGGCTATAACTTTTGGATAAAACATTTATAATTGGACAAACTACATAGGGTGACATTTTATATTACATTATCCTCCCAGTGATATAAAGTTTTTTTAATATCACTATGAAAAATTTAATGTTATGGGCCTTCGAACTTCCGAAATGCGGTTTCTCAAAAAGTTTTCATAACTTTATCCAGAAAATACTTATATATAAGATGTTTCATAACAGATTTTCATGCATTAAAATTGATATATTTGTTGTCTAATGTACAAATAACGATGAAAAAATGATGTTTTTACAAGGTCGCTCATAAATTTTATATTGAGTAATTTTAAAATTAATTTATATTTTTTTGTTAATTCATATTACTGCTTAAAAAAATATTAACGATTTCGCAAATTTTAAAACGTGCATCATAGTTACATAATTTTTCTCTTTTTATTTCATTTAAAAATTGAAAAGTTATATGTTTCCATTGTGAAATTTTAGATAATATTGAGGATTCTTACTAATTTCGAGACTGCAGCATATTTTACTCACAAAAAACTGACAAAAAAATTCGGCACAACGTTTTTCTCCTCACATAAAATAGTTAATAATTTATAATTATATTTATCAAATGAAATAATTATTCAGTTAAAAGTTAATAGTTCACTAAAATCGATACTCTTCATCCCCGTTTACTTAATTTCTTTTAGATCATTTATAGCCAGTATTTTCACTAAAAACTAATATTACAAAAGCATTTATTACCATAAATCGTTTGATTTAACATCAATAGAATCCGAATATCTTTCTGAGTTTTCCTTACGAAAGAAAAAAAAAATATGAAAAATACAGAAATGATCGAATTGAACGACACAAAAGAACATGAGTATTCTTTAATATTTTTATTTTTAAAATGTGAAATTGCAATAGTAAAATACAATAAACTAAATTTCAACTGAAATATTATACAAAGGACATTTAAAAATGAAATAGAACTTTTAAACAAAAGAGACATTTATCAAGATAATAAAAGTGCAAACCTTCCTCATATAAACGTACTTATTTTAAAATCCTCTGGCGACAGATTTTTATTGAAATCAATTTAGCAGAACTTTTGAACATGAGTCGTTTTGCCTGCAGGGAAGAGATTTTCAATCATCACAACCTGAAAAGAGTTACAAATCCGTATGGAATTTTCACTTGAGTGAAATTGATGTGTCAAAAAGGAATTTGGCTTACAAATCCGATTTTTAAAAGAAGATTATTTTTTAAATGCGAATGCATGTTACCATAAAGAGGATTTATTAAAATGTTAATCCATACTAATATTAAAAATGATTTATATTTTTCTCACGTTGGATGGTATAGTAAAATGTGCCTTCTATCTGAAACGAATAAAGTGATCTAATTAAAGAAGCAATTAAATAATATATATTCAAATACATTTTCTTCAAAAATCTGTCAGTCCTTCAAAGCTGATGAGTAAACTTACATATCATTTTCAAACTAATAAGTTGTATTGTATTGTTGTCACTAAAAAAGACTTTTAAAAAACAATCTTTATGAAAAAACACATTTTAGGAAGTGAATGACAGGTTCAAGATCGCATCACACCGACAGAAATTAATGAAATGCTCCAATATTTATTATTATCAATTAAACGTTCAATTGAAATTTTTATCCCAAAACAAGGAAGAAAAGACCATGCATATGTTATTGCATGAAAATATGAGTATATTTAAGCGACTTAGAGTGCGACAGGCAGACGGACGGACATGCAAACCGAATTTGTAAACACTTTTCAACTATGTTTTAAAGCGTTAAAAAGAAAACCAACATAAATTCCATTTGGATGAAGTATAAAACTTTGAAAGGTTATACTATCATAGTAGAACATAAAACGCAAACTATTCAAGACCACAATAAAACCATCCCGATACAAATTTGCTTGAAATGTAGTCTTTAAGCACTCCCTTTTAAAGATGTGTCAACTGGATACAGTGTACGGGGTATATAGAAAAAAGTTGTATTGTTCCCACAATCATCTTTAATAATTATTCTTCGGGATAATTTAATTTCACATACGCAAAAAAGTATATCACGAAGATAATTATTTCAAAAAAGTAGTAGGAACAATTAAATCTCTGCGCTGCTAGGCCTGTCTCAAAGTAACATTAGGAGATGGAGGTTTAATACATATCAATTAATCTAAAACCATATAGGCTTATTGCAATAAGAATTCAGAATGATCTTTAGACAAGTGGACATTTCTCAGTTATCTTGGCAGATTTTAGTAACACAAATCAACATTTTCTAGTTAGACTAATGCGGCATATGCTCTTTCCAATAAGCCTGAAAATATCACGATGATTGGAAAATATCAGATTACTCTCCAATTATCCCGACTCTTTGCTCTTTGTAATCTCCCGACTTTGAATCTTTGTAAACAGACTAATTTCTCAATTAGCCTGTGGTATATAAATAATGTGAAGTACACCTGTAAATTTCTTGGAATTCATTTTAGCTGCATTTTTTGCTATATGAGAGATACATTGAGAGATTAAGATTTCTTTATTACTTATATAATTTATGTTCTATTTAAAAAATATATGATAGCCAAATCATTTTCAATTGATAAAACATCATTTCTTTAACAATATATTTCCAAAAAGAGGTACCACTGCATTTCAAAAACATTTTATTATGTACATATACCACTCAGGAAATCTTCCTAAAACTTATTTAAATTGCTGACACATAATTAGTTTTAATTTGTTTTCAAGAAGAAAAATCTGGAAACTTGCATTTAAAAAAATTTGGCATTTTTTTACAATAATAACTATGTGATTTACATTTTATGCAACTGAAGTGCAATTTTTTAACAATATTTCTAAATATTTTTAAAAAGTTCTACTTTAGACATATCTTCATTTATTAAAACAAATCGTGAATTTGAAGTATTTATCGAACTTCAAGACATAACTTTGCTAACAAATTTATAATTTGAAGAAATATTGTAAATTCAAATTGTCGGTTAAAATTCGAAATCTTACTTTTGATTCAATATTAGCACTCTATGCATAAGGCAATGTTTTAAATTAATTACTTTAGTTAGAATATGGTTCCTATTAGACGAGTCCTATCGCAGAAAATGGAGTGGCTAATACGATATATCCGTTCTGGAATGTACGCAGTTTATGTGTGTAAAAGTTTATTGTAACATTTTTGTAAATGGTTTCTAGTTCTTAATTATTCTTAAGTATAAACACATTTAAAATTACAGAAAATCTTTTCTAGTTTTTGATTATTCTTAAGTATAAACACATTTCAAAATACAGAATTTTTTTCATTATTATGTGCAGCATCAGTTTGGACTTATTTTCAAAAATGAAACTGTTAGAAAATTTAAAAAGGACATCATATGGCTTTTTTGTAATCTATATATTGTTGTGATAAAATTGGATATTCTAAGTGGGAGTATAAAATTTATTGGATAACAATAATTTAAGAGCAAATAAATAATGTTTGAAGAAAAGGGGTAAAAACTGCATGAATAAGATGAAATGTGATTTGTATAAAACTGATAAAGAGGTGAAATATTTTTCTGAAATTTCTAAAATTATCCTTTATTTGAAAATATTAAATCATTAGAAATATAATTGAATTATTTATAGTTTAGATCCTTAGACAAAATTGTAATACAAAACTTATGACATTTTTTAAAGAAAGACTGAACCTTTTCCTTTCGTAAAATATTTATATATCCATGCGGTGTTACTCTGGCGGTGGGGTAAGACCTGATAATTTCACTTTTTGTATGTTACAATTTATTATTGAAAATATTATGAACTATATTGAAAGTGATATCTGGTATAAGTGTATTTTGTTCAAAGTTCGTGCTTGAAGAAACAGCTTGTAATCAGGTATTCGGTTTTATCCTGCATTTCACTTATTTAAAATAAAGTTAAATTTTAAAGCATGCACATTTTTTATAACTACTTTTATTTGTTTTTGCATTTATAGAATATCCTTACGAATTTCTTTTTCTTGTGACAGATAAATATATTTTGTAGCCTTTTAAATGTAAGAGACGCAAATGGCTGGTTAGAATTATATTCATTTTGAAATCACTTAGTTCAGAATTTAAAAATAAAATTAAAAGAATATGACTGAACATTTCAACTTTATGAAAAAGATAGCATTATACCCAAAATGTTCCGTTCTTATTTGAATTGCATTAAACAAAATCAAAACCAAATTCAATATGCGAATTAGATGTAAATTACAGAATTATTCAGTTTTTATTATATTACTACATGTATCAATAAATTTATATATTTTTTTAGGTTTATATTATAGTATTAATATGAACAAAGATATCTTATAAATATCATTAAATATTTTAAAATGAGCTCTTTATAATATATTATACTGGAACATACTTTTGATTATATCATATATTTGAATTTTGTTAATACAATAGATGTTTAAGTCAAGTATACGACAATATGGAAAATATCTTTATAGTAATGCACATCGCGTTTTCTGATATCTAGAAAGAAGAAATAAATACATAATATGAGTAAAATAAAGGTATATGCCTGCAATATTCATTCAAAATCCTAAAACTTTAGATTTATCTTAACATGCCGTAGCTGGTCTTCCTTAGTAACTAGTAAAAAAAAAAAAAAAAAAAAAAAAAAAAAAAAAAATTAATTTTAAATCACAACAATTTCATCTGGTTAATAGTGAATTAGTACATTTAAACTAAATTTCTTTATGCATACTGATTGCTGTGTCTGAAAATGTTAATGCATCTGTTCATTCTGTAAACGCTTGAATTATGATAACTCAATAACTATCAACAACAAAACAGTTGAATTGATAATTCGAATAAATTAATATTCTTCACATCATTCTGCCCATCATTAAAAATGGATAATGGAGGTAGAATTTCTCCAAGATACGGCTTGTTCCGGTTAAGATTGCTAAAGATGATTCAAGTGTACTATTTTATTAAATTAAAATATTTGCAGAGATATTTTCAAAATTTTAAGTAGTTTTAAGTAGTTTTTTCTCAGTTTTTTTAACATTAACCTTTAAATTTCACATTTAATAAGAATTTTTGAGTCCTCTGAATAATAATTGGAAATTTAATTTAATAAGAAAACAATTTTATTGTAAAATCTTGTTACTTGTTCTTTGGGGTTTTACTTGAATCCAAAACGATACCCAAATTTCTTAAACAGTCCTGAGTTGACCGTGTTCGCAATATTGCCGTGACCCACCAATATCCTAGCTGGGTACATGTATATAGAGATATAAACCTGCGTTCCAGTTTTTTTTTTTCGTGTTTTTTTTTTTTTTTTTTCTTTTTCTGGGTGGTGTCTCACCAGTGGCCGAGAGGCTCTGCTATCGTAGCTGGTAGGCGAGAGGTGCTGCGTTTGAATCCACTCGCGCCCGTAAGCCACTCATCTGCTTATATAAAACATAGCACAGATATTTTCGATGTTCTATAGCAGCGCCATCTATTGCCAAAAATTGTAACTATTTATTTAAAAAATCATAATAAATAAAAATCCCACACGTTTCTGAGCATATATGTGAAAACCGCACCTATCTATTGTACATAGTTTGCAAATTATTAACATTTCAAAACTTCCGGAACTCCTGGATCACCCGGTACTTTAAATAAGAGCTTAATAATAGTATAGTTAATATTTTGAAAATAAAAATTTCACTTAATTAAAAATTTAAATTTCTTTTAAATTAATTCTCTTTTAAAATTATTGTTATTACAAATTTAATAAGCTTTAAACCATTTTACATTACTATATTAAACTTTATCTGTTTTTTTTTTTTTTTTTTTTTTTTTTTTTTTTTTTGTAGATTATATGTAAATGTGAAATTAATAATTATTTTAAATTACGGTATAATAATTTAGAAGAAGCCTATCAATATTTTAAATAATATCCTTTAACATTTTTTTTATTTTAATCTTTGATAAAAAAAAAGTGACTTTATAGTGGTTATTATATATCCGCTTAAATAAGTACAAGGTAATCATTCTTCATGAGTTACTTCGCAGTATAATAAACGTTAGAACGCTTTACTGAGCATGATAGTACTTAGATGTAACATTTAAGGTATGCTCAGGGGACGCAATTAATATATATCCTAATAGTCCTATATGCGATGCAATCAAGATAATGCATCTTGAAATTTAATCTATTAGAAAAGTTTTTAAAAAGAAACACTATTTAAGAAATGATATTAAAGAAGCGATAGAGAAATTTTACAGATAAGTTAATTTAATGATAACATATATTGCATTTATTTAATACTCAAGAGATCCATCTTATAGTTAAGTAAATTCTTTCCATTTTCTTTAAAAAAATATTAATAACCTTTTTTTTACAATGCAGTTTATATAATTCAGAATTTGAAAAAAAAAAAAAAAACTACGACTGTAAATAAAATGTTTAAAGTTAGAAATTAAATCAAGTACATGGACAATAAATTTAAATAAGAAACTTCATATAGGTATATTTTTATGTTTACGCAATTGGCAATTCCAGATTAAGCAAAGGATATCATATAAAACGGATAGTTTTACTGTAAATACTCTATTTTTTTCGCTTATTATGACAACACGAATAATAATATTTTCTTTCTAAACACAAATGTATTTTCATGTGAATGCTAAACAGAGAAAGAAAACTTTAGAAACTTAGGTCAGATTTAAAACGATACATTTTAAATGTCTGAATGTATTATGTTAATCGTTTTATAATGTTGTTAAAGAATACCGGGAGGCAAAGACTCTGCTTACTTAATTCATTTTATTTTAGATTATTTTCAAATGTTTGACTGATCTTCTTTATTCAAACACGAAAACAACCTTTGGATATCTTAACAGCAACTGATTTGGCCTTAAATTTTCTCAATCAATGGGAATTGAATGGAAACCCGTTTACAAGATGATCGCCACTGGTTTTTTCATTATAATTCAAACTTCTCTAATATTTTTAAAGCCGATCAAATTAGTGTGTTTTTAGATTCGTGGTGTTTGAACCGATGTTGGTGAGCGTAGCTTGCAAGGGGCAGGGCCCCCTTGTACAACTATAAGTTTATGAGAAAATTTACGCCAATAATGAACAAAATTGCCCATTAGATTAAAATATACCTGATAAACAAAAATGTTAATCTAGAAAATGCGAAGCTCGTGCATAGCAGGTGCAAATCACGTTGAGCGAACATACGATGGTCGTATTAATACACGTACAAAATTGGTAAGCGGTTAATGACAGAAGCTATTTGATAAAATAAATCGACGTTTACTAATTGTAAATACATATAACAATCAGCTCGCATGCGAAATGTTTGACGCCTTTGAAATAGAAGAGGCGTTTAACAATAACATATTTGCAGACAAAGTTAAAATAATCTGCGGAATGAAATTGACAATATTCTCATTAAAAAATAATGTGACCTAAAATCTCTAGCAGTCACACATATTTTAAATAAGAGCTTTAAACAAATTTAATTAATATGTTGAAATAAAAAATTTCATTTAATTAAAATTTTAAATTTTCATTAAATTAATTCTCATTTAAAATTATTGTTTTTACAAATTTAATAAACTTTAAACCATTTTACATCACTATATTAAACTTTATCTGTGTTTTTTTTTGTAGATTATATCTAAGTTTGAAATTGATCATTATTTTAAATTACGGTATAATTATTTAGAAGAATCCTATCAATATTTTAAATAATATCCTTTAACATTTTTTTTTAAATCCTTGATAGAAAAGTGACTTTATTGTGGTTATAATATCTCCGCTTAAGTAAGAGCAAGGCAATCATTTTTCATGAGTTACTTCGCAGTATAATAAATGTTGGAACGCTTTACTGAGCATAATAGCACTTAAATGTAACATTTAAGGTATGCTCAGGGGACACAATTAATATATATCCTGATAGTCCAGTGCACGATGCAATCAAGATACTGGATTTTGAAATTTAATCTATTAAAAAAGTTTTTAAAAAGAAACATTATTTAACAAATGATATTAAAGAAGTTATAGGGAAATTTTACAGATAAGTTAATTTAATGATAACATATATTGCATTTATTTAATACTCGAGAGATCCATTGTTATGCTAGATATTAATTTTATATCTGAAAAAAATGGATATTATATTTTTATTTAATCTACGTTGGGTAACGTATGAAATAATTAATAGAATTTTTCATGTAAAAAATTCACAAAATAAATTTTATGATCAGAAAAACACATTTTAAACAAAAGTAGAAGTTTAAGTAAATTCTTTAAATTTTCTTTAAAAAATATATTAATAATAATATTTTGTTAGAATGCAGTTTATACAATTCCGAATTTGAAAAAAAAAAAAAAAAAAAAAAAAAAAAAAAAAAAAAAAAAAAAAAAAAAAACTACAACAGTAAACAAAATGTTCTAAGTTGGAAATTTAAACAAGATCATGGACTATAAATTTAAATAAGAAACTTCATAAAGATATATGTATATGTTTCCGCAATTGGCAATTACCAGAATAAGCTATGGATATCATGTAAACCGCATAGTTTTACTGTAAATACTATTTTTTTTTTCGCTTATTTTGCACTCAACAAGGAATGTATAAATCTTGTCATTGACGGCAAGTACTTTTTATTAAACTTTGTAACTGTAAACTGTTACTTATTATTAATTTAATTACTTATATTTAAGAGAAATGTAAAACGTATATTTCGAATTCAACATAACAAATAATTTTTAGTAATAGGGAAAGAAAATAAGGTGTTAGGAAAGAAAAAAGGTGTGCTTTAAACCTATGTAGGACATAAAAAATGCTTTTACGAAATGTACAGTCGTGGACAAAAAAAAGTATACACCCCTACTAACTCTGTAGCTAATTATAATAGAGAAAATTTACAGATACCAAACGATGGGAAATAAAAGCTACGTTTAAATTATGTATATAAATTTTTTTAAAGGGCCATCAACAAATCAAAATCAAACCAAACTTTTTTTTAATACCAAAACTCAATTTTGACAATATATTTTAAATTGTTGATTCAAACTTTGCCTAGAAATGAAATTTCAAGTTATTTGGATCATAAGTTTTTGAATTATAACTATTCAAAATTTAGAGCTTCTAATGTTAAATTACATTTTCATATTCTTATTAATATCTCTTGAATTTATAATCCCAGTGTGATAATTTCTTTGCTTAATTATAATACTAGAAAACCCAAACCTAAATACATCGAATTTGTAATAAAAAATATATATATATATATAGTATGAATTAGGAAATTAATATGAAAAAAAAATGTGAATTGTAACCTACAATTTTTTTGATAGATTTAGATTTATTATGTCCTTATTTATCCAAATTTTCAATTTTCAATTTTTCTTTGAGTAGTTTTCGAATTATGAGTAAAAAACGCCAAAATGACAGTTTAATAATGGTCAAAATGACGGCCGTCTATGATGTCCAGAAAAGCATAATTTGAAAAAAGAAAATTCATTTTCCTCATTTTAATGAAACATCTTGACTGCAATACTCAAACACATTAAGCGTTCAATTTGGATACAGCCTTTAAAGTATTCTCATTTAAAAAAATAATAATTTCTCAGAAAATACTCATTCGATTTTGATGAAAATTTGGATTTAAGCTAATTAAAGTGCGTAGAAACTATTTATGCTGTCGAACTTGGATATTGCTATTGAAAAAAAAAAACAAAGTTTGGGACCGTTTTTATATGTAGTTAACATCTAAGAAAGTTTTATATACATCATTTAAAAGTAGACCTTATTTCCAATCGTTTGGGAGCCAGTACCTTTCTTCTGCAATGAATTTTCGCAGAGTTAGTAGGGGGTGTTGACATTTTTTACACGACTGTACATTATATTTTAATTTGTAATTTACAAGTTATAAGGTAATGCGAGGAGAGTCTGCGCACATTTCAAAAGAATAATAATAAAAAATCTAAATATTAATATTTTGCTAAACTATGCATGGATAATTTTGACTTCATTTGTTTTTTATGCATTTCCATTGTTATTTTGTTGCTATACTGTAATTTAATAGAACAGCAGTAATAAAACCAAGAAAACTATTTTGCGCAATCTCTCCTTACAGGGTAGGTGAGAATGCGCACATGGGCAGGAGAGATTGCGCACATAGGTAGAAGAGATTGTTATTAATAATAACTACAATTAAATTGTTAACAATAATAATTACACTTAATCGACATTAATGAAAGGTTTTGTGAGTAAATATTATTGTACAGTGGCGGTCAAAAGTTTCCGGCCAGTTAGTTTTTTTTATTTGTCTGACAGAACGTTTTAGCGAAGAAGAAGTTTAATTGCTCCAAAAGTTAGGAATAAGGAAATTACCTCTGACCACGTGATCATTTTTATTGGTTACTTAAGATACTTGATGCAAAGGGGAGGAATTCAAAATTCGCGCGTGCAAAAGTTTCCGGCCATTCGTCATTCATTAGTTTTTGCTGTCGCTAAAGTATTTTTTTGGCCATATTTGTTAATTAATGAAGGTGAATAATGTATTTGAAATTCAAAAATGAAAAGTTTAACAATTTATTGTTCCTAAATGAGTGATTTGTTCGTCGCTAAAGGGACAATCCTCTCGTGAGATTGCGGCAAAGTTGTCGATCGGAAAATTTGCTGTAAACGATATTTTAAAAAAATATATAAAGATGGTCATTGCCTTCGGAACTTACCACGATCCGGGGGACCCCGGAAAACGACTATTCTTGTGGACAGAATTATCAGAAGAAAAGCAGCTTATGACCCGCGTAAAAATGCCGCTGCAATTCCACGCCATTTATGGTGTTTAAAGTGATTGATGGTATTATGGTTATTGCTGAAACAACTCTATCTACAGTGTCAAGACGCTTATGTGAAGTAGAACTTTATGGAACAGTCGGCGTTAAAAAACCTTTCATAAGTAAAAAAATTCAGAGGGCCCGACTGGCGTTTGCCAAGGAATACAAAGACAGTTCGAGTGAAAACTGGAAAAAATTACTATTTTCAGATGAATCTACGTTCAATCTTTTTGTGAGTGATAAAAAACATTACAACCGACGACCTGAAAACAAAAGATAAGATGCTAGACATATTATTCCTACAGTGAAGCACGGCGGAGGACACGTTATGCTGTGGGGAGCATTTTCTGGAAAATGCGCCTGTCCGTTATTTGAAATCCGCTGCAAGATGAATAGTGCAACGCATAAGGATATCTTGCAAGATCATTTGCTGCCTTATTGGAGGTAAAATTGTGGTCGCAACTATTTGTTTCATCATGATAACGTCCAAAAGCATACATGCATGCTCGTCAAGCAGTGGCTTTCGCACAAAAAAACTTCGCTTTTGAAATGGATAGCCCAATCATCCGATCTGAATATAATAAAAAATCCTTAAAACTAACTTGAAAACGTGTGTGGAATTGTAAATATTCCAATTTAGCAGCATTTTCACAAAAATTGCAAGAACCGTAGACAAAACTTAACATTGATGATCTACAACTGTTCATTGAATCGATGCCACGTCGCTGCGTCGCAGTAATTATTGCTAAATATATGAATACAAAATACTAATTGTAAATGTTGTTGATCACTGTTATTTTCTGTTATAACACCATTTTTTTCCAAACTTCCCAAGGTGGCCGGAAACTTTTGAGAACATGCGTTTTCTTTTGCAATTAATTTTGTCAGTTAAATTTATTATTATTTAATTTTTATTCCATAAATAAGTTCTTAACTGCTATGTGAATAAAGTGTATAAGTATCACTTTGAGATTCCTCTTCATATGGGTATACTTACAAATTAATCAAAAATTTTATGCTGACCGGAATCTTTTGACCGCAACTGTATTAGGAGTGAATATTTCAACCAAATGTTTAAATAATAAATAAAACAAAGAATTTTAACAACAGTTAAAAATTTTAATTTAAGAAGATTAAAATATCAGAAAAAGCAAGCCCTACTAAGATTACCAAATAACATTAATCTAGTTGATAACATGTTTAACTTGAAAATTACTTCATTTCCATATCCACAGTTTCATTGTATTTTGTTTGCTAAACGAAGTTGTCGTCATTCACAATCGATGCACTTGTTGTAAATCGTGCATCTTTCGGCAATCACTTGCAATAAGCATTACATTGAATCCAGTCAGTTGTCGAAGTTTTGTCCTGGTACAGTTCCAGACATTCGGTGCACTCATCCTCACTGACCTTAGGTTTTTTTCCCTTTAGTTTTTTTATCCCACTTTTTGTGGAAACACCTTATCTTCAGCAGCTTCTTTTTTCTTTGTGGCGGCATCCTTTTTAAGTCTTTTTTCATGTATGTTTCGTGGAACAGTAACATTAGTTGAAATCTGTTTCCTTTTGATTTCGATGGCATGACACTACTTGGGATGGGTGAAAGCTTTTCCAAAACATTGTATTAGAAAATTTATTTTAGTTAACAAAATTAATTTATTAGCAAATTAATTGTCCATAAATTAAAAAAAATATATAAATATTTAATTAAATTATTAACAAATATGTTATTAATTTATTAACAAAAATAATGACATAAAATTAATTTAATAATAACTGTATTACTAATTTATTAATAAAAATTTTATCTGCAAAAGTATATTTTGCAAATTAATTTGTTGCCAAATTTAGTTTTCATAATTATGTGTTTTTCCGAAATTATTTCAAAATTGATTCATTCATACGGTTTACACGTAATTTGCAATTCATACAAATTTATTAATAAGCTGTGTAATCTCTCCTAGCACTTAAACTTATGGGGAAATGCGCCATCTCTCCTAAGTAGCAGATGCGTAAGCTCTCCTATTTTGGTAGGAGAGATTGCGCGGCCTTTTATTTAAATATGACTACTTCTAAAATGAATTGTTGGTGTTCGCATACTTAGTCCAGGTTAGTAATTTATAAGAAATCGTTTAAGTTCAAAATATTTTGTATTACTGACGTTCTATAAAAATTCCAACGAACAGTTATGAAAATTCAAGCAATTACTTTGAAAAACAAAACAAAATAGCACTGCTTTATGCAAGACACTTGAAACAATCAATATGCACATTCATGTAGACACTGCACTAATGCTGCTGTACAACTACCTGGAGTCGCTGTGCGCGCACTCTAGTACTTCGCGTCAAATCTCTTTGTGCGCAATCTCTCCTACCGCGCGAACTCTCCTCGCTTTACTATATGTATAAATTTTTTTCATTGAATTTAGTATTTTCTATTAAGACTAAATGGGTATGAAAGGAAAACTTGATCTCTTAATATCCCAAATATTAATTATTATATATATATATATATATATATATAATAATTAATATTGATAGGGTGCTTCGGATGATCGGGGCGGTGTCAACTACTTGGATGTTAATTTGGAGATTATAAACGGAATTTTAGTATATAGTATTTATGATAAAAGAAATTATTTTGATTTTGATACAATAAAAATATTAAACTTTAATAGTAACGTGCATGTTTCAATTTTTAGAAATATATATTTAAATGGTTTAAATCGTATTGCAAATTTGTGTTCAAATGTTGATAAATTGGTTGGTGAAATTTATAACCTTTACATAAACGCCAGTAAACAAAATTACCCAATACATTTTCTGAATGATTTAACTTTCAATTTTATCAAGAAAAAAAGCTATCGAAATAAAATATTGGAATTGTTCGATGATGGTGATTTATCGATACGTGATTCCTATCGAAAATAGCTTAGCGGTGAGGATATTCACAGACTTCATTTGACGGCTTTCGGGTTAGTTTGTGGTTTTCATTTCTTTCAATTTCTATTTGTTTGGTCTCGCCAAGTGAGGGGGAATGTTGTGCACGTAAAACTTGTTTAACCCCGCAGTACAAGTCATAAGCCTTGACCACTTGTCTTCATGTTTAGTTTTTTCTTAGTTACTCTTGGTTTTGTTAATTATTGTTTTAGTTACAGTTAGTTAGATGTTTTATCGTGTAATAAATTATGTGAATTTGGATTTTTCAATATATATATATATATATATATATATATATATATATATTCCTTAGTAATTCCTTTTTATAAAAAAGATACACGTTTAATTTCTCTGTTCCGAATATACCTGTGTACAAAAATATTTAAATATGTGTCGAGAAGTTTATTGGTTGGAAACCTGGATTTTTATATGAATTAAAAAACATTTCTAAATGTATTTATTAACTTCACAGGTTAAAAAGTAAAAATTTTCATATCATTGCATCGATAAAACTTTTAATACTTAAACAATAACCATTATTTTCCATTATTTTATAACTTAGAAAAATGATTTTCTTAATTTCTTTCAGTTTTTTATATTAAATTAGGGAATTGTGGACTAAAATTATCCACTTAAAGAGAAAACGTGTATAAAATAACGTAAGTGTTTATATAAAACTTTGGCCCTTTGCTAGTATGTTTTACGTTATATTTTGCATTATAAACATACTTTAATAATATTTTAATCCCAAATTGAGTAATGAAAAAAATAGATTTTTGAAAAAGTGTCCTAATGATTATTTTACACTTACCATAGGGCAAAATGATTCTTCAGTTGAAACAGCACCAAAAAACTGGCGATAAATCACAATCGATGTAATAAAACTCTACATAAATCAATATAAATTCAAACCAATTCACAGGAAGCGTTTCGAGTTGGGAAACTTAACAGCCAGTCATCAGCTACTGTAAATACGTTTACATAAGGGGACAAGATTACAAATGAACAGAAAGGGGAAAGAGGACAGCTTACAAAGTGTGCGACAGGTGGCGCTAGCTGTAAGGTGAACACAAATCACAGAGGAGCAGATGCAGAATTCACAGACTTCTAATATAAGTAGACTCCCAATCCCATTGTTCTATGTATCTTACCATATGCAGTGGATTTGAGTCTCCCCCCGGGATTGCACTTATACTCTAAAGCGAAAGCTGGGTTCCCGGGGCGGTCATCCCTGTCATCCCTGTTCTCTCGGGAAGGTTTTGACTCCAACATGTTTTGCTTTCATCGCCAAAAGGGTGCCGTATTTTGGCGGTAATCCCTTTATTGGCAACTTTCGGATTTCATCCTAGCAATAAAATAAATGTAAACATAGAAGCGAAACTACAAGCTGACGCGAAAGTTGTCATTTTAAAAGCTAAAATAAAAAGTTCTTAAAAGAACTGCTTAAGGGTAAATTAAAAAGAAAAGCAAAAGTACGGTCAACTCAAGACAAACGCAGACAGACGATGTTTCGACGGGAAACTGGAGAGAGATTCCGAGGAGATTTTGGCGGGAGAAAAACCGCTTTGGCGCGCTAAATCTGCCTTCCATCACGTGAAGGAGGGCAGAGATGTAGGAGACAAGAAAACGTTGCCGATTGGGAGTCTACTTATATTAGAAGTCTGTGGCAGAATTGGAAAGTGTTGCCACAATGATAGAAAAAAATTTCACCTGGCAACATGTCTGCCAGTTTTGGGTCACATTACTGAATGACACAGAGAAACATAGCAAACTTAGCAAATGTAATTCACATCTAAAAACAAACTCCTTTAAGTAAACAAAGTCATATTTTTATGCATGCAAGTTTGTATATCTAATTAAATATGAAAGTTAGTGCTTACCTTACAATAGATGTTATAAAACCCTATTTTTCAAAGAATTCTATTTACACGTGTAATACTGCGATTGCTTGAATACAAACCATTGCTTCTTTTTAACTTAGCACAACCAGTTTATGTTTTACATAGTAGATAGCGCGGAAGAAAACATATGTGGATCGTTTTGCACACTACGATCATTTTAGGCTACCTTCTCCTACTCTTTTAATTGCACCTTAATTCGCAAAATCTTAATTATTCATTTAAATATTTGAAATAAATTTAAAAAATGCATTTTATTATTATGATGGAAAAATACGGTATTAAAAACTTTTAAATGATAAGTAGGGTAAATTTGGATGAGTTGATTTTAAAACCAAAATTTCCAACAGCATTTAACGAAACTTTGTGTAAGTAAACATCCCCTATCCTTCTAATGCAAAATCATCATAAATATATGACTTTTTTTCACACTTTCTTAATAAATATTATTTTATAAAATGTCCTGCAGAGTAAGCGGGTTAAGAACGAACACATACGTTGATATTACAGTAAAAGAAAAAGAACAGAAGGTAAAATAAACCATTTTATTCTGAAAGTTTAACTAACGAAATTAGCGAAACATATTACAATTATATGTATGATTATTAATTATTTAAAGATACATTAGGAGTTATCAGGATGTTAATTTGAGGATCTGCTGAAAAGAAAGACACCTTCTACCAGGATTAAAAAAATCACATCTTCTTACTTTTTTTTTTTTTAAATTTAAACTGCTGTTTCATCAAACGTAATTAACCTTTTCTGCAAATATCCCCCCCCCCCCCTCCAAATATCGAGATTAATCTAATGTAGGATATATCGCTTAACCCCTAATAGAATCAATATAGGAAAATAATTGTTAGAAATGCTCTTGTGAATGACAATACTATTACACTATGCAACGTATAATAAAATGAGAAGTTTAAATCTATACATAATTAAGAATTTTAAAAACAAACAATTACTAAACAAAAAATACACATATATATAAAGATTTTCAAGATAAAAAGTACATAAAATTTATTATATATATACATTAATAGTTGCTTTTTCAGATTGGTTAGGGCTTGCTACTTAATGTAAGTAAAAAGTGAAATATCCTGTTCAATCCGAATGTGTGGTTATAATCTAATTATCTCCCTTTTATTATTAAAACGTATGTTTTACCTAATGAACATTGCACCTTGCCCATTGCTAGAAAGTATAAACAAAAAACATTTTTCGTTTAATGTTGAAATTTACAATTTAGCCGCTTTTAAGATTAAATCTAAATTTTCTTATCTCTCAAAGCCATTTACTTCAATGAACTTAATTAAGAAATGTCAAAAGTCTTAGTTCTTTAAATAAAATAATTAAATGTCTATATATTGCATTTATATACATGTATGAGTACATATACAATTAAAGACTTTATTACTGTTATCAAAATAAAAAGATTTGTATTTTATAAATAGGAAGTATGTTTTTATACATGTATTAATTCATATTACTATGATTATAGAATTCATCCCTTTTTTAATAGTAGATAGTACTATATACAGAGTGTCCGGTCTCAACGGTGTCCAATGGCTAATTCCTAAACCGTAAGTCATAGACATATAGATCCAATTAGAAAAATGCTTTAAATCAGATAAAGAAATATTTTAAAAGCGATTTGGTTCAATAAAAACATTTCTTAAAAAATTACGAAATTTAAATTTTTATACGATCCCCCGGTCCTATAAGTTACATTTAGTAAAATTTTCCTATTACACTGACAAGTAAAGCTAAAAAAGTTCCATTCATGTGACACAAAAATTGTGCGAGTTATGAAACTTTAAAAATGCATGACTTATGCCACTTTTCTGCTCTGAAAACAAATGAGTTCGGCTTGGCTTTGAGGGGTCATATTCTAAGTGCTTAAAGTATTCGAAAATCTCATTTCATGTGTATTTGCGCTTTGAAAAAAATCGTACAAGTATTACGATTAAGGTAACATTTATTAAGTTTCAGATTGGCTAAAATAACATATGTTTTATTTTGTCAGGATTTGAGACTGTTTCTTTTATGATTTCTTTTAATAAAATTATGTTATTTTTATAAGTTTTTATGTTACTTCAATGATCTTATGTATGTTTTTCCAGTTCATAATTTGTATTCGAACTTTAACCCACTTTCAAATATCCGAACGAGATTACATTTTACATACTTGCTCAAATCCGATAACAATCTAATATTATTATGATTTTCGGTGGTTACCATTTATACTTATTTTATAGGATAACACAAAAAAATTCGGATAGATTACCGCCAAGAAGTTTATGAAAAAGTTTTAGATTAGATAATACAAGACGGAGATTGTTGGTTTTTTAACTTTGATGTATTTTTTTAGCACTGAATCCGAAAATAGCCTTAATTTTTAACCGTCGTGTCATGATATTTCGCAAATCATAAATTGTCGAATTTAAAGAATAACAAAATTCGAATACTATAAAGTAGAGGGGATGGTTGTATTTTTTAACTTTTGGTAATTGATTTTTACGTAACATTTTAGCACTAAATCTGAAAATGACTTTCATTTTTAACCATCACGTTAGAAATTTTTGCAAATGTGTAAGTTAAAATATAGCGAAAATCTCATACTATAAAACATATGTAAAACATTTTTTTATTTTCTATGATTCAATAACGTATTCGATATTTTTGCTTATCTTGGGATTCTTACAGCTGGGTGGTGAAATGAGATGGGGGACGAGATTAAATTTTAACTTTGAACTTTTTAACTTTGAAATTTACAATTTGCAAAAAATCTTGATGTGATGGCAAAAAATGAAGGTCAATTCCGGATTCAGCGGTACAGAATACATAAGAATTAATTATCAACAGCTAAAAAACATGAAATAACCCAACTTTTGCAGGCTGTGTAATCTAATAACATTTTAAGATACGTATCATTTTGTAAAGAATTGAGGGTGTTATTTTAGCATCATTTTATTTAACAAAAATTCTGTTTTTTTTTTCTTAAATGTGTATTAGAAATTGTGTATTTTGCATTAATATGTCAGAATGACTAAAGATTTCAAATTTATATTGCAATGTTAATTTTACTCTCAACCATTTTTTAATATATCTGACGAAATTATATTTCAACTAAATTTGTGAATGACCCCCAATTGCAGCAAAAAATATGCTCCAACTTTAAACAGCTATTACTCGGTCAATTTTAATCGTAGAATAACGGGACTTTTTTTGTCTTACTTGTCAGTGTAATAGGATAATTTTACCAAATATAACTTATAGGACCGGGGGACCGTATAAAAATTTAAATTTATAATTTTTTAAGAAATGTTTTTATTGACCCAAATCGCTTTTAAAATATTTCTTTACCTGATTTAAAACATTTTTGTAATTGGAACTATATGTCTATGACTAACGGTTTAGTAATTAGCCATTGGACACCGTTGAGACCGGACACACTGTATATCATATATATTATAAAACAGTAGGCCTAAAAGTTTGGCCAGAGTATTCCAAAAACTACCCAATCGATATTTTTGCAGATTGCATTATTTGATAACGTATATACCCGCGTTGGTTTATGTGTATAACATGCTGGTGAAACCACGATTTTTGATAAAAAGTTTCGTATTTTATTGTTATTTTGGATGAAAAGGTAGCAGCATTTATATTTTTGGCAACAGTATCGTTTGTTAAAAAGTTGAAACAGCTATATTAGTTAAAAAATAATGCAAACATCTTGCAAAATAAAAGAAAAAAATCTGTTATTCGTTTAATAAAAATAGAGAAAGAATTAAGAACGCTTTTATGGAGATTAATATCATAAAATGAGAATATTTAATTTAAACATGAAAATAATATTCGTAATGCTTAAAAATGTACTCAATATGAAATATTTCATTTGATACAATGTTTGTCGATTTATCGCTTGCTTCAGTTTAAGAAAAATACAGCTAAAAAATTTGATTATATAAAATCTCCGTACATATTGCTTTAATTAATTTTATTTTTATCTCATTCTCCCATTGTGTGTCTTACAGGAGAATTTAGCAAACTCAAAAAATGGCTGCACTTGCGATTTGCTGGTTATTCGTTTATTTATTTTTTTTTTTTCGATTTTACTTTTGTCGGCAAACAATGTGATTTTAAGCCTAAAAGGCAAAAGCATGACTTCAGACGGAGCAGTAATGGCGTTTTTTTTAGGTGTATGAGAGCATTTTTAGGGCTAAATTTTTATATGCTAATGTAAGTTATATAAATAGCAGTTAATATCGTAAAAAAGCATTCAAATATTTAAATTTCAACGTAAATCTGTATTACATACACACATATTTCAAAACATATTTCATTTCACCCATTAAAAAATTTTCATCATACTGTTCAAAGAAAAAATGGCGGTTTGTTTTCTTCCTAACGTGTGATACTTATAGACCGGAACTCAGATTATCGTATATTGTCCTTTTTTTTTTTTTTTTTTTTTTTTTTTTTGCCTTTTACAATATCGCCAATTTCGTTTCTAGAAATATTCACAGCTTCAAAAATTAGGAAGGAAAGTCTGTTCTTAAGATTTATGCAATTATGCGTTATTACTAATAAATAAACTCAACATTCTGAAAAAAAAGCATGCTGAAGTAAATTTACGATACTCTTTTTGTTTCGTCATTTCGTTATAATTTTTTCTTAATATCGTTTTTCTTTTATAAAAGTACATTTAAAATATATTGGACTAATTTCCTGTAATCGGGGAACCGCCAATTGGATTATTTTTCTATATTGTTAGAAGATTCATTTATATTTTAACATTGTGGATGGTGAACCTGATTACAAAAGATTAGACGGATTTTGTAATTAGCTAATATTGTATTACATGTAAATTTCCAACTGGGCGCAAAAAATGTCCGGACCAGGATTCGAACCAGGGATCTCCTGGCTGAAGCCGCCAGTGCTCTACCATCTGAGTTATCCTGGACGAATCTGGTGGAACTTTTTCACCCAGCTAACCTTAATGATTATAGCATCTGGTCTGAAATCTGGTTCAGCCCAACAAAATAAATCACAGGTAATGGAACTCCAGAAAACGCTACAAAAAAGTTCCACTAGATTCGTCCGGGATACCTCAGATGGTAGAGCACTAGCGGCTTCAGCCAGGAGATCCCTGTTTCGAATCCTGGTCCGGACATTTTTTCGCCCAGTTGGAAATTTACATCTAATATGACTTATTTACCAATTACAATAATTGTGTTAAAATTAATCTAGCTATTATTATATACTTTTTTTTATTATGAAGCAGACGATCAAATTTCAGAATTATATATTTTAAATCTTCTGTTATTGTATTATTAAGAAAAAAGCAATAATTACAATGTATCGAAAAACTTTGTATTGCCAATGTATGGAAGTTTTTTTGTAAATTTATCATTTAGGCTGTACAGGATGGTTCAAAAGTCATGTCCAAACGGCCAGTGTGGGTGTGTCATGAGGAGCAAGAACTACATAGGAAGTGGGGGCAATTGCGTCCCGGCAATGACGCCAAAAAAAAAAGTGTAAAAATATCTTTATTTTACAAAAAACTTAACCGAAGTAGAAATAACAAATTAAAAATGTTACAACTCATAACAAGTACTCAAAATGTACCCCATTAGCCGTGATGCATGCTTCATATCCGCGCCGTATGGAATCGCGAACACGTTCCAATCGGCCAGGAGTCTCTTAGATACGTGACACCGCTTCAGCGATCCGTGACATGAGGTCCATGGCCTATACAACGAGTGTCTCGTACACCAGAGATTAAGATATAACCAGAGGCAGAAATACATGTGATCTAAGCCCGAGCATCGCGGTGGCCACGGTACATGGCCGCCTCGGTGAATCCAGAGACGTTGGTACCTCAAATTCAGGAACTGACGTACTTTCCCACGTAAATGTTTGGAAGCGCCTGTTATTAGTTGTAACATTTTTCCTTTGTCATTTGTACATAGATATTTTTGGGGCAAAATAAAGGTAATTTTGCACAGTTTGTTATATTTTCTTTGTGTCACGGTCACTATGCATTGGCACCGCTATGTTCGCGTTTCTGAACCCCAGTTCCTATGTATGTTCTCTTTTTATGAACCAATACACCCATACGTGCCGTTTCGACATGACCTTTTGAACCACCCTGGATAAGAAAAAAAAATTACAATTCTGATTAGATAAAATTTAGATCATTGTAAAGCAATTTCGTCTGACGCACAGTTTTAACAATTAATCTTAGCGACAAATTAACGAATATTTTGAATATCGGGATTACTTTGGCAACATATTGAACAATTTAATCTTAAATATACAGGAAGTAGTAAGCCTATTTATATCTCTGTATTTTTATACTCATTAGAAAAATGCAAAGAAAATAATTGGTTCAAGTATTCAACAAAAATATTTTTGCTAAAGTTTTGCTTGACTAACACTATTTATCATTGTCAGTTCTATTTAAGGGATGGATTTTTGTTGGTAAAAGATTTATTGTTGAGTCAATAGCAATTCGACATGATGTAATGCGAAGTAGTTTGGCGAGTAATTAACTGTTTTGTAACTAACTGTGTTACATTTGTAACTATATCGTTGCAAACACTTCTAATGTTTGAATTCAATCTTGGATTTACGATTACACATATAGGAAGATTTTATTGGATGGAACCTAAATGTTTATTTTTCTACCCCTATCAAGCATCGAGGTTTTTTTCAGGTTAATGGTTACATGAATGCAACTGGCGTATAAAATGAAAAGGCAATGGAAATCACGTCCTTTTAATTTTATTTAAACAATTCAGCTTAAAAATTCAACTTTTTTATGCTTTATTTTCCTTTTAAATATGACAGTTAAACACCGTGCTTTGTGTGCATATAACTTTTGACTGTATTTTCTCTTTTGGAATCGAAAGATGGAAAACTGTAATAATATGCCGTATATGTATAAGATACCGTATCGCGTAGTCTTCATGCGCAGGCAGCGTAGGGAAACGCTGCTCAGTTGTAAGGGCTCCCTAGTGATACGTTAATTTCCATTTGTTCCAAATCTTTAATTTGTTCCCAATTTCGTTAATTCCCAATCTCTTTTTTTTTTTTTTTTAAGTGGTACTTTCTTATTGCTATGTCGTCTTAACACTTCCAGTAAGTGTCCAAAATCTTTTACGCGACTTACTTATTTGCTGATATGACTCTAAGTTTAAACAACAGAGTAGAAAAGTCTGATGTTTTTAGAGAGCACTGGATCCTGGCCTTTCTGCAAAGCATAAATGGTGACCGGTTCCCGCTTCTTCACGTCAGTGGGGAGCACCGGATGCTTGCCCAATACTTTGAGGTGAGACGGTGAAAATGTTTGGGGGTAAGATGCTGGTTATTTTCCATTGGCGTAAGATTCCGGTTATTTTCCGTTGCGGTCAAATACCTGGTTGTTTCTTCATCGTTTAAATTACTCATGGCTATTAACTAAATTGTTAACAATTTTAATCAGAAAATTTAAATAATTGATTAAATCGTGGTTTTAATCAACTGGTTAAAAAATCATTGGTTAAAATTATAAATTTTCTGAATGTTTAAAAATGACGTAAACAGATCTAAGGCAAGTATAATATGAAAGGTTTCTATATGTATTCTGCCTTATAAATAAACGTTATTGGCCTTATAAATAATTATATAATAATTATTAATTTTAATCGTTGTTAAAATTTTATGTTAAATGAAGTTCTAAATAATTTTAATAAATGTAAATATCGGTAGTATATAATATAGTTTTAGATAACTAGGGTTTTCCGCCCCCTACGAGCTACGCTTGCCAACCTCCATCCAGACACTACAGTCTCTAAAAACACGCTAATTTGATCTGCTTTGAAAAGATTACGAAAGATTTAGTAATTGAAGGGCTAGTGGCAATCTTTTGTAACCAGGTTTCAATTCATTTCCCTTTGGCTGAAGCATTTTATGACTCAGTTAATTGCTGTCGAGACAACTAACTGCTACTTTCGTGATTGAATAAATGAGATCAACCCACAAATTTAAAACTAGCTTGTATAAAAAGTGTAAGTAAGCGATTTTATAAAGACTCTATAAGAAATTTATTTTAAATTAGATACTTTAAATGTATCGTTTTCAATATGACGTAATTTTCACCATAGTTTTTTTTTTTTTTTTATCATTTTAATATTCCAATGAAAATAATTTTAAAAGCCTATAAAAGCCAACCTAAATCGGTGGACCATAGCAAATGTAAATTTCCAGGTGTCTCAAGCATTTCTAAAAAGGAATTAGAAAAGAAGTCAAAGTGTAGAAGGACAGAACCTTCAACTGACGATGATATAGATGATGATTAAATTTCCTCTCATGATTCAGAACACGAGGATTTTTTTTTAAAGAAGAATGAGAATGTTCCGAATATCTAACAGTGTTCAATAAAACCTTGGAAAATTGTGATGAGATCAAGTGCAATCAGTGAAACTATTGGTTATATAAAAGCGGCTCAAAATTCCTAAACAAATGTGCAGTTTATGGCAGACCGGAGATATTGGTAAAAAGAACAGAGAGATATGTGAAAAACATTAATAAAAAAGCTTGATTGTAAAGAACTTAATCACAGTGGCTTTACTGTTTTTAAACTTGTTATAATACTTAAAAATAGGTATACTTAAGATCTATAGTTCTTTTAAATGTTAAATAGAACATAATATGTTAAATAAAAATATCATGCAAACAAATATATTAACATAAAATAAATAATTATATAACAAATAAATATTAGTTTGTTTTTTTATTATATTGCCAACGTTTGTTACATTCATATTTTGTAATTTCCTAATATTAAGTAAGTTAACAACTTTAGTATGTGTAAAATGTTAAAGTTACTATTATTCGTCCCATTATGTTTTACTTTGCGTCACAAAAATTATTGTTTACATTGAAACTCCATAAGGCATCTTACCGCAAGATAGTTGACCATCTTACCCATACCTATGGGTAAGATGCCGAAAGGCAAGTGTTTAAAAAATAAAATTTTCGATGCTTTCTGTAACATCTATAAAATGAAAGAAGTTTTTAAATCATACATAAGAGTCTAAATTTTAAACAAGAAATCCATGAATAACAAATATAAATAACAGGCGATTTTTAAAACAAGTGAAAAACCTATGGCATGTTTACCAATCTACCCTAGATTGAAGTTATATTCAAGCTGTTAGAACAACACATATCTTCAAGCTGAGAAGTCGGACTCCAAGAACTAACAAACGAATATCAATCCCCGAAAATTATTTAAATTCAATGGTCAATTTCTACAATAATTGTAATGTTAAGTATTTTTGTGATGACTAAAGAATATTTTAATTTCTGTTGTCATAACTGACTCATTTCCCAACCAAACTCCACTGTAAATGATGGACTAAGAGAGTTTCTTCTGAATAGCCCAAATTTTATCCAACGTTAAAGATAATACAACAGCGCAATGGCGTTTGCATTTTTTGCATCAATGCAGAAAGATATTTCAGGTGAAGGACAATGTTGCCTGAAAATACAAGGGCAGACTAGGTGAAATTCATTATTTCGTGTGGTTTAAGGTTAGTTTACAAAAATAGACCAGCACAGTGGCCATAGCCTGCGAGTATATATATATATATATAGAGAGAGAGAGAGATAGATAGATAGATAGATAGATAGATAGATATATACATATACATACATAATATATATATATATATATATACATATATACTAAAAGTTAATCTAAGTCTTTTCTTGATTTCTTCAATCATTTTCTTTCCTTTTATTTTTTATTTTTGGGGGGCTTAAGATGGCAACACTAAACATTATTGTTATTAATCCACTTCCAATTTGCATTTTTCCTTTCTCACACCAGATGGAAGCACAGTTATGGGTTTCACTCAGATGCTCAACTGTAGATCACATGTTAAAATAGTCTTAACTTTATTTTCCATGCTGATATGCAGTAGTTTTGACTCTTAGTATGTCATTCAGGTATTGTGCTCTAATAAGTTTTAATATCCTGTATGAGGTGTATCTTTCTTTGGATCTCTTAGCTTTTTATTATCTATTTTCTGTAATGTTTGCGTTATACGAAGCTAAATTTTGTCATTTTAGGCTTAATGCCGAAAAAATTGGATGAAATAACGCATCTTCTATAAATGAACTCACAAGCTCCTCTGACGAATCTGTGAGTCATTCATAGTATCTTATTTTACATACTGGTTTCCTATGTTCATTTCTAAATCATCTTTGGAAATTTATCAATTCCTTCATATATTTGTGATTTCAAATTTATTATATATATATATATATATATACATACAGATATACAAGTGTCTTAAGATGGACTGACTGATTTTAAAATTCAATATCATGTGAACTGAAAAAGCAGTTAAAAATATTTTTGCAAGAGAGTAATTTCGAGGTCACGAATTTTTTCACTGTGATTTTCGGTTTTAGTTTCAAATATGAGCAATAGATGTCGTTTCCAGTAGTAGCATGGTGTGAAAGCAGAAATAGAAATCATTCAGCAAAGGAGGGAATAATGGAGGTCAAATGTATGGAGTGGGACTCATTCGTATGTATAATCTTATTATTAGGGACCGATATTGAACTCAATCTGTATCATTTGGATATAGCTATTGTGAGAATTGGATTCAAAATTAATATCATGTAGGATACTACAGGCTAAATACAGAATCGCGACGCTAAGAACAGAATTGTATAGAAGAAAATGACTCTATACCTTTGACCACCTCCTTTGACATCGTAACTGAGTGATTTCTTCTTCTGAACTTCTTCTGAACGTCTACTGCTCGAAACTCCATCTATCGCTTGAAAATGGAATTAAGACCAGTAATCACAGTAAAAAAATAAATAAATAAATAAACTCCTGGCATCACACGTTACTTTTATGCATAAATTTCTTTAAAACCCGCACTGTTTGCATGTTATTGATTTTTAAAATCAGTCACACCATTATAGGGCAACCTGCATATATATAGATAATTAGAAAATTTATATTATGAAACATATATCTTTTATTAGATCGAAGGTTAAATATATCCCCCTCTTGAGAAAGAATCCGTTCCGAGATAAGGTGAAAATATTTAACTCGTTCAATTATACACGGATTTAGAAAAAGCACATTCTGCAATAACGTGCTTGATATCCATCGGCCGAACTAGTTCAATGCGAAAATATTTTTCATTGTTATAAATAAACTTTCTTATATAAATGGTTGAAATGAATTTATTTCTTTTTATTTAACAATGTGAAACATTTTTCTAGATTTACAAAAATAGAAGATGAAATTTTCTATGCATAATACATGAATTTATGTGGAAAAAATGAAACGTTTTTAACACTTTCCAAGCAAAAAAAAAAAGCATTTATGACTTCAGTTTGTCTGGCCGTCTCTCCGCGCTCTAACTGTCATAAATATACTCGGATTGCCCTGAAATTTTTAGGAGTTATTTACGTTTACCATAGCAAGATCCCTATTTCAAATGAAGTTTGTAGCATGTTTAACTAATTTACAGGGACTGTCAAAAGAATTCCGTTACATTACGGCCAACGGAAAAAAATCGTTTCAAGTGATTTTTAATGATGTTACACGCTTTCAAACGTAATAAAATAAACTATGAAGAATTGTATGATGCATATAGGAAGTGCACTAGATCAATTCTGTAGAACATGCGGTGTAAAGAATTGTTTATATTCATTTACTGGGCGCTACAAAAGAATTCCGTTTCATAATGATATAGTGGGGGGGGGGGATTCTTTGCTGTGTATTTTACTTATGTTAAACTCTTTCATGTATAATGAAACTTATATACATCGCTGAGGTTTACTATAAGTTAATTCATGTATAATACGAAGCGCGTAGCATTTACAGGGGCACACAAAAGATTTTAGATAATATATTGTATCCAAAGTAGTGTACATTAGCGCAGAATATACATTTTTAATCTACACTGTAATTGATTATAATTTTCAGTACGGTGGCATTTTTACTGCTAATGTATTTCCAATAATATACATATAATATTCAAGATATCCTTAATCGCATACATTCTTGAGTAAATATTTTTCTTATTCATGTTGTAAATTATTCTTATTCATTTGTTTTGGACTGTAATATATATATATCTTGCAGTAAATGCAGTGGAACTCGGTGAATATGAGTTATAAATGAATTGTAAAAGTCCTCGTAGTAACTGTAAATCGTACTACTATGAAATAAACATCTTAAAAAAAAACACATAATTAAATGAATTACTGGTATTAATTGCTCTAACTATCTGAATTCTAATAATAACTTGGTATCAAAAAATGAACACGAAATATTCTATCTAACCTTTGTGAATGTCATTTTGTTTAGCAGAAATCACAGTACTGAATTCAAAATCTCTAAAAACAGGAAATTCCATAGGAAATAAATGACGCACAATAATGAAATTGAAGAACTACCTTTTTCTGGAAAACACCATTAACATCGCAATACTCATTGAATTTTTCCAGATATTTATTTCACATAACCTTTTCTTTCAAACAGTGCAATGGCAGACATGGAAATCCTAGTTAATATGGTTCAAATTACGGATTTATGGAAACTTACATGTAAAAGTATTCTTCTACCTCTACTTCCTTTCATTAACACAGTTGTTAATTGTACAGAGCGACGGTATTTGAAACGTCCTTAAAAATCCCTCTTTTTTTCATATTATCAGGGTTCGTGATATTCCTTTGCATTTTCTTTGGCGGTGGTATTCTTGATGTTTGTAACTTTGCATATGTAAACTGTTAAATTACTACATTTTGACATACAGTTGCAATGAAAAAAATACTATCGCTGACACAAAACAGTGTTCGACAAGGAAGAGATTCGTTTTCTAATTCTACCTTCCTTTTCTTGAAAATGGCGTTGAAATGAACAGATGTTTTATTTTTATCCGTGCTCATATTAAAGGAATATTACTAACTATATTGTTGGTAAATGGGATTATAATATCTTCCTATGTAATATTTTTGCACTATGATAGGCATTTTCTTAGACATGCCTTTCCTGCTTGTTTGGCATCTAGATCCCACTATAATATTGTGTCCATATATTTCCCCATTAATGGCAAAAGAATATTACATGTAACGACATAAAAAACTTCTAAATCTAAACATATTTCAAGTAATGTTTTCCTCAACTTCATTAAAACTTAAAAAGTACAAGATTTTTTAAGTGTATGTTATTGCATCATTATTCATATCTCAGTTTAATTCTTAAAAGGCACTAGAAACTTGAAATGAATTGAAAGAATTTAAATAAATCATATAGCAAAAGAAACTCAATTAAATATGTTGATGAATGAGAATTTGTTACCCCGCCTTCTCTATGATAGATTGTTGAATAAACGAATAACGGGGGAAAGCTATGCTATGTGCTTTATCAGTTTCTATAAACGTGAAAAGGAACTTCCTGAAATATATCGATAGATCAATATGTTTGAAAAATGTCCATATTCTTACAGCCGATATCGGATTTGAAGGGAAATTATTTTAGGAAACTATTTTCCGTTTTCTATTCTAAGGATAATGAAAATGAACATTAATGTTTTTTTCACATTTTTATCTGATGTTGTGAAAAAAAATAATAATTAAGTGAATTTCTTCGTTTTTTTCATATTTGTGAGAACCAAGAGGAGGAAATTCGCATGCATTTTGTAATATTTATTTTCAGTGTAATTAAAAAGATTAGGTTAAATTCTAAAAATGTTTTTTTTTTAACCTTGAAAATTTAAAAAAAGAACATCAACTTTTCATAAAAATATGAACTCATAAAAACTTACCTTTTATTTAAGTAAGATTCACACAAATTACATCTATAAACAAATGACTTGACATGTTTCGGTTTCATTAAGGATAAAAACTATTATCATAAACATTCATTCCGTATCGAAACTTGATCAAACATGATCTCATATCCTCAATCACACATTTTGATTGAGGATGATATTTTTTTATAATGGTTTTTATCTTTAATGAAACCGAAACATATCAAGTTATTTGTTTATATATGTGGGGGGGGGGCTAAGTTAACGCTTGCCCCCTTACTTGAAATTGAAATATCTCGATAAAAAAACTAGAGCAAATTCTAATATTAGAGAGCAAATTAGAGCTAATTAAGAGCAAAATTTTAGCCCATTTGAAAATTCGATATTCGAATGTGGGGGGTAATGAGTGTTTGCCCCTATATTTGAACTTGTTATATCTCGATAACAAAACCAGAGAAAATTCTAATATTAGACAACAAATTAGAGATAATTGAGAGATAATTTCGGCACCTTTGAAATGTCGATATTCGTATGTGGGAGGGGCGGGGGGGTAGTGAGTGCTTGCCCCCTATTTTGAATTGCTATATTTCGATAACAAAACCATAGCAAATTTAAATATTAGAGAGCAAATTAGAGCTAATTGAGAGCTAAATTTTCGCACCTTTGAAATTTTGATATTCGAAACGGGGAGGGGGCTAAGTTAACGCTTGCCCCCTTACTTGAAATTGAAATATGTCGATAAAAAAACCGGAGCAAATTCTAATATTAGAGAGCAAATTAAAGCTAATTGAGAGCTAAATTTTGGCACATTTGAAATTTCGATACTCGAAAGTGTGGGCGCTAATTTAACGTTTGCCCCTTACTTGAAATTTAAATATCTCGATAAAAAAACCGGAGCAAATTCTAATATTAGAGAGCAAATTAGAGCTAATTGAGAGTTAAATTTTGGCACCTTTGAAATTTCGATACTCGAAAGTGGGGGGGGGGGGATGCTAAGTTAACGCTCGCCCCCTTACTTGGAATTGAAATATCTCGATAACAAAACCGGAGCAAATTCTAATATTAGAGAGCAAATTAGAGCTAATTGAGAGTTAAATTTTGGCCCATTTGAAATTTCGATATTCGAAATTGGCTGGCTAAGTTAACGCTTGCCCCCTTACTTGAAATTGAAATACCTCGATAAAAAAAAACGGAGCAAATTCTAATATTAGAGAGCAAAGTAGAGCTAATTGAGAGCTAAATTTTGGCATCTTTGAAATTTCGATATTCGAAAGTGAGGGGGCTAAGTTAACGCTTGTATAGAGAGCCCTTACTTGAAATTGAAATATCTAGATAAATAAACCGGAGCAGATTCTAGTATTAGAGAGCAAATTAGAGCTAATTGAGAGCTAAATTTTGGCACCTCTCAAATTTCGATTCTCGAAAGTAGAGGGGGGGGGGGCTAAGTTAACGCTTGCCTCTTACTTGAAATTGAAATATCTCGATAAAAATCTGGAGCAAATTCTAATATTAGAGAGCAAATTAGAGATAATTGAGAGCTAAATTTTGGCACATTTGCTAAGTTAACGCTTGTATAGAGAGCCCTTACTTGAAATTGAAATATCTCGATAAATAAACCGGAGCAGATTCTAATATTAGAGAGCAAATTAGAGCTAATTGAGAGCTAAATTTTGGCACCTCTGAAATTTCGACACTCGAAAGTAGGGGGGGGGGGTAAGTTAACGCTTGCCTCTTACTTGAAATTGAAATATCTCGATAAAAATCCGGAGCAAATTCTAATATTAGAGAGCAAATTAGAGATAATTGAGAGCTAAATTTTAGCACATTTGAAATTTCGATATTCGAAAGTGGGGGGGGGCTAAGTTAACGCTTGCCCCCTTACTTGAAATTGAAATATCTGGATAAAAAAAAAAAACGGAGCAAATTCTAGTATTAGAGAGCAAATTAGATCTACTTGAGAGCTAAATTTTGGAACCTTTGAAATTTCGATATTCGAAAGTGGGGGGGGGGGGGCTAAGTTAACGCTTGTATAGAGAGCCCTTACTTGAAATTGAAATATCTCGATAAAAAAAACGGAGCAGATTCTAATATTAGACAGCAAATTAGAGCTAATTGAGAGCTAAATTTTGGCACTTCTGAAATTTCGATACTCGAAAGTGGGGGGGGGGGGGGGGCTAAGTTAACGCTTGCCCCTTACTTGAAATTGAAATATCTCGATAAATAAACCAGAGCAGATTCTAATATTAGACAGCAAATTAGAGCTAATTGAGAACTAAATTTTGGCACCTCTGAAATTTCGATACTCGAAAGTGGGGGGCTATGTTAACGCTTGCCCCCTTACATGAAATTGAAATATCTCGATAAAAAATCTAGAGCAAATTCTAATATTAGAGAGCAAATTAGAGCTAATTGAGAGCTAAATTTTGGCACCTTTGAAATTTCGATATTCGAAAGTGGGGGTGGGGCTAGCGTTAACTTAGCCCCCCCCCCCGCACCATTCTAATTAAAATATCTCGATACCATAACTGGAGCAAATTCTAATATTAGAGAGCAAATTAGAGCTAATTGAGAGCTAATTCCTGATGTATTTGAATCTAAAATATTTGGAGGTGGGGGGGCCAAGTTAACGCACCTGACATGGTCGACTTTGGTATCATCTCTTAAAATGAGTAGTAGGCATTCTAAGACTGATAAATCTGCTATTTGGAGTATTAAAATTGCTCTTTGAATTTGAATTTGGTAGATAAAAATTTTGATTAGGGCGAATACAATGCATAGGTGCATGATTATATTGTTGAAATGATCTATGACTCTGAGAATTATTTCTGGAATTACTATTGCTAACATGAGAAGTTGGAGTTACAACCTGTTGTCTAGGCATTCTGTTTCAATCTGTGGTGTTTTCTGGAGGATTACTGATCTTACAATTTTGGTGCTCTGAGGTAAAACCATCTGTTAAACCTTGAACTATTATAGTTTCACATAAATGAATTTCTCTACCTATTTTAATCTTTTTTCGGAATTAATTCCATAAGCCATTGAGATCATTTAGTTTCAGAGAAGAAAAATCTGAGAGTAGAGGAACGTGTACGTTAATAAATCTTCCAGTAAGGATTTTAGCTAATTTTCCGAAAGTAGTTCATTCTTATTCTAGCATTTTTAAATCATCTCCTGTAAAAATTTTAAGAGTTTTTTAAAACTTCCAATCGTCATAATTTATCAGAAAGAGCATCATTTTTCAAAATGTGTCAGCGAAGGCCGCCCATTCATTCCCGACTCAGAGTCAAAAGAAATACTATCTTCTTCGTTTTCACACATTTTGTTATCACTAGAGACTTTAAGTGGGCAGTGGACAATAAAAACCAAATTCTTCAATTTTCAATGGATTCATTTGCAAATCCGCAAACTTGTTAATGACAATCTCAAATAATTATATTTAAAATTTGGTGTTAAAATAATAACAAGTATTTAAATTATTAAATTTTTAATTTTAAAAAATAACAAATAATTGCCATTGTATAAAATGCCCATTGCACATTTATTTTGAATAAAATAGGATAATATTTACTCATTAGATAGTTTTGATATATTGCAATGGAAGTTGGCATGAATTGTGAAAATGCACTGACTATATAAGTAGAAAAAAATATATATTCATAATTAGGCTTTATATTTTCATAAATGTGGCTACACGTTTTCATATGTACATGAACTTCAACACTAAAATTCTTATGAAATTCAACGTTTTATGCTAATATTTACATATTGTTATTCCAGTATTAATTTCAAAAGAATCTGATAATTAGAAATAAGCATGGAACGTTTCAAAAGTTAGAAATTCGCAAAATTTTAAATTTTGAGAAAACAGCATATTAAGTTAAACAAACTGGATGAACATGGAACAACATGCAATTTTTATATATGTAAAAGCTTATTTCCCTGCGAAGAAGCTTCAGAATTGAAAAATAATTTTTTTTTTTTACATCAGATAAATTTGAGCATCTAGTTTCATAATTTTCTAAATAAATAAAAACAAGTCGGATATGCCAATCCCAAAACTTTCTTCTACCTAATACATCTTAATTCTTCAAAATTCGCTATTACACAGTAAAAATTAAATGACAATATATTCCCCTCATGAGTATTCTAATGATATGGAATTCCGTACATTAGTTTTTGAGATGTGACTATCGATGAAATCGTGTAAAAATAGCAAAATACAGCCTAGCAGCGCCACCTATTGGGTGATTTATACCAAAACTTAATCCGCAACAACTAATGTCAACGTTTGACTGAATCTGATGTTTGAAGAAAACCCGTGCATTTCTTTTTGAGATAGAGCTATTGCGGAAATTGTGAAAAATTCCACATAGCATCACAACCTATTGAGCGATTTACACCAAAAACTAATTAGGACCAGTTTATACTAGGGATTAACTGAATCTGAAGCTTGATGAAAATTCATGCATTAGTTCTTGAGATACAGCTATTGCGGAAGTTGTGTAAAATACAGCACAGCAGCACTACCTGTTGGGCGATTTACATCAAAATCTAAACAGCACTAATTAATATCAGGAACTAATCGAGTCTGACGTTTGATGAAAATTCATGCAATAGCTCTTGCAATAATTATGTATAATGCAGCATAGCAGCGCCATCTGTTGGGCTACCAAAATGTTATCATCAACAAATTATATCACGGGCTAAATGAATCTAAAGTTTTGTGAAATTCCGTGCATTAGTTCTTGAGATATAGTCGTGAAAAAATCGTGAAAAATGCAGTACAGCAGCGCCACTTGTTGGGCGATTTACACCAAAAACTAATCAGTACCAGTTTATACCAAGGTCTTACTGAATCTATAGTTTTGTGAAATTTCGTGCATTAGTTCTTGAGATAGAGCGCCCACGAAATTTTTGTGACATACAGACTCACGGACTGACAGAGTAACAGACAGAGTGACAGACAGAGTGACGGACAGAGTGATACACAGACATTTTCTAAAAACAATCGAATCGTGTTCAGGACATTTGTAAACGTATAAATCCATCGAAAACTGGATGTTGAATTTTTTCAGGATTCCAATACTTTCTTCTTGCAAAGATAGAAGAAAGTAAAAAAAAAAAAAAAAAAAAAAAAAAAAAAAAAGATTTTTTTGTCGAATTTCGTGATTTTGAAAGTCTAATGTCCCCTTAAGTCGAGATCGCAGTAACATAAATAGGGGTAACTCATTAACATAAAGATATCATAATATGAAAATAATAAATAACAAATATGAAATAAACTTTAAACTAAATAACAAAATATAAATAATTCATCTCTATTTTTTTTATTAATTTTTAAACTACATTTCAGTAGTGAAATTAAGCTTGAAATTAACCAACGATTAATTTGTATATTCACCGATGCTGGGTTTGTTTGCGTCTCAGGTTACGCCACTAGGAATGTGTGCTCATGAAGACTCCTCCATCTTGTGCTGCGGTTGCAGCCTTACCGACTTATATAAGTGAGAAATGCCAGGCTGGACATCGTCCTTGTGGTTTAGTGGTAGAGCACTGGAGATCTATTCCAGGGACCCGGGTTCGATTCCCGGCTTGGAAATTTTTCACCAAGTTGGTTTACGCTTGTTGTTAGCAATGTGATAATTCACATCATTAAAATTCATCTCTAGTTAATTAATAACAACAACTTTAAATGAGGACTTCAACTAATTTGGCCCATGAAATTACCTATCTAACAATAATAAGTAAGAAAATCTCAATAAAAATATAACAATCAATAAACAAATAAATCTATCTTAAACATAACTTACGGAATTGGTTGATTCTTGGTTGCTTGAATTATTAAAATTGGAAAGCTAAATTTTATTTTTTAAAACGGAAAAAAAAAATATTTCAACGAGGTCTCTGTCTAGAATTTATAGAATACAGAATTACTCAGCTACCCGGATGCTGTTGGGGGTTGAAATTTAATCTGGAGGTGGGACTTAGTCTCCCACATTGATCCTGTAGCATAATCGAATATTATGAGATGGGAATGAGTAATTATAAACGATACAGACATAGCGTTATGCTTCGTTGTTTGCATCAGCAGCCACGATAAAAAGTTGAATTATTTCTTCACGACAAATTATCAATAATCTTGTAGACTTTTAAAATGTGATAATTTGGCAGATTCTCGTTAGATTGGTGTATAACTGAATGAATAATCCGTAGTTGAGATGTCGTCATATGTAGAAAAACACACAGTCCACATTCTATGCAGTCGAAAATCGTCGTAGAGTGACAGGCAATGATTACCAATGAGAATTTCTCCATAACGCTAAGACGACACCATTTAGCGTTGTAAGTTATTTATTTTATGAAAAAAATGTGTCAACAACTCCCAGGTAATAGAGTAGGCCAAAACAGCTTACGGCGCGCAATGCAGCGCGCTCATGATGACGCAGTTGCATGAAAAATACTACATAACTTTGAACAGCATATATTTTAAATTGGATATCTAGCTATTTTATATCAATTTTATACATACACTAGCTGCCTCCGCCCACTACGCTGGTCAGTTTCTCTAAAAGAATCTTGAATTTTAAACAAAATATAATTCAAAGTCGATGTTGGCGAGATAATAGACAAAATAGATCTAAAATCACTGAAGTACCTGTTATTAACTATTTTTTAGAAGTTTTGTAATCTTGAATTTTCCATTTCCACCTAAAACTGTTGCTGAGATATGGCGATATGTCCTAAAATTTTCGACCACTCCCTTAATCCCCTTTGGCAAAATTTCTAAAATTTTTGAAATACGTACTTAATAATTTTTAGTCGATTTCTTTTCTGCAATTTCATGCTCCTATCTAAAGTGGCTGCTGTGATATGGCGAAATGACCAAAAATTATCAATTTCCCTTTAACCAATTCGGGGAGAGAGATTTCTAAAATCGCTGAAATACATGTTTAATTATTTTTTTAATAGATTTATTTTCCGGAATTTCACGCGTCTATCGAAAACGGCTGCTAAGATAGGGTCAAATGTTCTAAAATTTCAATTCCAACTTTAATCCCTTAGGGGGTGGGGATTTGGAAAATTTCTGAAATGCGTATTTAATAACTATTTATTAATTTTCTGCAATTTCACGTTCCTACATAAAGCGGCTGCTGAGATATAGCGAAATGACCTGAAACTTTCGATTGCCCCATTAACTTACTTGGAGGGGGTATGGATTGGAGTTTCTAAAATAGCTGAAATGCATGTTTAATAATTTTTTAACAGATTTATTTTCATGAATTTCACGCTCCTACATAAAGGATAATTTCTAATATAGCTGGTGTTAAATTATTTTTTGGCAGATTTATTTTCTGGAACTTCACGCTCCTAAGTAAAACGGTTGCTGGTATATAGCATATATATGAAGGTGTTCTAAAATTTTCGACCCCCGTATTTACAACCTTAGGGGGGATTTTGGACAAATGCTTAAATACGTGTTTGATAATTTTTTAGTAGATTTATTTTCTGCAATTTCATGTTCCGACATAACGCGGCTGGTGAGATATGGCGAAATGACCTAAAACTTTCGATTACCCTTTTAACCTGCTTTGTTGGGAGGTGGGATTTTTAAATCGCTGAAATACACCTTTAATTACTTTTTTAGGAGTTTTATTTTCGGGAATTTCACGCTCCTACCTAAAATGGCTGCTGATATATATGACCAGATTTTCTAAAATATTCTACCTCCTTTAACTCTTAATATGGGAATTTCTAAAATCGCTGAAATAATGTGTTAATCATTATTAGTAGGTTTATTTTCTGGAATTTCATGTTCCTACCTAAAAGGGCTGGTGAGATATGGCAAAGTGCTCTAAAAGTTTCGGACCCCTGAACCCCTTTAGCGCCCCGAGGGCGGAATTTATAAAACCGCTGAAATGTTTAATCAGTCTTTTATAGATTTATTTTCCAAAATTTCGCGCTTCTACCTAAACCGGAGGCTGATATATGCCAAATGTTCCACTACCCCCATTTAAACCATTTAGGGGAGGGGGATTTTTAAAATTGCTGAAAATTTGGTTAATTATTCCTTTAGTAGATTTATTTCCTGGAATTTCACGCTCCTAGCTAAAAGGGCTGCTGAGACATGTCAAATGTACTAAAATGTTCGGAACCCCTTTAACCCACTTAGGGGTAAAATTCTAAAATCGATGAAATACGTGTTTAATTATCTTTTTTTAGCAGATTTATTTTCTGGAGTTTCACTCTCCTAACTAAAACGGCTGCTGATATATGCCAAATGCTCTAAAATTCTCGACCCCCTCTCTTTTAAATCTCTTAAGGAGATTTTGTAAAATTGCTAAAATATATATTTAGTTGATTTTCTAGTAGATTTCTTTTCTGGAATTTCACGGTTCAAACTAAAACGACTGCTGAGATATGGCAAATGATCTAAAATATTCGACCAATCTTTTAACATCCTTATGGGTTTGGAGGGGGGATTTTGTGAAATTGCTGATATAAAAACATGTATAATAATCACTTATAAACAGATTAAGTAAAATAATGCTATAAAAAGTGATAAAATATCTTTAATAAGATTGACGATCGTTTCGTCGTACCAACGGTGACATTTTCAAAATTTGATTTTGAAAATGTCGAATTTGGTGCGACGAAACGATCGTCAATCTTATTAAAGGTATTTTATCACTTTTTATAGCATTATTTTACTTAATCGCTGATATATGTATTTAATTATTTTGCTAGACGATTCATTTTCTAGAATTTCACGCTTCCACTTAAAACTGATACTGAGATATTCGAAATGTTCTAAAATTTTCAACCCGCCCTTTTAAGCCACTCAGGAAGTGAATTTTCAAAGATCCTTTCTTCTTACTTGCCTATGTCAAAACAGCAATATTTTGTCCAAATTTCACGATCCCAACTTTAGTCCTTTCTGTTCGGCCTTGATGAATCACTAAGTAAGTCAGTCAGAAATCTCCCTCTTTATTATAATAGTATAGATTTATATATAAGAACCCAGGTGTTCTAAAAGTAAGCAGATAAAGCCTTCTGAGCGTAATTTAATTTTATCTTCCCCTTTGTAGTTCCTAGCGTCATTTTCTTTCAGACATCGCCAGTGGTGATCTATCAGCTTTAAAAAAAGCGGGGACAGAACTGCAATATTTTCGCTTCAGTAGTGAGGGAGTTAATGTAGCGTTCTAACACTGAGATCGAAAGAATTATATGAGCGTGAATTCCTGTCATAAAAAAAAAAAATCATTTCAATTGTGTTCTCTGAAAAGGAGACCTAAAAATAAAAATGGAAAATAAAAATCAATACATATGCTACATTAAATTGAATAAAAGTTGTAAATAAAACATACTTCATTAATTAGTGAAATCTGTTAAATAAAAAACATAAAAACTGTAAACATACTTTACTATATAAAATGTTTGTATTTTTAAAAACTAATGGTAATTTTCTACAGTTGCTCGATTGATAATGCAATGAATTGAAAAGCAATTATTTTCATTTTTAACGTTCTTTCTCATGTTTTTCACATTATTTTAATTTAATATTACTTCGATGGTTGTTTTAAACTCCTAATCATGTTTAACAAAATTCCTACTTTTTTATTGTTTTTTTTTTTTTTTTTTTTTTTTTTTTTTTTTTTTTTTTTTTGTTTAATAAACCCATTATTAAAAATTTGGTAACAATTATCTAAGAGCAATAAAATAAAATAACGTGTGTAATCTGAGAGAGAACATGAAAAATGTGATTTATGGCGTCTTTGTATTATAAATCGGTCAGCTTTAGAAAGTTCCTATTTAGCAATAAAAAGTGTTTGGTGAAGCTGAAACATGTAGGCAGATTATATATAGTTTTTTGTTTACTGCACATATTTTGGTTAAACATTTTACATATTTATTAATTATATTATCTCTGTGAGTATTGATTTATTACATATTTAAATAACCCATACATTAAAATTGCAGTTTAATAGAAATTTAAAATTTATTTCCAATGGTTTAAATCATATGTGTACTATTAGAAATTAGAAATAATCAGTGCATATCAATACATATTATTTTATGTTTATATTTATGCCATTATCTATCCACATAGAATCGTTCAATATAAGACATGTAGAACATGACAATTGTTTTTTATCATATATCGATTTATAAGTATCCTTGTATAAAAAAAAAACACAAAAAAATGCTTATAAAATGAAAGAGGTTTTTCTTTTTTTTAACCCAATACAATATGTCTTTAAAAAAGATTAAATTAACAAAACTCGACAGTTAGATTTCTGTGAACTATATTCTTCAAAATGCATCGTAAGGTCTTCGATTTAAAAAAAATAATACTTTTATAGATAGTACAATGGACAACGTAACTATTTCTGAATACTAATTTATTTTATGAGTCAGGAACGATTCTTGATGATTTCTGTAATTTTTTAGCTTATAATGACACACGCTCTTTATTCTTGATATGTTGACAAATAACGTATACAGTTTAATATGGCATATTACAGACATACCTCTTTTTATTCATGATATTATTTCTGTCGTATATCAAATATTATCTCTGCCATATTTCTGATATTAACAGGGCACTGCCAAGTCTCTTGTGTCGAAAGGATTGCTTTGAACATTTAAATATCAGAGTTTACACCTGCAGCCATTATTTCATTCTTGATTTTATACTACCCTTAAAGACATTTATATTTTTTTTACTAGTAGTTATATTTATTTTATTATGCGTGTATACGTATTTTGACCGACAGCTTTGTATATCATCTGACTAGAAAATTCGAAGTTTTGGTATCAATCTATTTTAAAGTCACGAAAAACAAATATACACAGGATTCCTTCTTTCGAGAGATTTTTTCGCATTGCTTAGCAGACGCAATATTCCAATGGAGAGGTAGTTCTTCAGGTTGATATGAACTTTACAAAAACAAAAACAAAAACAAACAAAAAAAAAGTACATAATCTACGCTACAATTTGGTGGGAGACAATTATAAAATTCCTGACATGTACAGGAATGATGCATCGAGAATCTTTTACTGAAAGAATTTATCCTATAACTGAGCTATCAGTGATTTGTATTCCAGGTTTTATATCCATCTGTATGATCTACGGCTCTTAAAGTCTCCTTCATTTATTTCAAAACTACTTGATTATTTCAATACCATACACGTGCAGTGATGAAAGAAAATCACCCATCTTACTAACTCAGCCGCAATTCACCGCATTAATATTTGAGTAGTACCAATCAAATTAGTATTAACGTATTACATATTATCATTGTAAGCGTATGCAAATTACACTTGAATTTTCTTTATTTACATTTAAAAGATGAAACGAGCTCTAAAATTTTAATTGTAACACCTCATTAAAAATCATATTTGGATTGTTCGACAAATTGCATCTTCGGACGACAAACGGAAAGTCTTCGTTCAAATACTTTATTAATTATACAGGCTTAACTTTTTTAAAGCATAATGCTAAATTATTTTTTAATTTTTACAAAACAAACTGCACTGTGGTAAAATTAAAAAATGTATTACAATTAATCAGACATAAAAGTAAAAATTATATAACAACATTTAATACAATTAAAAAGCAAACGTTTCGAACTAAATTTTAGCTCCTCATCAGTGCAATAAATAACATTCAAATGACCAGAAAACTATATATATTTTTTACAGTTAAAAAGTATTAGCAGTTAAATTTAAAGAAACTATAAAAAAATATCAAAGCAATGCCGTGTATTCAAGTGGAAGTGCACATGATTTATTAATCGGCGAAGTTTGCTTACGAGTGAATACACCTTCCAGAAAAAGTCTACTTTTAACATTATTGCAACAGGATATGATAATTGTCATATTTGCGAAATCTGGGATATGGTCGGTATCTAAAGAATGCTGTGCACTTTTAGATGAGGGGCTAAAATTTTGCTCGAAACGTTTGCTTTTTAATTGCATTAAATGAATTTATGCAATTTTTACTTGTATGTCTGATGAATTGTAATATAGTTTTTAAATTTAAATCGTATATAAGACGTTAAACAATGATTATTTACTTTAGCAATGTTGTAGTTTATTAAAGATATCTCTAAACTTCTTTACGGAATGAGTTTTAATTTTTAAGTCGCATATTTGAAGATTCTAGAAATCAATTTTTACTTTCTTCTATTTTCAATAGAATAAAATATTGAAATCGAATTTTTTTTCGACGGATTTACACGTTTTAAGGATCATAGATCCCCCAAAATATGTTTAGAGAAAATGTCCGTCTTCGTATGTCTGTCGCCATTGTACCATCAAAAAGTGAATGAAGTTATGCATAGAATTGAACCAAATTTCTATTTTAAGTTTTTGGTTATGGCAAGCAGGTCCTCCCTGAATTTGAAAAAAATCGCCGGTAGGGGGCGCTGTAATAGCGATTTTTGTGCGATTTTGAATATTGTACCATCAAAAAGAGTATGAACTTAGGCGTAGAATTAAACCAAATTTTTATTTTAAGTGTTTGACTATGGCAAGCAGGTCCTTCCTTAATTTGGAAAAAAAATCGCCGGTATGGGGCGCTGTAATAGCGATTTTTGTGCCATTTTGAATATTGTACCATCGAAAAGTGTATGAAGTTATCCATAGAATTGGACCAAATTTTTTGTGTTTGCTTTTGGTCATGGCGCGAAGGTCCTCCCTGAATTTGGAAAAATTCCGCCGAAAGGGGGCGCAGTAATTGCGATGTCTTTACCATTTTCATTTTGTACCATCTAAAAGTGTATGAAGTTATGCATATAATTGAACTAAATTTTTTGTGTATGTTTCTGGCTATGGCAAGCAAGTCCTCCCTGAACTTGAAAAAAATCCGCCAGAAGGGGGCGCTATAATTGCGATATCTTGGCCATTTTCATTAATGCACCATCGAAAAGTGTATGAAGTTATGCATAGAATTGTACCAATTAATTGTGTATGTTTTTGGCTTTGCCCAACAGGTCCTCCTTGAAATTGGAAATATTGCGCGGTAAAGGGGCTCTGTGATAGCGATTTTTGTATACTTTTCTTGATTTTTCGTAGTTCTATTGTCCATCGGCGGCTCGTGCAGCGGCAAGAACTTGCTTCCTGCTAAGTAGGCTGTTCACAAACAGCTGATACCAACAGAATAAGGAAAATTAATTAATTTTAACAAATATTATGATATAGATTAATTCGTTTTTAGTCCGTTTAATTGACTGAGGCAGAAATTTTAGATGAAAATCAAAGTTGGTATAGTGTTGAACTAATAATATTGAAGTATTAACATGTGTAACTAGTTTTTGAAATATTAAGATGTAAAAGATAGAAAAACGTTTTGGGATCGGCACATCAAACTAGTATTTTAAATCATTGGTATTCTTGTGTAAATTTATACAGTTTTTGAAAATTGATTTGGAAAATTATATCTTTTTTGAGTATCTTTTCGAAAATACATTGCAAATTAACATTTGAATTTTTTAAACAACCGATTTATCGAATGTTTAAATTCTTGAACCCAAACTTTCAGCTGATTCCTTATTTCTAGTGGTTTTGACTTTATATGCTTACAACATTATCCGTTTTGTTTATGTGTTGTGAAACATTTGAAAGTAAATTTAACATAAGAATTTTTTCCTTTATGGGTTCTAAACATTAAACCTGCATAATTCCAAAACCATTTGTATCCAATGACCTTCCCGTTCCTTATCCGAAAGCAGATGTTAGCATCAAGTAAATAAATAATTCAAAAAGTAGGCGGTAATATAGAAAGTTTAATGTTTGTTACAATTTCTATATAGTGACGATCCCGTATTCAAAATGTAACTATAGTAATATATAGTAGACATTATTAATAATAGATTTTATCAGCCACATTCTTATACGGTGATTTACGCTAGAGTAAGCACTCAGTATGCACTTTATTCCAGTATCGGTGTGTGCACTCGTTTAACTTCTTCATATTCAACGTATATATAGAGAAGAATTTCGAATTCCTCCTATCTCACTGACTTTAATACATCGACTGAGAATATACGAAAAATTTATCCTTTCTGAAGAATAGTTCATACCGATCATTTTCTGGTCATTCTAACATTTATTTCCTTCTTGAAAATGTGTGATCCAAATATAACTGGAAATGCATGTAATTTGAATGAAATGTTCCAATATCCTTACTCATGAATTATATATCCATTTTTATTTATATACAGCAAAATTAAAAATAGCCATATCTCATAATTCTTCATACGCCAAATACATACTCCGTTATCTACATAAATATGGGTAGACCTTTCTAAGTTTGTCTGGAATATTCATCGACATTCATTGGAATTGTGAATGTGCAAGGTATAGCTTATCGTTTGTTGGCAATTTATGAAAGTATATTCATAAACAGAAGATTGAAGATGAAGTTTTAAATTTTCTATAATTTCATATACATAATTTCATCTAGGAGTGTTTTGTACTTAACATATCATATTTGAAAAAACTCTTAATTTTGTGGAAGCCTACTATATTTTAAATACAAAAAATTCCTATCTTCTGTCTTCTAATACATTAGTTTTTTGTTTTGAATTATTCCTCAAAACAAAAAATCTCTGAAATTTCCATTTTCACTTAATTTGTTGAAAGAAATATTTTAAACATTTTTATATAACTAAAATATGGTTTTATTAATGTACCGAATTTTACATGAATATTCAAAATACTTAAAAAAATGTTTTCTTTTATTTAAATCATAATTTTAAACTTATTATATGAATTCAGCGGCAAGTTTAAATTTATAACTTTATTAAAAATTAAAAATTTACTTGGCAAAAGTTAGAAACAAAAAATCCTATTCTGAAAAAAAAAATGTTTATTCTACTTTACTTTTAACATAATCTTACATATTTACATGAATTCTGCATTTAAGCAGTTTTCTTAAGTTGAAAACCATGTTTAAAATTTAATGCAGGATATGAAACATTGCTATACTTTGTACTTTCACAGTTCTTTGTTACAAAAACATGCACATATATAAATTATTTAGAGATAAAAGTTTTAACGTTTACGAAAATATTCTCTTTCTTATTGGTGACGTAGTAAGTGAAAATTATGAATGACGATTAGTAGTCATTTCAAAATAACCTGTAGAATTAATATTTGTATAATTATAAATATTTTGTTTATGAGAATAATTAATATTTCGAATTATTTATTAAAATCATAACGGAACGCATAAATTATTTTTTTTAATATAATGTTTAAAATAGTAGTTCTAGGGTATTACGATTATCAAATAAATCGCATAAAGTAGGGATCAGAGCGGGAGAATTCTCCGATTATAATTATAAAAAAAAGCCAAAAACAGTCCTGGAGTATCCGTGCATATAAATAAATTGCGCTTTACAGTTTTCAACAATAAAGTATCTAAAAGTCTACATTGTACTACTAAATGAAATAAAGGAAAATATCAGTTGAGATTTTGAAACATGAAATTAAATGTCTCGCGTATTATCGCAACACCAAATTTTAGAATCCTATAAAGAGCATTAAAAGTGCATTAAACATGCCAGTATATATTGTGCATAAATTATTAGATGGTATTCGTCTAAAACTGACGGTAAAGGACTTATAAATTCTACAGAATAAATATTCATAACATCATTAATTTGTCATAAGATTTTACAGGTTATCAGAAGACGTGTACACACAATAATTGTATAGTTAAAAGAAATAAAAACCTCTCATTTTATAACCATGATGCGAAATCCTGAATGTTAGCTGTCTTTACACGGATATAGACGAAAATACATTTTTCAGTAAATGGAGCTTTCAAATCAAAACAGAAAAAAAGAATGTTTCAAGCATAAAATATGAAACACTTTACAATACTTTCGAATACTTTTTTTTTTAAAAACATTGCTGTTTAAAAATTGAAGAAGATAACTATGTAAACATTTTAGAAAAAGTATAACACATTTTAAAATCAGACTTCAACAATTACATTCCATTGTGGAAAAGACACTGTAACTCTTTTGTGCCGCTCTGTATAAGATGAGATTTCCATGTATTTTACATAGTATGCTAAAATTTTGTACAGTAAGAAAACTCATAACTCAATTTAAATTCACCTACAGCAATATCTACCTATAGACTGAAAATATTTTGAATTCCTTTGTACTACCCAGTATATTTTCTAGCGATTTTTGTACACGCAACATATTCATCTGAAATTTAATTCAGACATAAATACGGTTAAATGTAATGTAATCCCACTTCTAGGAATTATCATCTATAGGCCTCCACGTATCCAATTATTTGCACAATCCTGTATATGTTTTTATTTATTTAAAATATATTATATTTGTTAAAATTTCCAGTTAGGAAAATTTGAATTAAACATTTTTGAATTAGTCGCTGAAATCCATCGTCATATCTTCAAACATCACAGATATATACCTGTTTAAATTGTTAGTAAAGTTTTAAGGAATTAAAAATAAAATGAAATACGTTTAATTCAAGGAACATTGTTAAGTAAAACGGTCTGGCAAACATTGTTTTTTTTTTTTTTTTTTATTTATTGAAGTAAAATTTTGGTTTTATTTAGAGATGGTTAACCGTATCATTTTTAAACAAAATCACATCACATCCTAAAATTTCTCATAAAGTAATATATATATATTTATTTATTTATTTATTTATTTATTTAAGTAGGGTAATTTAAAATCGATATAACTCGAAATATGATTTGACAAATTTCAAAGTTTTTTCATTTAATTAAAGATATAAATATAATTTTCAAATTTAGCACTTTTAAATAATCATTTAAAAAATTAAACATATTTAAAATAAAAATTAATCAAAATGATTTAACTATTTTTTTTTATTTAATTATATTTTCAGAAGTACATTTTTTTTTCAAAATAGTCAGAACAAAATTAATGTACGATAATCAAAAAAGATATATTCAAAGTTTGAACAATTTGTTTTTAACCATTCTTGACTTGTAAAGAATTAAAGATGAGAAATGGTGAAAAACCCATGGTTCAATAAAACGCATTTAAAGATTTTAACAAAGATTGTCTTCTAATATTCCTCCAAAGATTGTCTCCTGATTGTCCCATTCCATAACTGGATAACCGAACTCTTTGGTTTGGATATGCTTGAAGGTGTCTAAGGGTCAATATTACAAAATACGAAAAATGCAGTCCTCACAATAAAATTTCTATTAAATGTTATATAATGCATTTTTTTTTTTTTTTTTTTTTTTTTTTTTTTTTTTTTTTTTTACATTCTAATAAAAAATATTCTTAAAAGTAGCTTCAAGAGATATTATATTCATAATGACACAAAAATAAAGCAATTAAAAGACTTAAAATTTCACATTTTCATTTTCCTGGCATGTCTCACTGTGATGTATGCAAAGTAAAAGGCTTTCTGCTATCATGTATAAATATCTTTTTCTAGATTTTTTAATTTCTAATTAATAATTATACCTCATATAACATATATATGTAGAAGGTAACAAGTTCTGTAATTCAAATAATTTTCCATAATTAAAATATGATTCTGACTGAAAATGAATGTCATTTTTCTGGCCTGCTCATTTTAGTTCTTTATGAGGTATAAAGATGGCGCTGTAGAATAATTCTTCTCATTGCTACCAGCAAGATCTTTTAGATATTTCTTTGAAAATAATGTGCTTAAATGATTTGTAAAAATTGAGAGACTTTCATTTTGTCATTTTCCTGGCTTCTATAAATTAAAAATAAACCTGAACAATGCACTGAATTTGAAGTACTATAGAAGAAACATGTTCCTTTAAACAAAATTTAAATGTCAGATCTAAAAATAAAAAAAAAATACAAGAATGTGAAAAATGTTTTAGAATGAAACTGTCATTACCTGGCGGTAATTATCGTAGCATACATATGCCAAGAAATGACGTAAAATTATAATTACATAAAAATGAACTTAAGCTCTTCAAACTTAAACAATTTTACATATAATTTCCTTTATTCAGCTCTTCAACAACATTTAAAAAAACAGAAGCTCTGAAACGATTTAAATTTATTTATTTATTTATTTATTTTTTCAAAATCTCACATTTTGTGATATTCAACCATAATATGATTAAATATACAGAAAACAATATTTTTTTACAGACCATAGCAAAATGAAATATGTTTGAGTTCCCTGTGCATGTACTGTAAGTGCTACGCATAACATATTCCATAACTATCTTCAGTTACACTAAAATAATGTATAAAAATTCCATTATGTTTAAAATAGTGTAATACCACTAAAATACACCTCAAAAGATTTTCTCTATATGCCATAATGTAATAAAATAAATTTGACTGCACCTGTAAATGAACTATAAATGGTATATACATAATATGAAAATCCCATGATAAAAATCAATAAAGTATATGAATTGCATGCTATCCGAATATATTTACTCGAGTAAGAGAAGGGACAGACAGACAGATCAACAATAAACACTATTCAACAATGTTGGAAACAGTTAAAAAAGATTAATTTAAAAGAAAGATCTTGTGTAAATTTATTTTAATCTATTTTTTTTTAAGATAAAAAAATATTTTAAACGTGTAGATTTAATGGATTTAGACAAATTATAAAATATTTTTGGAGTTTTTATAATAACGGCTTGCATTACAGATAACACAAAAGATAATGAAAAACATTTCAGATGAAAATAAAGATATAAGATGTTTTAGATTTCTCAGTTCTGGAAATTCTTCTCACATAAACGTACTTATTTTTAAGTCCCTTACGAAAAACATTTTATTGAAATCAATTTGGCAAACCATATGGACATGAATTCTTATGCCTTGAAAAAAGGGAATTTCATTTATCACAACTTGAAAGGAAATTCATATCCGTAGGGAATTTCATCTTGACTGCAATTGACGTTCCATCGATGTATAAAAAAAAAAAAAAAAAAATGGTTCACAAATCCCAAAGAGTGAGGACGGTTATTTTCTCCAGAGAAACAGTAAGGTAGCATTTTATCTTACATAGCTTTAAAAAATATTATTGCATGCTATTATTAAAAGTAATTTAATTCATTTGGGAATTTAATCAAGTAAAATGCGTCATTAAGTTAAAAATAAAACAAAATACAGTGGTATAATAAAATAGTACTTAAGAAATATATTTTACCTTACATTTTTATGCAGTAATTGTTCTACAGTTTTGTTCAACATGGTGACATTTCTGAATGCTAATTAATGAAAATACGTATTTATGTTTAAGCTATGTTTAATAATAAAATTACAATTAAAAATAATTGAATCTGATTTATTTATTGAATTTGAAATATAGGTATTCAGATTTTTTTATCATGAGCCATTTGAAACATTTTCTTCAACATTTATCAAAATATCACTTATGGTTGTGGTTCTTAAATTGTGGTTGGCGCGCCACGAATGGTCTGTCGTACCACTGCAGGGTGTCAACAAAAGTCTTGAGTTGTTATTTTATTTATTATTATCTTTTTTTACTAATTAAGATTATAAGAGAAATATGGGGAAAATTAAGGAATAAAATTAAAAATATTGTTTTAAATCACTTCATAGTGTATTTATATACTTAAATTATTTTATATATCCCATGTAATATTTTCTGAAGAAATTCTGGAGATCCAGGACAAAAACGAAATTTAAAAAAATAGACCCCCGGTAATCAAAATTCATATGCGCTAACTTATACTAATCGATAGCGAGTACACTGTAAAAAAAATTCCGCAACGTTCCTGGGAAAAAATGGGCAGCTGAATTGCCCATTATTTCCAAGAAACATTTCTTGAAAATGACTGGAACTTTACTGTATATGTTAAAAACTTTCTGCAGAAATGCCAGTAAGTTTCCTGCGAAATACCAGGAATATTTCTGTTGACAACAAAACATTACTGACATTTCACAGCATGCGGGATCCGCAGACGATTTTTACATTTCCAGTTGACAATTTTCGCTTTATTATCATTATTTGTTAGAATGAAAAAAATATTTTGAAATTGACATCAAAATTATTATTTATAATTTACACGAAAAAATAAATTTTCAGTTAAAATTCAATAAAGTAAATATATATATTATATATTGTTTCTGAACTTTGATTAAAATATAGAAATGTAAATAATAATTAGAAAAAAGATCTAGACATAAAATATTTTGGATTTTCGCTAGTAATTATGTTAGTTTACAAGTTAGATAAAATACATATAAATTTTCATGAAAAAAAAAAAAAAACATAAACGTAATTGTATATTTTTCCGAAAAAAAAATCAAATTTGCAGCAATTCAAAGTGTCAAATATATATCAAATTTAAATCAAATTGTAATAAAGTGTTACAATATAAAATTAATTAAAAAAGAAAAAAAAATGTCCAGAGGTAGCATCGAACTCGGGCCGTACGGGTGACGCGCGAGCTTTCTGCGTCCACACCACGAAAGACACGTTGAAAGCTGCAAACTAATGGGTATTTGAAACGTATGCTAAACCTCGGCATCTAATTTCTGAAAATCTAAGTCCCATTTGAAGAAATCCTTTCACAAGAATAATTAGAGATAAGAACTCTAAAACATACTTTAAGTTATTCAAAATCGGTGAGAATCATGTTTGATGGTACCCTGGTTAAAGGAGATCCAAATAATTGGTGTATTTTTTTTTTTTTACACGGTCTGCTCCTTAAACATTCCACAGACAAGTACGAGAGATAATCTCTTAGCGATGTCACGGAGGTATTGTATTTTCATCTGAATTGTCTTGACAATAGAGACGTAAAGGATTATGTCGTCTATTGATTTATTTGCATTCCATATTGATTTTTTTACATTCATTTAAGGAATTCTTTTTCGACACTCGCGCGCGAGCAACGGATTCTAGCAAAAAAATAATAAATGGCGGCCGCAGCGTTTTGCTGTTTCCAACTTTTGTTCGGGAACGTTTCAGATAAGAAAACCAGAATTTCACAGGAAAGAGCTAAATTATTCTGAAAACCTGAGAAAAGGCGAAACGTTCCTGGATTTTACATGGAACGTTACCATTTTTTTTACAGTGTAATTGCCTTGCGCGTTATGAAGTTTTAGATGAAATAATTTGTTGATTAACAACACAACCAGTAGCAGAAGGTTACAGAAACAAACTTTTGTTGGTTATTATCCCCACATGTGAATTTTTCACATTGATGGACCACATGAAGCATGTTGTTTTCGATACTTAATTTTGGATTTTATGTCATTCTTGAAAATATTTTAAACTTTTTCTTTCTATTGTTTTTAGGGCATTTCAGAATTTTTTTATACTCATATTCATACAAATATTTCTGTTACTCGAGTTCTTTTGATGTTGCGAGATTTTTTTAGAAATATGAGCATTTTCTGGGTGACAAATGGTTTCTATATATCCATCAACATCATTATCGTGTTAATGCAACTACATGAAGACGTAATAAAATCCCTGAAACTTACATGATTTCCTATATAAGCAGATTCAGAGATTTAAAGAATTAAAAGAAGTTTTGTTCTATTCTGTTTATAATTTCATTTAACTGTCAGTTGCAAAAATATGTTTTTTTTTTCGTTCCTGCAACATTAAGTCAAATTTAGAGAAGAAACATTTGTCTGTTTTAACAGAGTATATTCAGACTGTCAAGCTGAAATCAATAAGCCCACACATTTATACACCAAAAAATATTTACATTTCAAGGACTACGGTAAACATCATAACTTCATCAAATACATTATAAACATTCACTATAACAACATAAGTTTTTAATTTCTTCTATTATGTTTTTCAATTTTATGTATTAGTATTTTCTTGGTGAATATACTTACATGACTTTGTTTGAAAATAATATAAAAAAAATTATATATTTATCTGGCTATGTATTGGGTTTCTTTGTTGTGGGTGGTTTTGTGATTTTAGTCCTTAAAAAATATGATAGGATATCTTTAAATTTTTTAACCTTTTGTGATTCAAGGACTAAAAAATAAAAATATTTACTGCTTAAAAAAATATTTACTGAAAATTTAGAATGCATCATTTTAAGCATGTAAAAAATAATTTAAAAAAATTTGAAGTTTATATATGCACATTCCAAATCCTTCGACAGCATTCTAGTGAGATAGATATATTTTTTGAGATTCTCAACAAACTTTAAAGATAAAAATTATAAATAGTTCTTATACTGTTCATGTAAAAATTAAATGAAACAATTTCAAGCATAGGCAGTATTATATTTTCCAAACATTTCACTCTTATAATATAATATAATCATTGTAGCACAAGAATAAACAATATATTTTAGAATTGTACTTATTACTATTTTGAGTGAAATCTAAATCCACATACTTGAAATGACATGATCAAAGAATTTAAAATACATTTTATGCTTGGATAGTAATTTTATTTACATCTTTTGTAAAAACAAACCATTTTATCTTTTTTTTTCCTCTGCAGTATTAAAATGGAGAATGTTTTGTATGTGTTATTAAATGTATTGTCAAACCAGTAAAAGAATATTTTCTGACAGACAAAATAACTAAAATAGAAGACATTCTTAATACAATTATATCAATATTTGGTACCAAAAGAGAAATATTTTTTTAATTTATTTTTATTAAGAAAAGCCCTGAAAACAGGCTACTATTATATGTCTACGAACTCATATAAAATGTAAATTGACTTTTACTGACAGTCTTTAATTTTAACATAACTGAACCATAAAAACTATTTAAAAAGAAATACATTATAATTTGTTAAATAAACACACAATTACGAAACGCGTTATTAGAATAAAATTATGCTACAAGAGTTACTGAAAGCATACCTTAAGACATTTAAGTCTAACCAAAATCTGTAAACATACACTATATGGCCATTAATGACCGGCAACTTTCAATTTTAGACATTTTGTCGAACATTTAGAAATGTACTTGCCACATTCTTCTGGAACTTCAGGATTAAAAAGAGCAGGTATGACCTCATATTCATCAATGCCGATTTGATAAGGGCGGAAATTAGGGGGCCAGGAAAAAAAAATACTTGGGATCACCCTCCAAAATAAAATGCACGAAATGATCTAATCGCTACAGAATATAAATAAACAGACATTGTGCAATATGTGTATTCATTTGTGCAAGAATAGCACGTATATTAAGAGAAATATAGCGATTTTTTTTTAAAACAAATTCTTGCATGTTTTTTCGTTATAACACGCAGAACCAAATGTAACGCCGGTTCCAGACAAACTGACAAAATGTAGTAGACACAATTTAGTGCAATTGGAATATAAATATATTAAATATTTTAGGAAATATGAGTAGTTGTATGAAATAATTTTCATCTGCGCACGCGCGAACGATAACATGGATCTTTTTACATAATTCGACGGTCAACCCTATGGAGCAACTTATTAAAAAAAATCCAGGCGAATATCGTAAAAAATTCTGAATGATATCTGCGTTAAAGTGACCTAATTTGTAGTTGCTCGCTAAAATTCGCTGAATTTTAAGGGCTTGTCCACAAGTTGTCAATTTTAATTATTTTTAGCCCCCCTCCCCCCGTTTCGGTATGCTATTTCTTTCTCCTATCTTATTTTGTGTCCATAAAATAACGTTTCCTTACAGAAGCTAGAAATAAACAAAGCAGATGTATCATTGTACAATTAAATACATTATAGCATTTTTTAGATTTCTAAGCATAGCACATTTTCTATTTTTATACCGTCGTACTGAAAAAAATAGTACTTTGAAATGCAATTTGTTTGGAAATTGTATCTCCATTTATTTTTGATTTTTTTTTTTTTTTTTTTTTTTTGTAGTTTTTAGCGCAATTTGTTTAATTTTGGCAGCTCAAGTACACCATTTATGTAGAAAGTAAAGGGAAAATAATTGAAAAATAGCAATTATATCTTTTTGTTGCCATTTTCTCATAACAACCGAAAGAAAATGAAATTAAAATACATACTATTTTGAAAAACATTGATTTGAAACATTTTGAATACATTTCTGTTAAATCATGGAGCTATTATAAACTGTATTTAATTTTAAGTTGTCTAATTTAATGTTACATGCAAATGAAGGCCTGTGAATCGTTAGATAGCCGTTTTTTAGTCGTGTTTCTTTACTGACGGCATCTTTTTGCTGCATTTGTGTATTATTTTGTGATAGTGACATCCTATGCATAATTTTCTGTAAATGTTTAAGCGTGGATCGTAAATGTGGAATTCTTAAGCGGATGCGAATGACGTCATTTTACATAAAATAAAAGTGTGTGCTTTAAGTCTTAAAATTGAAATATGTTTTGTACTCTTTATATATACATATTTTTTTTTTTCGTCGGAGGCGACACTAAATTCCGAAAGAGCAGAATTCCTGTCTTCTAGTTTTATTATTATTTTCATTTTTTACTGATGCTTTAGTTCTTCTTGGATAACCACCAGAGCGAGCCTATACCATGATAAAAATAAGTATTAAAATGGATGCATTTTTTCCAAATCTACTCGTTGATAGTCACTAAATACTAACTTTTTTTCTGAAAGTCAGTTAATAAAAAATGACAATTTGTGGAAAATCCCTTATCATTCAGCTGCTTTTAGAGAACAAATAAAAATTAGCTCACTCTAGCGCCGATATCTTTCTGAATTTTTACGATATTTCACTCGATTTTTTTAATAAGTTGCTCCATAGATTGGCCTGTTAAATTATATGTATATATATATATAAAAAAAAAAAAAAAAAAAAAAAAAATCCTTGTTATCTTTTGCGCATGCGCAGATAAAAATTATTGCATGCAACTGCTCATATTTCCTAAAATATTAAATATATTTATATTCCAATTGCACCATATTGTTTCTACTATATTTTGTCAATTTTTCTTTAACCGGCGTTAAATTTGGTTGAAAACCCTGCGTGTTATAAGCAAAAAACGTGCAAGATTTTTTTTTTTTTTTTAATCGCAATATTTTGCTTAATGTACGCGCTATTTTTACACAAATGAATACAAACATATTGCACAATGTCTGTTTATATATATTATGTAGCGATTAGATCATTTCGAGCATTTTATTTTACAGGGGGATCCCAAGTATTATTTTTTCTTTGTTTTTTTGTTGTCCCCCTAATTGTCCTCCTTATCAAATCGACGTTGATAAATATGAGGTCATACCTGTTCTTTTTGATACTGAAATTCCAGAAGAATCTGACTAGTATATTTCTAGATATTCGACAAAATATCTAAAATTGAAAGTTGCTAGTCATTAATGGTCATATAGTGTATTTTATTACTCGTCAGCAAGTCATAATTTAAATCACAAATAAAACTTTTTCTTAATTTTGAAGAACTATATGCTAAGATATTTAACGAAAACGGAAATATCATTAATTAAAAACTTAAAGAATTATACGTTACAACCAATAATTATTGAAAAAAGTTTTTTAAAAGAATATTTTACTGTCACACACTGGATTTTTAGCATTTAATGTATTTGAATAAATAATTAATTTATAGAAATTATATATTCGTTCTAAATGAAAAAGTCTAATTATATTACTAAAAATCCAACAAGTAACTCATGTAGACTGTAAAAAAAAAAAAAAAAAAAAAAAAAAAAAAAAAAAAAAAAAAAAAATTTGTAAAGTTACTAAACTTTTTCTAGGAAACTGGAATTCCTAGAACTTTTTATGTAACGGTAACAACAAAAATCCATGTAAGAGGCTTCTGCGCAAAAAAAAAAAAAAAAAAAAAAAAAAAAAAAAATCTATATAAATCTATATCTATATCTATAAATAAGGTTACTAAGAATTTTTTAGGAAACTGGGATGCCTAGATCTTGACATGTAACTGCAACCAGGGTTACAGATAAAATTTTAGTAAGATTACTGTAAATTTAGCAGATTCATTTATAAAGTTACAAATTTCTGTAGCTTTACAAAAACTAGTTTTGTAGATTTGCAGCTCTTTTGTGCAGTTACAGATACAAGTTTAGTAAGCATGTAACTTTAAATCTGTAGAACTGCTTTTTTTTTTTTTTTTTTTTTTTTTTTTTCAAGTTGGGGAAAAAAGCCTCGACCCTTTAGCGGGCGGTGTCATAATTTTAATTTCACCAAAATTTAATTTCACCCGCGACACCTAATTTTAATTCGAAAACTGACAAACGGCACCAAGAATAATTATTTAAAAAATTCCTTTTATAAAGTACTTGGAAATAAGCAGTTTTATTTTTTAATAGATTCGTTTGTAAATTCTGGTGTCAGTCCATCATTTCATCATTTTAGATACAGATTTACTCCGCACCGGAAAGGATTAAAGATCACAGTATCTGGTCTGATATCTGAATCAGCTCAACAGAATAAATTTAAGGTTATTTTGAGAACTGCAGTAAACTTTGAAAGCGTAATTATGTAAGATTAATATATATCACAATTATTCAACTGGTAAATAAATCATAACACTTGTGATTTTCCAAGTGGGTTCGACTCCTGGTCCGGACTTTTTTCACCCACTTGGACATTTACAATTGTTATAATTTATTTACCAATTGAATAATTGTGTTAAAAATTAATCTATTATCATTAAACATGCAGCGTTTACAGCAGTTCTAAAAATAATCTTCGATTTTTTCTCTTGGGCTGATTCAAATATCAGACCAGATGCTGTGATCATTAAAATTATCATCTAATTTGACCATTGCTGTGATCAAATTAGTTGGGGTGAATTAGTCCTCCAGATTTATCCGGGATGTCTCGGTTGATAGAGCATCGGCGGCTTCATCTGAAATATCCCTGTTTCGAATTCTGTTTCGGACTTTTTTCACCCACTCGGACATTTACAACTGTTATGATTTATTTACCAATTGAATAATTGTGTTAAAAATTAATATAATATCATTAAACATGCAGCGTTTACAGCAGTTCTAAAAATAACCTTCGATTTATTCTGTTGGGCTGATTCAAATATCAGACCAGATGCTGTGATTATTAAATGTTAATTGGGTGAATTAGTCCTCCAAATTTATCCGGGATGTCTCGGTTGATAGAGCATCGGTAGCTTCATCCGAAATATCCCTGTTTTAAATTCTGACCAGGATTTTTTCACCATTTAAAAATTTACAACTGTTATTATTTATTTATCAAATTAATAATTGTGTTAAAAATTAATCTAATGTAACTATGGATTATATTGTACGGTCCTGAAAATGAAAAGGATACACACGGATTAACATTGTTGCAAATCATCGTATAAGTATATGACAAATACCATTCGATTATAAATGATGTCAACGAATCCATGCTTCACAAACTCTCTGCTCAAATATGCGAAATTTCTGACTCAATTTCTGACTCAATTTGAAACATAAAGTTGTTAAATTTGCAGTCCTGAATACTATTCACGGGAGCTGGAATCAAATAACGGTTTCCATTATTTAATAAATAAATACCGTATAGATTTATAAGAGATTATTGTCATGTGAGGACAAATTTTTCCCTTTTCTCTCACAAAAAAGGAAATAATTTTTAAATGTGTCACATGTACTGCGGGCAGTATGAAGTTCATATATAAATTTTATTTGAGACATCTGGATCTTGCGTTCTTTTTTAAGGGTAATAAAAATGGATTAGAAGCTTTTCGTTCATCATCATTTTTGCATTCAAAGATGTGTTAATTATGCAGATATTTTTTACTGATTTATGCGAAGAAAAAAACAAAATGTTTCAAAATAAAATGTTGTTTTATTACAATTGAGGAGTTGACATGGGAAGGTTAGTAAGTGGCAAAAATGAAATGTTATAGGAGAAGCTACCTTTTCCATGCCGAAGGTATCTGAGTTACTACCTGAGCCATCTTGCGGCCTTCAGAAGAAACAAAATAAAAGGAATATGTACTTACTATCTTTCCCATTGTATTGATATTTACTATTTTATCATCGGAAAAATGGATTTTTTGGCACGTACTCCTCTTCCTATTTCAACGCCAAAATTATTTAATTATTTGACAATTTAATTCGTAAATATATTTAATATGAAAATTCTAATCCGTTCAGGATAAAAAAAAAAAAGATCTAATCAAAATTCGAAAATATATAATAATATAATTTTGATATATATATATATATATATATAACGTAGTAATATTTATCGAATATTTGAAATGATATGTATAGCAATTAAAATGTATACGATCACCATCGTAAAAGTGTATTGTTTCCAATGGTGATTACAGCGAGTATACTTAACTTTGTTTTAATTGTAAAATAGACAGAACTTTGCTTAGATGCATACTTTTTATTAGAGAGAAAAAAATAAATGTACTTATTCAAGTTGCCATTCGACATCTAATTAAAGAGTTTTGTATAATCCGGTTTTTTTTTTTTGTTTTTTTTTTGGAAAACTTAATTAAATCACGATAAATAGTGATTCAACAAAGCTATTTTTAAAAAATTTAAAGAAAGTATCTAATTTGCACTTTTATAATAAATGACATTCTCCGTTAGCACAAGGCTGCATTAATATAGAAAAAAATAAAAAATATATTGCTACTACTCAGTTATCCCATCGACCAATTTCCTCAAATTATATAAATCGCCAAACCACTCGCCAAATTATGCAAATTACATAATTTTTATTTTAAATAACGAAATAAGAAATAAATTAGTATAACATTAATAAAAATATAAATAAAACGTCGAAATAAAAATCACTTGATGACGTAAACACGTGTAACTTGCTTAAAGTATAGTGAATGTGACATTTACGATCAACCATTATTAGCACTTAATCTTATATCCGATGTAAAATTCTAACTGGGCGAAAAATGTCCGGACTAGGAATATCTTGGCTGAAGCCGACAATGCTCAACCATCTGAGCTATCCCGGACGAATCCGGTGGAACTTTCTCACCCAGCTAACCTTATTGATATAGCATGTGGTCTGAAATCTGATTCAGATCAACAGAATAAATCGCAGGTAATGGAACTTCAGAAAACGCTGGATACGTATTTACACTAGTGTGTAATACGTATTTACACTAGTATTTTGTGTAGCTTAAAGATGTAGAATTTTTTTTTTCAAAAGAATAAAAATCGTCGACATTTGTAAAGTAATAATAATTTTTGTCTCACTGTGTACCACCCTGCCCTATATATATATTATCAAACTAAATGAAAGATTTTTAAACATATATTTCAACAAGCAGCTAAAATTTCAAACCATCTGTCACGAAATAAACGGACTCTTTAACGAAAGAAGTATGAGTTTTTCTTTTAAAGAAATCAAGCCAATTTCCGATTTTTAAGGAATAACTACTTTGCTCTTGCGAATGTTTGCTCTGAATGGAAAAAAATAGCTATCTGAAAAAGAATCATTTAATGTTTTCACCGTATGGGCCAGTAGATCTCAGCGAAGGAAGAGTAGGAGAGAGTAGCCGAATTTGGATCACTTCGCTTGTTTTCAGGTATAACTCACTTAATTTTTGGAATATCTGCAAAACATCACTACTCGGGGTCAATCTATTCATCTTCTAACTAAATAAATCTTAGATCAATTTCTTTTTCAAAATCTTAAATTTTATTTTAATTTCAAAAATTAGTCAAAAGTGGTCCAAATTCAGCAACTGGTCGCCTAAGTTGGACCCCCACTCTCCTAAATTGGACCAATCAATATCAGGTTGTCTTAATGACAAGGCAATATAAATAATTTTATTAAAAACAAAGTTTGCGATGAATGAAACAATCAGACAAAATAACAGCAATGAAATCACTGTTAAAAATCTGAAACTTCTGCTGCATAGTCACTCCACTACTTTTATAGAATATCTCTAATCGGACCAAGGACAATGCTCCTTAATATCGTCAAGTAATCGTTTTCTATAAAAGCGGTGGAGTGACTATGCATCAAAAGCTACAGATTTTTAACAGTGTATAGTGAAATCGAATATCTGAAAAAAAGACTAATTGTTTTAAATCAAAATGTATTCAAAATATAAATCAAAGTTATCAGTAATAAAGAATAGAAATTATGGAACTAATTGCCAGTTACTTGATCATGTAAGGAGTGATGTAAGGCTTACACATGAATTTGGTTTATTCATTTTTTATTCCAGCGCACGCAACATGGAACCGTATTTGGCAATCAAAACACTGAATCATTTTTGCTATTATATTTTTCTTACAATTTGGCAAAATCAATCATCATTGTCTTGTTTTTTTCTTTTTAGATTCTGAATTATTAGACATTCTTCTTACAACAGAAGTTTTCCTTACATTACGTTTGTAGTTCTTCCCTTCCACCATTTTCTTTCCAATTGCATTACGCCTATTTTTTTAAAACTTGATATTCCAATTGCTTTTGTGCTGCGACAGCTTCCAATTTGTAGTTTTGTTGTTCTTGTTTCATTTCAAGATTTACACTATATGACGAAGATGTTAACACAACTCTTTTATGGCCTTCTGTATTTTGATTTAACTGAATTTAGCGAAGGAGATAACATTTTGGCTGACTTTTTTGGCTTTTTTGCGGGGGGGAGTTGTGAGATTTGTAGCTTAAGCCTTCTTGCAGGTCAATTTCTTCACAAATTACTCTGTCCTTTTCGTTTCCTATATCTTTAACACCTTTTGCCCGTCACGGGTGTTTTTCTTCCAAACAGTTTGTCTGTGTTGTTTTCAACCTTTTCAACATTATGTTAAAAAAGTGTTTAAAAAATACGCTCTATTGAAAAAAAAATACGCTACTATCAATCAAACGCAAAATATTATATATTGAAACAGTGTTGAATTCAGGGGTCCCCCTCCCGGAGCCTTTAAATAACCACTCCACCTTGGGAGGTTTGAGATTTTCTGCATTTCAATGGCAAAAAAGTGTACTTTCACTCTCCAGAACTGTAAAAAGTCTACCTCTCCCCCTCTAACGGAACCGCAAATATCCTCCACGAGGAAAAGGCTTGAATTCAACTCTGTAAATCAAATACGTCGTATGAATAAACAATTAAAGGAAAATAAAAACCAATACATACATGATAAAAGAAATTGCAAACAAAATTTATTGCATAAACATGTAAACATATTTTTATGTTTATATCGGCCTACACTGTATAAAGAAATCAATCCAGATATACAAAAATAAAATCAACATTCATCGCCAATCATCATTGTCTCGATTTTTCTTTTTAGATTCTGAATTATTAGACGGTTTTTTTTTTTCAACAGAAATTTTCTTTACATTATGTATGTAGTTTTTCCCTTCCACCATTTTCTTTCCAATTGCATTACGCCTATTTTTTAAAACTTGATGTTCCAATTGATTTTGTAGTTTTGTTGTTGATGATGATGTTGTTGTTTCATTCCAAGATTTACACTATATGACGAAGATGTTAACACAAGTGTTTTATGGCCCCTCTGTATTTTGATTTAACTGAATTTAGCAAAGGAGATAACAATTTGGATGACTTTTTTGGCTTTTTTGCGGGGATGGGGGGGGGGGTTGTAGCTGAAGCCTTCTTGCATGTCAATTTCTTCACAAATTACTCCGTCCTTTTCGTTTCCTATATCTTTAACAGCTTTTGCTGTCACGGGTGTTTTTCTTCCAAACAGTTTGTCTGTGTCGTTTTCAACATTTTCAACACTATGTTAAAAAAGTGTTTAAAAAATATGCTCTATTGGAAAAAAATATACGCTACTATCAATCAAACGCAAAATATTATATATTGAAACAGTGTTGAATTCAGGGGTCCCCCTCCGGAGCCTTTAAATAACCACTCCACATTGGGAGGTTTGAGATTTTCTGCATTTGAATGGCAAAAAAGCGTAATTTCACCCTCCAGAACTGTAAAAAGTCTACCTCCGCCCCCCCCCCCCCCCCCCTAACGGAACCGCAAATATCCTCCAGGAGGAAAAGGCTTGAATTCTACTCTGTAAATCAAATACGCCGTATGAATAAAGAATTAAAGGAAAATAAACACCAATACATACATGATAAAAGAAATTGCAAAAAATATTTATTGCATAAACATGTAAAAATATTTTTATGTTTATATCGGCCTAAACTGTATAAAGAAATCAATCCAGATATACAAAAATAAAATCAACATTCATCGCCAATCATCATTGTCTCGATTTTTCTTTTTAGATTCTGAATTATTAGACATTTTTTTTTTTGCAACAGAAATTTTCTTTACATTATGTATGTAGTTTTTCCCTTCCACCACTTTCTTTCCAATTGCATTGGACCTATTTTTTAAAACTTGATGTTCCAATTGCTTTTGTGCAGCGACAGCTTCCAATTTGTAGTTTTTTGTTGTTGTTATTATTTTTGTCCTTTCAAGGTTTACACTATATGACGAAGATGTTAACATAACTGTTTTATGGCCCCTCTGCATTTTGATTTAACTGAATTTAGCAAAAGAGATAACATTTTGGATGACTTTTTTGCCTTTTTGCGGGGGGGGGGGGGGGATCTGAAGCTGAAGCCTTCTTGCAGGTTCAGTGTTTTTTGCATAATTTCAAATTTCAATTCTCCTGTCGTCATTTCACATATCAGTAATTTCAATTATTAAATTATAATTAAGTAACATTTGATAAGCATTTAAAAAAACTGACATTTCAAAATCAAATACAACTGCCAAATAATCAGAAATGTATTAAGAGAATAAAACTGCTAACTTTAGTCTTTTAAATGTACATATGTTAAATGTACTAACAGCAGTTTTTTATTGATTTTAGCAGATAACAATGTGTTTTTTTTTTTTTTTAACTGACACTATTCTGCAGTTAGTTCTAATACCGGAATGCACTGAACTTTGTTGTAAAGAGATTAATGACGTCATGATAAACTATTCAGGTGTGGCAATCCCAAAACTTTCTTCTATCACATACATGTTAATACTTCTTGAAAAATGAAGCATATCGACGTCACCGGTTAGATGATTTACACCAAAATCTAATCATCAAAATCTTATGTCAAGTTCTAACTGAATCTGAAGTTTGATGAAAATCCGTGCATGAGTTTTGGAGATAGAGCTAGTGCCGAAATCTTTGGCCAGCCATTGGATATCTTAACAGCAACTGATTCGGCCTTAAATTTTCGCAATCAAAGGGAATTGAATGGAAATCCGTTTACAGGGAGATCGCTATAGGTTTTTTCATTACAATTCAATCTTCTCTCATCTTTTTAAAACCGATCAAATTAGCGCGCTTTTAGACACTGCCGTGTCGGAACGAGGGTTGGCGAGCGTAGCTTGCAGGGGTTAGATTCCCTAGTATTTTCCTATAATCTTTTGAATCTCTACTTCATTTTTAGGTTTCGTTCATTTGACGAAATCCTATTCGTCTCACTCCACTGTCTATCAGTCACAGAGCCCGTTCTCAGAAACTATATATGTCGGAGACTTGAAATTTTGCATACTTATAGCGGAACAACTCACATCAAACGACAAATCATAAAATTTTGAAAAAGTCTTTTTTTAAAGTTTATCCCTCTAGGCTGTAACTTGTGTAGTTAAAGCATTTTTTCTGAGCCCATAATTAAGTTGCAAACTTGACATTTTGCGTATTTATAGCTGAACACTTGCAGTCACAAGGCAAATCATAACAATTTCAAAAAGTCTTATATTTACAAGTCCGGTCTCTAACTGGCGTATTTTATGCAGTTTACCTAACTGAGTACCTAATTAAGTTGGAGACTTCGAATTTTGCATACTAACTTATAGCTGAAAGCTTGCGATCAAACGGCAAATAATAAAAAAATTCAAAAAGTCTTATATTTACCCCCCTCCCCCCGGTCTCTAACTTGTGTAATTTAAACATTTTTTTTTACTCAGCCCCTAATTAAGTTGGTGACATGAAACTTTGCATACGTATAGCTGAACACTTGCGATTGCACGACAAATCATATAAATTTCAAAAACTCTTATATTTATCCTTCCGGGTTCTCTTACTTGTATATTTTAAGCAAATTTTCTAACTCAGTCCCTAATTAAGTTGGAGACTTGAAATTCTGCATACTTATATGTGAACACTTGCAATCACAAGGCAAATAATAAAATTTTCAAAAAGTCTTATTCCACCGTCTCTAACTTGTGTATTTTAAGTAATTTTTCTAACTCAACCCCTAATTAAGTTGGAGACTTGTAACTTTGCATACGTATAGCTGAACACCTGCGATCACACGACAAATCATAAAAATTTCAAAAAGTCTTAAATTTACTATTCCGGTCTCTAACTTATGTATTTTAAGCAATTTTTCTAACTCAGCCCGTCATAAGTTGGAGACTTGAAATTTTACATGCTTAAAGCTGAACACCTCACATATTACGACAAATTATAAAATTTTGAAAAGTCTTATATTTACCTCTCTGTGCTGTAACTTGTGTATTTAAAGCTTTTTTTTCTAACTGAGCCCCTAATTAAGCTGGAGACTTGAAATTTACATACCAACTTATAACATAACACTTGCGATCACAAGGCAAATCATAAAAATTTCAAAAATCTTTTATTTAGCTCTCCGGTCTCTAACTTGTGTATTTTAAGCATTTTTTCTAACTCAGCCCCTAATTAAGTTGGAACTTTGCATACGTATAGCTGAACACTTCGTTTACACGATGAATCATAAAAATTTCTGAAAGTCTTATATTTACCCTCCGGTCTCTAACTTGTGTACTTTAAGCAATTTTTCTAACCTCCCACCCCTTTCACCAGGGGCACTTTTCTAATTTTTGCAGACACTCCTCACGTGATTTATCATTGCACAGCCCTTTGATCACACTTTCATATTACTCACCATAGCCTTACATATTTTACTTCAACTTTTTATTACCAGGGTGCGCTTACCTATCTTGGGAGCAATGGGCCCGATCCTCTCGACTAATATATATACAGAAAGGTTATAAAACAGAATTTCCTTCGGATAGAGGTTTGTTTAGAATAGAGTGCGCTCCCTGGTTGCGAAATGTGGAATTAGCAGATTTTGCAAAAGGATAAAATGTTTTGAAAGGAATATTAAACGAAACCTTCTGTGCGATCTGTGATCACACTTAGCCACTTGTTTTTCTTTCATGATACGCTAAAAGTACTCGTTTGATTGCATAAGTCATTTCGTATTATATTATTAATGTTAAAAATGTTATAATTAATTGTATTATATTAATTATAAAATTAAAACATTGAAAAGTGTTTTACTTTTTATATATTACATATATGTACTTTCTGTAGAACAGCAAAATTAGCATTTATGTCAAATGCACTTTTTCTCCGCGCTTAATATTGAGAGATTTCAATTTTTTTAGGAATTATGTAGTTTTAATTTTGTTTTCTCTAAGAAAAAAAAAAAAAATAGTTTTTAATAAGTACAAATTTATACTTCAAGTAAACCATTTTTATGTTTACTCAAACTCCACGTCAAAAATATTTTATTATACCCATAGTTTTGTCAACAGAACTTTTGTAAATTTACTTGGATTGTCTGAGCAAAACTAGATCTGAATTCTTGTCAAGAGACGTTTATTCTAGAAGTTGCCTTTTAAAAAAGTTTGCTTTCTTTGAAGAAAAATTATATGAATGGCGTCTTTTGAAAGTCAACTGAAGCAACAATTTTCAAACAGTATTTCTGAATAATTTTGAAAATTTCCCTAAATAGAAAGTTTGAATTATTTATAATATATGAGTTCTAAAGAATTGTCAATTTTCATGACTAGCTATTTCTATCAATTTTAAAAATTGTTATAAACATATAACAATTAAAATTTTCGGCAGGTATTTATTGATATTTAATTGATTTTTAGCTGATTATTTTTATACCTTACACATACAATGAAAGTTTCGCGGTTCTTAATGATAATTTTACATGTACATTTTTACACTTTTCTGCAAACATCATTTAACTAATAGTGAATCTCCCATCAAAATCTGTTAAAAAACTAATCTTTCAAAATCATGTTCACCTAATTATAGAACTTTCTCCTATTGCTTTGTAACTAAGCTACCTAAAACGACGTTTTATATTCTAAAATCTTTCCTGATATATTATGTAACTTAAAAGTGTAATTTCCGTCAATCTGTTTTCCAAATGTAAGTCATAAGCGGTAGGAACGAAATGCCCTTTAAAACTTTATTATACCCATTAAGACTACTAGATATAATAGATTAAGTAATCTTAAGCTTCTATTTTTTTTTTTTTCATTTCTAAAAGATAATATTCCGTTTTATATGCTGCACTAATATGCATGTAAATGATATAATTTCTTGGTTAAAATAGCACATATTCATATGAAATCTAGCAACTTGGAAATTTTGTAAGATTTATTAGTATGGATAAAAAATTACACCTATATATATATATATATATATATATATATATATACCGGGTGTCCTAAAAAGGACTGACTGATTTTAAAATTCAATAACTTGCAATCGGTGACAGATATTTAAAAAATTCTTGCAGGAGAGTTATGCATAAGGTCAAAAGTTTTTTTACAGTGATTTTCGATTTTAGTTCGAATAACAAATATAGATGGCGCTGTAAGCAATAGGCGCTAAAAACAGGCTCGATTTTTTGGTCGATCTCTACTTCCATGCGGAAAAAGGAGATGGGAATGTATTAAATGGGTCCCGAAAGACCAAAAATCGAACCTGAATTTAGCATGGATTTATATATGCATAGGTGTATATATATATATATATATATATATATATATATATATATATATATATATATATATGTATATATATACCCGTAAGGCATGGTGACGTCACGGTGACTTCACGGCGACGTCATTGTGAAGTCACACTGTGACTTTGTGACCGTCGATGTGACGTCACGTGACGTCGATGGGACGTCATAGTGACTAGAATGCGAAGTCGTTATGGCCGTTTTAGAAGTCGTTTGTGACGTCACATTGTGACCACTCTGTGAAGTCACATTGTGACAAATTTGTGAAAAGTGTGTCATTTGTGACTACTTTGGCATTAATTTTGTGACGAACATGTGACGAAAGCGACAATGCTTTGAAGGCACATTGTGACTAATTTGTGAAATATGTGTCATTTGTGACGAACTTGTCATAAACACTATGATTTCAAATGAAACTCAAATTTCAAATTAATTGCTTAAAAGGCGCATAGGACAACATAGTGAAAAAGATTCCATGTCGGGTCTCGAACCCGAGCCGTCAGTATAGAGCACTGACATTCTACCGACTAAACCACATGGAACGATACCAAACCTGGAAAATTTCTCACTATTACAAGTTGGCAAGGCTACAAACGCAGCACAAGATGGGATATTTATCGTGAGCCACCGACATGGGTTAAACACGAAACTTAATTAAATTCAGAATCGATTGAAACTATATTAATACTTGAAAATTCTTCCAGAGAAAACCACCATTCGCCTTGATTCCAATATTTCAAATGAAAATCAAATTTCAAATTAATTGCTTAAAAGGCAATTTTAATTTGAAATTTGATTTTCATTTGAAACATTGCATGCAAGGCGAATGTTTCTCTCTGCAAAAATTTCCAAGTATTTATATAGTTTCAATCGATGATGGATTTAATTAAGTTTCGTGTTTGCCTCATGTCGGCGACTCACGATAAATATTCCAACTTGTGCTGCGTATAGCCTTGACAACATGTAATAGTAAGAATTTTTCCAGGCTTGGTATCGTTCCATGTGGTTTAGTTGGTAGAATGTCAGTGCGCTACATTGGCCTGGGTTCGAGTACCGGCATGTAATTTTTTTCACTATGTTGGCCTTTGCGCATTTTAAGAAATTAATTTGAAATTTGATTTTCATTTGAAATATTGTATGCAAGGCGAATGTTTCTCACTGGAAAAATTTCCAAGTAGTAATACTGTGATGATTCTTGTCATAAAAACTGTGATTAGTTATAAAATAAAGTTTTGTATAAACTATAAAACCTTATCTTTTTACAGTATTTTTTAGCAAAATATCACTACTTTGGGGTCTTATTCATCTAAAATATTTTTAATTTTTCCGCTGAAAAAAAACAGTGCTTATCAACTGGCATCTTTTTTTATTAAGTTCTAAACTTGATCTAGAGTTCAAGCTTGATATTAAGAATGTGTAAGTTTTTTAATGTGTTGTGATTTGTCGTTCCTTTATTAAATACGAGTATGGAGTCTAACGGATATTAATACAACAGTTATTTATAGAACGACATGCTAAATCATATTTATTTAAATTTTTTATTCCCGTGTATATTGTATTTTGTGAATATGAGCTAAATAGATTTGGTACGTTTTATAGGAAAAGACTGATCTGGGAAAAAGAAAGAACCAGTAAGAAAAAGCATGCGTTAAGCATAGATTATAAAACACTTTCCAACCCTTCCTGAATTCTTAAATAAGACATCGTAATTTAGGGAAATAGCGTAAATAAAATAACTAAGTAAACATTTTAGAAACCGCATAAAACATTTGAAAAACTAATTTCAGCAGTTTCCGCCCATAGTCAAATATATTTTCCAATTCTTTTGAACAGCCCTGTATTGGATCTGTAGATTGATATATATACTATATAATGGGAAAATTTAGTTTAGCAAGAAAACGCATAACAGGATGAAATTCTCTTTCAAATATTTATGCTAATATATGGAAAAATATTTGAATACTTTTGTACAACCCTGTCGTTTATCTAGAGCCTTTATTACACGCCACTACTTAGTTAAAATTTAATTCAAACTAAAACACTCTTAAAACTGCTGAAATCACATTTCCAGAAATTATAATTTGGCCATGTATCCAATTCTTTGCGTGACCCTGTATATCATTTTATCTATATTCTACAAACATTTCCTAGTAAATTAAATGCAGTTCAACGTAAAAATGCATAACTCATTAAAAAACCTCCTTTAAGCAATTTTCGCCCTTACCTAGTAACCCTTACGAATACTTTTGTGTAGCCCTGTATAGGAATTATGACATTTATATACACCATATACTACACATAAATATAGTGAATCATAAAAGCGCATATCATAATTAAAAATGCATTCCCAGCAGTCATCGCTAATGAACAGTACTTCGGATACAATATATAGTATCTGAAATATTTTGTGTGTCCCTGTAAATGCTATATACACTTCGTATTATCATGAAATATGTTATAGTATGTAAACCTCAGCGACGTATATCAATTTCATTATGTATGAAATAGATTAACATAATTAAAGTACGCCGCAAACAATTTCCTCCATCTCTATATCATTATGGATTGGAATTCTTTTTTTATCCCTGTAAATGAACAATAACTATTCTTTGCATCACATATTCTACAGTATGTATATTTTAGTGCACTTCATAAATGCATATCAATTTTATTCTGTTCGAAAGCGTGTAAAATCATTTGAAACGATTTTTTCCCATAGGCCGTAATGTAACGGAATACTTTTGACTGTCCCTGTAAATGAACTCAACATATTACAAACTTCATTACAAATAGGGACCGTGCTATGGTAAACATGAATAACATCCAAAACTTTCAAAGCAATCCGAGTTGTTTACGAGAGTTAGAGTGCGGAGAGACGGCCAGACAAACCGAAGTCATAAACACTTTTCAACTTTGTTGAAAATTGTTAAAAGGGAAATATAAAAGTAAAATAAATGATTGTATATGAACTGTTTTTAATGTTTGAAAAACATTTTAATGTAAAAGTAGTTATTAATCATTTTTTATTATTTATACCAAATAGGATTTTTTTTAATGGAAATTGTTTGCAAAGTTCATCTCAGTTTACTGATTGTCCATGGTTTTAAAAACAATTTAAGGCACGAAATATTTTTTAATTTATCTATATCGCGCGGAGCTCGATTATGAAAGATTAATTCATTTGTCCTTAAAAGAAAATAAAGAGTTCATCATTTTCTTACGGCTAACGTCCATTAAAAAAATTCCCTATGAATAAATAAATGAAATAATATAAATAAAACACAAATTTACCAGACATGTATGAGCTCTGAAATTATCAGAATATAAAAGGATGCCATAAGTTGCAAAATCTTGGCAAATAACTCTTAGTATGCGGCTAATAAGAAAATATCGCTTTTGATAAATTTCAAAAATTTATTTGATTGTATAATTCGTATTTTCCATATGCAAAATGCTTTTTTAATGTAAGTGGTCAATTTAAAAAAATTATTGCATATAAAAAAATTATTAGTTTTCAATTTAAAAAAAATGTTTTCATCTATATTCTTTAACCCGGGAAGCCCGGGTACGATCCCCTAGTCGATAATAATATTTAAAAAGATCTGTATAAATTTCATAGAATTAATAACTTTTTTAAACATGATATTGCATTTCTTAAAAGTCTTGGAGGTGTATAATTAAATAGATATAATATAATATATATAATAGTATATAAATAGAGTTTATAATAGATATTAATTAAATGTCGATGAAATTTAGTTTATATTTTGTAATTTTACATAAAATTATCCGCCTGAAATTTTTCGGAATTTTAATTTCTGATCTGTAGCTCTAGTTATTCTAATAAATAATAAAAAAAATATTTATAGAATATTCTTTAGTAATAAATGCAATTAAAAGAAGTTATAATGCATATACAGAGTGTAAGACATTACAATGCCCTTAAATAAATAATAAAATTTATTAATTTTGCATATAAATATTTTATCCAAACAGTCTGACAAATCATGTCTGGGGACCATATCATTCTAAACATTTTTATGCATGTTAATGTGCTGTAAAACTTTTTCTAACTATTTAGTTTTATGATTATTTATTTTCATGAAAAAAATATTATTTTTAATGATTAATTAATTTCATCAGAAATTATTCATTAAAAAATATTTTTATGAAAGACAAGTTATTTTTAATGTAGTTTTTCTGTAATGTTAATTTCTGGTTCAATTTCAACCGTTGATTTTTTTTTTTTAAGTTATATATGATAAATAAGTTTCTTCATGACCATGAAAAGAAAATTAAAATGTAACAAATAACTCAAAAGATGTCAGAGAAAATATTTACAGCATAAAATTAGAAACAAATGGTTTTTAAACATAATTCAAAGCAAACAAGCTTATCAAACATGCAATTATATAAGAAATGCATAACGCGTTTTGAAAGAAATCTTTCGTTTACAACAGACTCAAAGAACATCCGATACCACTTTCAAAGAAGGAGTCTAAAACAAATGGAAGAAAGAGAAGCGTATTGTAGAATACTTCTAAGCGGAATGTAGAAGGCATCTTAGAATATAGAAGAGAAAATATAACAGGAGATGACCAGAAAAAAAAGTGAGAGGAAACAAAATAATATGAAAATTAAAAAACAGAAATTCCGCTTTATCAGAATTGTTTAGTGTCGCCCCCGATGAAAAAAAAAAAAATTAGACCTTACAAAACATATTTCACTTTTAAACAGGATTACGGAGTAGGAGTCGGAGTCGTGGAGTCAGAGTCAGGCCCATTTTTGAACGATGGATTCCGAGTTTGTGTCGGAGTCAGATCAGTTAAAATTCCCGGAGTCGGAGTAGTCCATTTTACAAGCAGAGCTGCAGAGGAGGAGGAGAAATCGGAGTGAGGCCCATTTTTGAGCGAAAGAGTCGGAGTCGGAATCAGATATGTTAAAATTCCCAACCGCCAATTGTGTCTATGAACTAATCTGACAAATAGGAATTTCAATGTAATCGGAGTCGTCCATTTTTCCCACAGACTCCAAAACCCTGGTTTTAACGCTTAAAATACACGCTTTTATACTATTTATACTATGTAAAATGAAGACATTTGCATCCGTTGAAAATTTTCACAATTAAGTTCCAGTCTTAAACAGCATCAGTAGAACAGTATGTGAGGCTAACGAAATAGACAGGTTAGCACGGTGGGTCCGATTCTTCTTTTTTACAGACCACTGGAGTCACGTGATGCTCTTTTCGCACACCTTCATTGGTGCATTCGAGCATCACGTGACTCCAGTGGTCTGTAAAAAAAAAGAATCGGACCTACCGCGGTAGCCTGTCTTTCTCGTTAGCCTCGAACAATATGCATATGACGTTACAGTCGTTGAATAATAATACAAACCCATGAAAAAGCAATCTATTTTAGGTAAATGTAGTTGAAACTTTCCAAAATTGTGTAACTAACTCTATTTGAGAGTAATAAGAAGCGATTTTCATTTTGTCTTAAAAGAAATAAAATAAAAAATATATTTCACTAAAAAATTTTGAAAAGGATTTCCAAAAATTTCCGCATTCGTTTCTTACTCATATTCCTTTATTAAAGCTTTTCAACTGTGCTTTACATGTAAATTTATCGATTTATTTTTAAATAAAGCATATTAATTATAGATTTTTCTTAATTTCATTAAAAAGTAAAACATAAATTACTGTTATTGCGCCCATATTAAAAAATTCATTTAAGCATATGTCGATCGATAATTTATGTTTTCGCCTTTCCTATGATAGAATGTCTAAAATTTACTAACGCTAACAGGCTGTGCTAGGTACTTTATCAGTTTCTTTAAACGTGAAAAAGGAAATTTCTTAAATAAATCGAAAGATCAGCCTGTATGAAAAATGTCTATACTGCTTGAAGCGATATCAATACACATAGGCAAATTATATTCGGAAATCCAGTTTCATGTTCTATTTTAATAATGATGAAAATAGAGATAAAGGTAATCCATATTCTGTATGTATATTTCGAGAAAACCCATGACATTCTTAAACTTTTTCAATTGGCTTTTACATGCAAATTTATAAATTTAATTTGCAATAAAGCATGTTTAATATATATTTTCTAAATATCGTTAAAAAATAAAACATAAATTATCATTATTGCTTCTACAACATACATGAAATTACACATCGGGTACATAAAAAACACCCGAAATTTGAACATAAAGAAAATTAAATATATTCCATATTTAAGTATTTCCTTTAACGTTATGGACGAATGATAATTTCTGTCTTTGCCTTTCCTATGGTAGAAAGTCAAAATTTTTAAAAGGATAACGGGCAGTGATATGTTCTTTAACAGTGTCTTTAAACATGAAAAAGGAAGTTTCTTAAATAAATGAAATATGTTTGAAAAATATCCATACTGCTGCGAGCGATATCGAAAATCATAAATAAATTATTTTCGGAAATCCAGTTTTATGTTCTATTATAATGCAGTATAACTTAAAAAATCCGGCAATATCGGGACCTACAGAATGCCGGATTTTTGAAGAAATATGAAAAGTTTCAACTAGGAATATCAAAAGTAGTACTACACGCGTTTCTCCTGCTTACGTAAATTCGCCGTTACGTAATAAATATCTAAAATTGTGAATATACCAGCGCGTTTGATTCGCAGTTGGATAATTTTGATATTTATTTTATAAATAAAATACAGTCAAACCCCGATTTAGTGACATCTCGAAATTGCGCCAATTTCGTTTAACCGCCAATTGTGTCTATGAACAAATCTGCCAAATAGGAATTTCAGTGTAATGCATCCATTAAAGCGCCAACTCGATATACCGAAAAAACAAATCTAGAAATTACTGTATTTTCTTTGCATATCTTTCTTATACATTTTTTATTAGAATTTCAAAGGGCACCTCCTTTTCCTGCGTCTAGATGTTTTCAAGCTCAATTAATACTTTAATTAAATAGCAAAGACTTCGCATTGTTCTCAATTGTTGCCACCCATTGTGCTTGTCATTGGGAGAAGAAAAATACGGCGTGCTGAGTTGCCGAGGAAGTGAAAGTTCTGATTTCGACTCGCGAGACACGTGACCCGATGATCTTCAGGGAGCGGAGTACGAGAACAAATCGTGGCACGCCATTGGCCGTAAGGGCCTCACCTCTTTCAAGTGAGAACAATGCAGAAAAGGACTTCTGCGTCCAGTGGTCAGGAGTTCTAACTTAAGGAATAGATGAAAGACTGCCTGCAGTTTATGTCGATTTATAGGAAAAAACGGCATGCTATGCAAAATTTCTCAGTTGAAGTTTCAGTTTGAAGTTGATTACAACACCGAAGAATTCACCAGCTAAATCTGTAAAATGTCCTGTCTCTTTATTTTAACTCATTATGGCGAAAAGAGTAGTTTTATAAATTTCGGAGAAATTTGTGAATATAAAGAAAGAAATATGAATGTATTGCATAAACATATCTCAATCATTTTTCCACACTTTTCTGAAAAAAACTGTGTTAGCAGGTGCTGCATCGGAGACATTTTGATGAATATAGACTAAATGGTCAAGTGCGAGTATTACTTGCGTACAGAGGGTTCCGCACAATAATATATGAATCAGTAAGTGTATTATGAAAAAAATACTGTTGCTAAAAGAATACTAAGACTTTGTAAAAACTATACAACGTAGGTGAAAAATTTATTTCTTTTCAAAACTATCTTGAAACATTGTTCGAAGCAATAAAATTATTTCGAGAAAACACAAAAAAACATATTTCATTAAACACAATTCTTGTGAAGTAAATAAATCTTGAGATTCCTTTTGTGTTTTATTAGACAGCACCACATCACAACATTTAGAACAATTAATATTTGAATAACACTATAAATTCCGAGATTATGATAAATACATATCCCAGCCAAGAACATATATATTCTGCTCATTTCGAAGAAATATATTCAAGCATTACTTCTGTGCATTAACTCACACTTGTTCACATAAATATTATAATTCCGAGAAAATATTTTTTCCCGACCAAACATTTCAAGATTTCTTTACTAAACATTTACGAGGAAACATTTTTCCCCGTTCGAACACAATTCAAGTTTTTTATACTTAACTAAAAGAATTCTAGTATCAATCTGCGTTCTTACGCAAACACACGTAGTGAACCACGTGACCTAGGCTGGGCTATTTTTAGATTTCCCCAGCGCAATTTCGTAACACTGCCCACCCATGAACATATGGGTGTTCATCACAAATAATTACAATATATCAAATTAATACAAATACAAATAATGAAATTAATACAAATACAAATATAAAATAATGAAATGTTATACATACTTCAGGGTATTTAAACATGTTACAATGAAATTCTAACTAAAATAAGAAGAAAAAATAAGATTAATATATGAATTAATTTTTAGAGTCACAATCAGTTCCAAGTTCAAGAGGATAAATCAATTGGATGGGTCTTTTGAGAATACATTTCTCAGTTTTGACTTTACAGGACCTCACCTTGCCGTCTCTTCCAGGAAATAATTCAATAATTTTTCCTAGACTCCAGAAATTTCTGGGTAATTTATCATCTTTGATTAGTACAATGTCATTTAATTTAAATTGGGGAAAATTAGTTTTGTTCGAGCTTAAATGAGCTGACCTTAAATTTAATAAATATTCCCCTTTCCATCTAGACCAAAACAAGCGCATTAATTTTTCACGATAGTTGTAAGATCTAATTAACTCTTTCCTGGAAGAGATATTCGGGTCAAGGTGAAGCCGAACTGGTGGCAGAGAAGATATTCTTCTCCCAATTAAGAAGTGAGCAGGGGTTAATGGTAGGGGGTCTGGACCTTCTGGCGAGAAATAGGTTATAGGGCGAGAATTGACCATGCCTTCAATTTCCACTAGTACAGTATTCAGTTCAATCACAGTCAGGGATGACTTGCCAAGAGTTTTCCGCAATGCGGTTTTAATAGTCCTAACCATACGTTCGTAAAATCCCCCCCACCATGCTGCTCGTTCGACTATGAACTTCCACTTAATGCAATGGGAAGAAAAAAAATCTTGTACATCTGGATGAGTTATAATGGACCAAAGTTTTTTCAAGTCTTTTTCGGCCCGTTTGAACGTCTGAGCATTATCTGTATATATAACAGCTGGCATTCCTCGTCGTGAGAGGAATCTACGGAATCCTAGTAAAAATGTTGAAGTTGACAAATTGTCTACAAGCTCCAGGTGGACATTTCTGGTTACTGCACACGTAATCAGCAAAATGTATTGCTTATTATCACAGTCTTTTATGTACAAAGGTCCTGCAAAATCACATCCTATCACACTGAATGGATTTGCCTGTTCTACACGATCAGCTGGCAATGGAGCTACCGTTTGGTCTCCTGGAGTTGAAGAAAACCTCTTGCATATAATGCAATTTTTTAGCACACTTCTCACGGTTTGTCTAGCCTTTAGTAGCCAGAATCTTTCTCGAATTTGTAGAAGTGTATGGGCAACAGCAGAGTGAAAAACTTTATTATGAGCATCCCAAATTATTAGTTCTGCCAATTTAGTTTTTGGCGGAAGAATTATTGGATGCTTTTCATCCACCGATAAATTAGTCTTACAGAGTCTTCCAGAGACTCGCAAAACTCCTTCTGGATCGAGGTATGGGTTCAAGGAAAGTAATTTAGAATCTCTAGGAAGCGGTTTAGAATTTTCCAGGCACATGATTTCTTTCGCGAAAATTTCATTTTGACAATTTTTTATCCAAAAAATTTCTGCTTCTCGTATTTCCTCTGACGTAAGGTTACAATTTCTCTCGCGTTTTTTCTTTAACATTTTGATAAAGAGTATAACAAAGCCAGTTACTCGTAATAGTTTTTTAAGGTTACTGTATTTGTTTATTTCAATTAGATTTTCCTTAACAATTGTTGCATTAACAATAATTTTACTTCTAGCTTCAATTTCAATTTCAGGGTTGACTGATTTTGTTTTATACTTATCATCCTTGGGCCAAAATTTTTCAGATTTACTAAGCCATTCAGGGCCACACCACCATTGATTTGAGTTCAATAATTCTTTAGCTGATAGCCCCCTAGTCAGCATATCCGCAGGATTATCCTTGCTAATTACATGCCTCCAAGAACTAGGGTCGCTCATTCTCTGTATTTCCGTTACCCTATTGGCAACGAATGGCTTCCATTTGGATGCCGCTCCTTGAATCCAATGTAATACTATGGTTGAATCAGTCCACAGTACTATTTTTTCTAGATTGGAGAAAATACTTTTTAGGTGATTAGCTATCCTAGCAGCTATTAGAGCACCTAATAGTTCGAGTCTTGGCAGCGTTATTTTTTTCAACGGGGCTACTCTAGCCTTAGCCATAACAAAACAAGTCTTAAAGAGCCCTTCGGAAGATTTAAATCGAAAGTAGGCTACCGCTCCATAAGATTTTAAGGAAGCGTCCGAAAAAATGTGAAGTTCTACCCTGTCCTGCACTTCACCCGAGTGATAATAATATCTAGGTATTTTTAATTCTTCAAGCAATTTTATTTCCTGATACCATGTTCTGTATTTAATTTTAAATTCTTCATTAAATTCATCGTCCCAGTCCAACCCACTCTGCCATAATTCTTGTAGAAAAATCTTAATTCTAATCAAAAATGGTGACATAAATCCAATAGGATCAAATATTTTGGCGGCAGTTTGGAGAACATGCCTTTTGGTAAATTCCAAGCTGTCACCCACTGACACTAAAGATGCCAAATCTATGGCCAGAAGATCCTCTTCAATATTCCAGTTTAACCCCAATACTTTGGACTCTGCACAATTTTCATTAATTTCTATAACCGGGTTACCATTCCACGATTCCTTTAATTCTTGTGAATTAGTAACGAACTTTCGCAATTGCATATTAGCATCTTTAAATATAGAAACTACAGTAGTTGTTAGTTTCATGGCTTCTGCAACCGTGGATGCTCCATAAATTAAGTCATCCACATATAAATATTTATCAATCATTTCGTAAGCGGTGGGTTCCGTTTCCTTATAATTACCAATATGTTTTTTAACTGTAGAGGCTAAAACATAAGGGGAGCTGGTTACACCGAAACAGTGACGGTTAAAATGGTATAAAACGGTGCGTTGATCTATGTCGCAGTCATCGAAATAGAAAAAACATAAATAATTTCTATCATTTTCTGATACCTGTATTTGTAGAAAGGCTCTAGCAATATCCCCCGTGAAAGCAATTTTAAACTGTCTAAAATTTAATAGCACATCTATGAGATTAGGATTTAAATTTTCCCCCGCAAAGAGACATTGATTTAGACTTTTTTCCCCATTTTTTCGGCTACTCGCGTCAAAAACTATCCTGGTTTTTGTCGTAGAAGAACTCGGTCGGGACACTGATTGATGGGGCATTACATAATCGATAGAGCAATTATCACTACATTTCTCAATAATTCCCTCACTCAATTGCTCTTTCATAATTTCATTATATTTCAAAAACAAAGATTTATCACTCTTTAATCTTTTTTCCAAACCCGCAAAACGCTTTTTTGCAACCTCGTAATTATTAAACAAATTTTGTTTATCTAATTCATTACACCATAACAAGGGAGTCATATATCTATCATTTTTAAAAATGATTTCTTTCTGGAATTGATTAATGACCTCATAAGTCTCTTCGTGCTTTTGATCATTAGAATCGATTAAAAAAGACTCGATGTGCCATAACTTTCTGAGATCGTTTTCTGGAGGTAAACAAATTACATTTAAACAGGGACTTGTGTGAGAATTATTACTGTCAACTCGACCGACCAAGGTTTTACCAAATATTGTTGGCTGCATAAATAATTGATGATTAATTTTTTCGACAGATCCTATTATAGTTTCAAATAAATAATCTGCCCCAAGCAATATCTGAACAGGTTTCGAATGAATAAATGTGTCAGCCAATACATGTTTATCTACTCGTAATTTATCTATTAACTTATAATCAACAGAAGTCATTATCTTAGTACCGCTAATAATTTCAGAAACCAGCGCTCTTACAGTTATTTTTTCATAAGGATGATGACAACTAATAATAGTTAAAATTACGACATTAAACTCCTTTTCTATGGCTTCGCGGTTCGCAAACGTATAAACCAAAAGTGTTTCCTTAGTAACAGGTTTTAATTTTAACGCTGAGGCTAAACTTTTTGTAATGAATGTTCTAGAGGATGCAGAATCATATAAAATTCTCGTGTTTAATTTATTTCCTGTTCCCTGCACTTGTACACAGGCAGTTTGCAACAATGTTGCATACTTTTCGGGTGAATTATTTGTTTTTACTACATATGAAAACACGGCTTGACTTTTGTCATTTTTAGACGTTTCGGCTTTCACTAAGCCATCATCGGGACGCGTTTTTGTCGATTTTTTAGTGGGGCAAAATAAATAATTATGCTGATTACTTTTGCACAATTCACAAGACGGTATTTTTACCTTACACAAAGATATTAAGTGCGATTTCAAGAAGCATCGGTAACATCTCCCATCTTTTTTCAACTTATATCTTTTCTGTTCATCGGTAATCTCGTTACACTTTAAGCTTGAATGATTCGAGTTACAAAAAATACAAACATTTTTTACAACAGTATTAAGCGCGACTGAAGTGGGAACATTAGGTTTTATCCTAGGAGCCCTTTTTTCCCATCGTGTTACTTCGTGATTTTTTAAGGAAAGCCTTGACACTGCATTAGCTGCTTCGCGCGATTCTATTTCAAATTTTATGAAATTCATTAATTCATTCACGTCACCAGCTTTTTCCGCATTTTTCTTCCTCTGAAATTCAACTACTAAGTTATGTGGTAACTGTTTTAAGATAATTGGTATTAATAAATACCCAAAATTATCTGACGCCACCCCAATGGCTTTCAAGTTCCGAATGCTTACCTCGCATTCGTCATATAAATCCCGTAACAATTTTATGTCCGCGGTTGATTTTACCGGTTCTAGTTCTAACAACTTATTTATAAAACCGCTTATTAAAATTTCTGGTTTACCGTATCGATTCTGCAGTAAGTCTAAAGAGTGTTGATAATTAGTTTCGTTTAGCGTCAAACCGGAAATTGATCTAAGCGCTTCACCTGACAAAAATGATTTTAAGTAATTGAATTTGTCAATTTTGGTTAAATTCTCATTCGAATCGATTGTACTCTTAAAACTATTCATAAATTCTAAAAAAGTATTTGGTTCCCCTTTAAAAACTGGTATAGTTATTTTTGGCAAATTTATTGTTGCCGGCTTAGCACTAACATATGGAATTGTACTCCCATTAAATACAGAACTAGTATCAGGCTGATCAGAATCAAATTTAAATTTTTTCAAATTCATTTTAATTTTGAATTTAGCTTCATTAATAACATCATCGTAATCGATGCAATTTTGAATTTCAGTTTCAAAAACTGTTCCATCATCGATTAATTCCTGAATTTGATTGTTTACTACTTTTAATTCGTTTTGCTTTTCTATTATATTATTTAAATATTCATTCAACTGATCAAAATTACTTTTATTTTCAAAATCAATACTTTCTATATAAGATTCAATTTTTGTAATGAGCTTGGTTATAGAGGTCTTCATGACCTTTCGTTTACCTTTAGATTTTTCTAAATCCATAATTTACAATTATAGAATAACTTTCATGCATAGAACAAAAATTGGTTACAGTACCTTTTTTTAATCCGCGACGAGAAGACGAATAAGCCGATGACGGGTAATCCAATATTTGCAATCCAGATTCGGAGACTGTGAAATCCTATGGAGCACACTCACTAATTTAATACTTATATAATCTTGAAATCTACTTCAAATCTAAAGTCCAGGTGTTCGGCACCATGAAAAATTTATTTCTTTTCAAAACTATCTTGAAACATTGTTCGAAGCAATAAAATTATTTCGAGAAAACACAAAAAAACATATTTCATTAAACACAATTCTTGTGAAGTAAATAAATCTTGAGATTCCTTTTGTGTTTTATTAGACAGCACCACATCACAACATTTAGAACAATTAATATTTGAATAACACTATAAATTCCGAGATTATGATAAATACATATCCCAGCCAAGAACATATATATTCTGCTCATTTCGAAGAAATATATTCAAGCATTACTTCTGTGCATTAACTCACACTTGTTCACATAAATATTATAATTCCGAGAAAATATTTTTTCCCGACCAAACATTTCAAGATTTCTTTACTAAACATTTACGAGGAAACATTTTTCCCCGTTCGAACACAATTCAAGTTTTTTATACTTAACTAAAAGAATTCTAGTATCAATCTGCGTTCTTACGCAAACACACGTAGTGAACCACGTGACCTAGGCTGGGCTATTTTTAGATTTCCCCAGCGCAATTTCGTAACAGTAGGGTTGGGTATAGCTGTATAGTATACAGGGTGCAAAGGAAAACCCCTTTAATCTGAAAATACTTGCTAATGGAGACAGCTATAGCTAAACAAGTGAGGTAACGGTGGAGTAAAGCGACTATGCCCGACCTTATGCAAACGACAGCAGCACCCCTAGTGGCGAAATTTGGAAGATAGCTATTGCAAATCGAAAACGAAAAGAGATAGAGCAAATTTTCCAATTAGAAAGATTTAGAGCATCAATTAATTAGTACGAAACGACTTTTGGTTCAGACGGATAAGATAACGACATTTGGTTCACACGGATAAGATGTATCGTCGCCTGTATACCCAAAAATGTCCGAAATGGATGAGCGACGATTCTACTTTGCATATTCACATTCCGGAAATGTAGCAGAGAATAATTACAGATTGCGACGTTGCACTGTGCTGTAATGTCTGTAAAAATTAATTCCCAATACATTTAAAATTTTAGATTAACCCTTTCAGGGGCTGAAGAATTCTGTTCGTAAACTGATGAAATAATTGACTGACACCAGAATATTCAAACGAATTTCTCAGAAAACAAAAACCCGCTAATTTGCACTTTCATTACAAAAGCAAAATTTTATTAAAATATTCTTGGTGCCATTTGTTAGTTTTGGAATTAAAATTAGGTGGTTAGACCGTCTAGCCAGAGCCCTTGAAAGGGTTAAATCTATGTCGTCGTATTGAAGAGGCTTGCAATAGACCTTCTATCTTGAGAAATGTACATGCAGAATTACTCTCACGAATACAAACGTGTATCGTGAGCAATGGCAGACTTTTCCAACATACTGAATATTAACTTTTTATCACTGTGAGACAGTTTGTCTTTGTGTGTGTGTGTGTGATATTATCAATATGTATTGAGATAAGTACGTATTTATAGCATAAATTGTATTTCTTCATATTTCTGACTAATCCATTCGAAAGTTTACACAAAATGGAGTGCATCGATTTCGGACATTTTTGGGTAAACAGGCGAAGATTTATCTTATCCATGTAAACCAAATGTCGTATTCTATTAATTAATTGATGCTCTAAAACTTTCCAACTGGAAATTTTGCTCTATCTCTTTTCGTTTTCGATTTGCAGTGGCTATATTCCAAATTCCGCCACTAGGGTGCGCAGCTATCGTTTTCATTAAATCGGGCGTGGTCACTTTACTATATCATTACCTCAGTTGCAGAACTGTAGCTCTCTCCGTTCACAAATATTTTCAGGTTAAAGGGACTTTCTTTGCACCCTGTATACTAGAAAAGTATAAATGGATATACCAAGAACGTTCAAAGATATATGGAACCTAAATAATAGCAAATATAGCTATTCTGTATATCTGTTATTTCATATAGTTTTTAATTTAATCTTTAAAGACACAGTAGGTGCATTGAGAGAGCCACTCGATGGAAACTAGTCGCGAATCCCAGAGTATTTATGTGAATAATTCTCAGTAATTAGTCTGTTTTTAACAATTTGACGTTTATTGCTTTTATACTGCTACATTGTATTACATAAATATATCCTTAAAATTTGTTATCTAGGCTTTAAAAGCCAATGGAGCATAGAGTACGCCGTCCCTGTCATTATGTATTTCCAAACCGTCTGTGTCTTTAGGGGTTAATATTTCGGCTAATTACCGACGATGTTTTCCGAAATTCATGATCAACAATGCTTTTATACTTCTGCTACGATAGGTACCTCCAGCTCTGCTCAACATTTTTGCTGAACCCCGTAAATCGAAATTTGATTGTAACGGAAAAATGCGATTTTCTTAAAAACTATGTGACCTAGGGTAATCGTTATAATTTTACTTCAAGGTTTAAATTAATGCCTACTACCTCTAATTTTTTTCATAATTTTAGTTTCAATAGATTCGGAATTAGATAGGGGGAACATATTTTTGCACTACATTTTCCACCATAAGTTTGAAAATATAATACCTAAAATGAAATGAAATAAATTTTTTATTTCAGCGTTACGAAAGCTTTTACACGATACCCCAGACGATATAGAAAGAATTTTTTTTTTCAAGTAACTTAATTAGCCCCTTTACATTTTTTCTAAATATATTTATGAATATTTATTAATCTGCAAAATATGTGGGTCAATAGTCTTTATTACTTCCCTAAATTTTAACTTTCCACGTTGCATAGTTTACAAGTAAAAGGGCTATGACAGACAGATAGACACAGGAGTGATCTTATAATGGTTCCGTTTTTACTTTTTAAGTACGGAACCCTAAAAATGGATTAACACCAACGACCTGTAGTCAAGTATAAAATGACTGAAAACAGCGAAGCATGAAGACTTAGAGGATGTCCTTTGCATATGGATACAACAATTGAGTGCTAAAATTGTTACCATAAACGGAGACATCATCAGAGAACAGGCAAAAGTCCTTGATCAGCAAATGAATATCACAGATTTCGAATACAGTAGTGGCTGGTTCACATATTTAAAAAGCGACGAGGATTCTCTGACTAGATGCGAAGTGTGAAACTGCAGGGGTTGATGAATATATTGTGTTAATTGGTCGTAAAAAGCTGAATGCGCTGATTTTAGAGTATAAACTAGAGGACGTTTAGGATATGGATGAAAGTGGAAATTTTTTTACCGCTCGACGCCAGATAAAACAATTTCGAGTGGTCCTGCTAAAGCATGCAAACAAAAAAAGGTCGTGTGTCTCTTGCGTTCTGTACGAATAGCGAAGGATCTGATGAAAGAACTATGGCAGTCATTGGAAAATCAGCTAAGCCAAGATGCTTTTAAAATTTTAATCCTGTTCTTCATGTAGATTACGAGAATAAGAATAAAGCTTGGATCACTGCAGCATTATTTCAAAAACGGTTTGTGAATTTCAACTTAGAAATGAAAAGAAGCAAACGTCATTTTTTAATACTTTTGGAAAATGACCTTTGTCACATAGCATATTAACTGAGCAATATCAGCACTAAATTTTTACCTCCGGACTGTAATGTATTTTTACAACCTTTTTTGCGGGTATTATAAACTCATCTAAAGCTCATTATCGAAAGTATAGTTGTCGCCATATCATTGTAAATAATCAGTCAAGATGATTTTTCTCCAATCCTTTTACATGATGCTATTCGCATGATAAGAAAAGCATGGGATGGAATGTCATCATAAACTATTCTTAACTGCTGAAAACATACCGCACTGGTTAAATCTGAAGAATCTACTAAAAAACAAAACAGTACAGCACTTCAAGATCTACAAGACGAAATACACAATCTAACAGATATTGAGCATCCTCTATCGGCAATTCAGTACATTTATATAGACAAACGTATTTCAACATTTGAAGATTTGACAATTGAAGAAATTGTTGCCAATCAAAATTCAAAGTCATCAGACAGCGAATCTGGAGAAGCTGAAGAGCCGCATAATACATCTGATGAAGTTGAAAATTCCATTGGGAAAATAAGAATTTTTTTTAGAAAAACATGCAACAACAACAAAAAAAATATATGAACAATATTTTAGTTGTAGTTAAAGATACTGAAAAAATCAATATTGAAAAGAAGACTCAAACTACCATTTTAAAATATTTCCCTGTAAAAGATAATTAAAGCAAAATAAATTCAGTGTGAGATTTCATGCATGTGTTTGTATGTTATGTGCATAATTATCTACTTTATCAAAAATTTATTATATAAAGAGGTAAATTCATGTTAATTCCATGCATTAATTGGATAATTTTGAATCAAGCAATGTTAATTATATTTTGTATATTAGTTATATGTACTATATACTACTGGATAATTTAATATAAAAGGCATTATGATATTTATTTTTATAATAATATTATTATTAGTATAATAGTATCAAAATTAACTTTTATTGTATTCTAATTCGATATACCACCAAACTCGTTATAGCGCAGAAAATTTCTCGAACGTTTATTGACTGTATATAGATATAAACCACAACCATAATATAGTTTAAATGATAAACAGAGTTACATTTTTATCGGTATGTATATTCTAATCTATAACAAAACAAATCAATCTTTACTGTTAATTATTCATAGAAATAATTTAATTCATAATAAATACAGTTTATGCTTATCAAGTATTATTTTATTTTTTGAGTGTTATTCATTTGTCTTGCCATCAGAAGTTCCTGCAGAATAGGTTAAATTAGTCCTCTTTAATTATTTCTTACTTTGTTGCATTTATAAATCTCGTATTTCACAAGACATTTGAATTTTTTTATATATTTTTTCACACATTTATAGTTTATAAACGAGTAAATCATGCACGAGTAAATCGCGTGAAGCTTTATTTATAAAATAGTACGGTGTAAATAATATCTACCCTGTATATATGAAATCCTAATGAAACGAATTTATTAAACGATTTAATGAAACGACTGAAATGAAACGAATTTATGAAACGATTTTATGAAACCACTGAATAAACAACTCATTAGGTTTCACGGCGATTTCTCCAAAAATATGGAACATTTTGCTATGTAATTAACACCAAAAATTCGTATTGATCCGCAGATCTCAAAACTGGTATTAGAATTTTTTTATTCGAATTAGTTTTCGAAATATTATTTTTTTTTCTAATTTTAAATACTTTACTCTAATGATGGCAACTCAAATTTTAATGATACGAGTTTTTTTTTTTTTTTTTTTTTTTTTTTTTTTTTTTAGAAAAGGTTATTATTTTAAACTAATTTGGCGACTAGTTTGGCCTCCAATAAATGTATGCTAAGAAATGTATTATGTTACTTTTATTCATAATTCAATTTGTATTTAATTATCATTTTATTTAATACAAAATTTTCATTTAAAAGTGAAATATTTAAAATAAATGGCTTTCACTTCTTTCTTTTTTTTTTAAACGAAATATAAAGAAAAATATTAGGCACAGATGTCATTTAGGCAAAGGGGTTCTTAATTGACTCAAAAATGGCGTTATTTTGCTTGCCATGGTAACCAGGCTATTGTTGCTTATTTATTAAGAAATGTTTATTTGAATTTATTTTATTTTTATTTTTAAAAAATGTTATAAATTGTTTTGTTCTATAGTTATTAATTAAACTTTTTTTTTATTTATTGTTATTTCATTTTAAAAATAATACAAAATAATTTAAAAATACATATGTAACTTGTATTCGAAAACAAGGATTTCGCCAAACTGTCGTAAAATAAAAATCATGCCAAACCCGGTACGCATATGACAATGCAACAAATCATGAAATTTAATTTCAATTTCAAAGCAATGTTTTAATGGTACTGCTTCTCCATTTGAACGATTTCGATAAATTGTATAAATCGCCAAACCACTCGCCAAATTATACAAATTGACATAGTTATTTTATTTCAAATGACTAAAGAAAAGTAAATTAGTATAACCTTAATAAAAATACCAGTAAACCGTCGAAATAAAAATCACTTGATGGAGTAAACACCTGTAACTTTATTAAATTTAAGTGAATGTGACATTTACGATCCACCATTATTGGCATTTAATCTTTTAGTTTGGCGACAGATTTTTGGTCGATGGGATAACCAAGTAGCACCGTTATAATTTATCACTCGAAAAATAAAAAAATGCTAACTGGCGAGTTAAAAAAAATGCTATTGGCGCGATTTGCACCCGGCTAACATAAAAGTACCAAGAATTCTTTGCGATCATGGCAACTTTTATGTAGTTTTATTCGAAAAAATAATTTTGATTCTGAACCTTTTTTATGAAAAGCGAAGGGATCAGCCCGTAATTGCTTATGGCAGTTAAGTAACTTGGACTATTATAATATTATAATATACGTGAAATAATGGCGATAGAATAATATTTGGCGACTTATCAAAGATGTGGCTGGCAAACATTAAGGTACCAAAATGGCCGCCTAGAATATAAAAAGCAAAATAACCACCTGGAACTATTGATGCTAGTCACATGACTTTGGCTATATTATAGAGATTGTTTTCTATTCTAAAAACAGTGCAAGGAATAATACTTCCTAACGATTAAAAATGTATTTACACGTGACTATTAAAAACAGAAACAAGTAAAAATTAAATTTGAAAAATCAAAAAACCCGACTTATATTATTTACATTTTTTTTTTTTATTATTTACTTTTTTGATGACTTTTAAGTTGTGTTTAATTGTTAGTTCCTATGAATAAACACTGTTTTGATGAGGCCTATAGATGTCTATGATGGTTAGAGTTTCAGTAAAGCTAGAAATCCTAACTGCACAACTTCCAGGTTGCGTAATATTTAAACGGAGCTTCTAACTGTAAAATAGTCAATAAAACATCGTCTTCATTTTAAAAGAGCTAAGTAACGATATGCCACTAAATATAGTGCGTAAAAAACTTTTTTCGTCTCTATCGCCATTTTTTATTTTACGGCCGCCATTTTGAATTTATAAAATCAAAACCTAGCCTATAACCATAGGACGGTTAAGAAGAATCGATAGAGACATCATTCATTAAAATCCAGTCAGCCGTTGGGGATTTCCGAGGGTATAAAGAAATCCACATACCCAGGTACATGTCAAACACATAACCCTTCTTGGTAGTCGGGTAAAAAAAAACTTTAAAATTACTACTAAATGAGTACTTTTTAAAAGCAGGAAGATAATGAAAATTATGTCTTCAAAATTGATGAAATACAAGTGAATATTAAAAGAGAAAGGTAAACTTTAAAATAAATGAAACTTTAAAATAATAATTCCATTAATTTACATTTAACCATTTAAGGGCAATGTACTTCTATTCGTAAGATAGTGAAATCGGTGAATGGCACCAGAAATTACAAACAAATTTAGAAATACGAAAACGTTTTGTTCACTTACTTAATAAAAGGAAAATTTTCATTCCAATATTTTGGTGCCAATGTGGAATTTAAGAATTAAAGTTAAGTGGTACAAAAATGAACCACCGTCCTTGAAAGGGTTAAAGAGGTAATTTTTTCTAATTGTAGTGAATTGTATTATGTCAATCGTTTTATAAAGCTGTTAAAAAATACCGTGAGGCAAAGTCTCTGTTTACTTAATTCATTTTATTTTAGATTTTTTTTTACTTTCTTCTATCTTTACAAGAAGAAAGTATCGGTTTCATGAAAATTTTCGGATTCCAGTTTTCGACGGATTTACACGTTTTATGAGTCAGAGATTCCAAAAAACATGTTTTTACAAAATGTCTGTCTGTGAGTCTGTCTGTCTGTCTGTCTGTCCGTCTGTCTGTCTGTATGTGACACACATTTTGTGGGCGCTCTATCTCAAGAACTAATGGCCGAAATTTCACAAAACATCATATTTAGTTAGACCTTGATATAAACTGGAACTGATTAGTTTTTGGTGAAAATCGCCCAACAGGTGGCGCTGCTATGCGGCATTTTTAACGATTTCTGCAATAGCTGTATCTCAAGAACTACTGCACGGATTTTCATAAAACTTCAGATTCAGTTAGTCCAGGATATAGTTTGGTGCTGATTACTTGTTTGTGAAAATCGCCCAACAGGTGGCGCTGGTATGCTGCATTGTTCATGATTATCGCAATAGCTCTAACTCAAGAAAAAATGCACGAATTTTCATCAAACTTCAGATTCAGTTAGTCCCTGATATAAATTAGTGGTGCTTAATTTTCGGTGTAAATCGCCCAACAGGTGGCGCTGCTGTACTGCATTTTCACGATTTCCACAAGAGGTGTATCTCAAGAACTATTGCACGGATTTTCATCAAACTTCAGATTTAGTTAGTCCTTGACATGAATTGATGTATAAATTAGTGCTTTTTAATTTTTAGTGTAAATCGCTCAACAGGTGGTGCTTCTGTGCTGCAATTTTCACGATTTCCTCAAGAGCTGTATCTCAAGAACTATTGCACTGATTTTCATCAAACTTCAGATTTAGTTAGTCCTTGACATGAATTGGTGTATAAATTAGTGCTGTTTAATTTTTGGTGTAAATCGCTCAACAGGTGGCGCTGCTGTGCTGTATTTTTTGCGATTTCCGCAATAGCTTTATCTCAAGAACTAATTCTTGGATTTTCAACAAACTTCAGATTCAGGTATACCTTGATATCGTTTAGTGCTGTTTACTTTTGGTGTAAATCGCTCAACAGGTGGCGCTGCTATGCTACATTTTTTCAGAATTTACGCTATAGCTCTATCTCAAGAACTAATGCGCGAATTTTCGTCCAACTTCAAATTCAGATATACTTTGATATGAATTGGTGCTAAATCGTTGTTATTTCTTGTACTATTTAAATGATTTAGTTGACGTGATTTATATAGAAGAAAGTTATGTGATGGCCACAACATACTAGTTTCAAATGTTTAACTGATCTTCTTATAACAAACACGAAAACAACCATTGTATGTCTTAACAGCAATTGATTCTGCCTTAAATTTTTGCAATCAAATGGAATTGAATGGAAACCCGATTACCGGGAGATTGCTACAGGTTTTATCAGTATAATTCAACCTTCTCTTATCTTTTTAAAACAAATCAAATTAGCGTGCATTTAGATTCTGCAGTGTCTGAACGGGGGATGGCAACCGTAGCTTGCAGGGGCAGAGCCCCTTAGTATGTATATATAGTTGCATACAGGGTGCAAAGGAATGTCCCTTTAACCTGAAAATACTTGCGAACGATGATATTTCTGTGCCAGTGAGGTAACAGCTGTGCAAGTGAGCGATTACGCCCGACCTAATACAAACGACAGCAGCGCTCCTAGTAGCGGAATTTCGAAGATAGCTATTACAAATTGAAACCGAAAAGAGATAGAGCAAAATTTCTAATTAGAAAGTTTTAGATCATCAATTAATTAGCACGGAGCGACATTTGGTTTACATGGATAAGATAAACCTTCTCCTGTATACCCAAAAATGTAAGAAATCGATGCACTGCATTTTGTGCAAACGTTTGAATGGTATAACCAGAAGTATGGAGAAATACGCACAGTTTATGGAATAAATACCTACTTACCTCAATACATTTTCATAACATCACACAAAAAACAAAAAACACAAACTGTCTCACAGTGAAAAAAAAAATTAATATTCAGTATGTTCGAAAATTCGCCATTGCTCACGATACACGTTTGTATTCGTGAGAGTAATTTCGCATGCACATTTCTTAGCATGGAACGTCTATTGCAAGCCTCATCAATACGACGACATAGATTAATCCTTTCAATGGCGGTGTCTAGACGGTCTAGCCACCTAATTTTAATTCCAAAACTGACAAATGGCACCAAGAATATTTTAATAAAATTTTTTTTTGTAATGAAAGTGCAAATTAGCGGGGTTTTATTTTCTAAGAAATTCGTTTGAATATTCTGGTGTCAGTCAATTATTTCATCAGTTTACGAATAGAATTCTTCTGCCCCTGAAAGGGTTAATCTAAAATTTTAAATGCATTGGGAATTAAATTTTTACAGACATTACAGCACAGTGCAACGTCACAATCTGTAATTGTTCTCTGCTACATTTCCGGAATTTGAATATGCAAAGTAGAATCGTCGCTTATCCATTTCGGACATTTTTGGGCAAACAGGCGACGATACATCTTATCCGAGTGAACCAAATGTCGTTTCGTACTAATTAATATGTGCTCTAAATCTTTCTAATTGGAAAATTTGCTCTACCATCTAAACCAAATGTTGTATTCTATTAATTAATTCATGCTCTAAAACTTTCCATCTGGAAATTTTGCTCTATCTCTTTTCGTTTTCGATTTGCAATGGCTATCTTCCAAATATCGCCACTAAGGCGCTGCTGTCGTTTGCATTAGGTCGGGCGTATTCACTTTACTATAACGTTACCTCACTTGCATAGCTGTAGCTTTCTCCGTTCGCAAGTATTTTCAGGTTAAAGGAACTTTTCTTTGCACCCTATATACATACCGGGTGAGCAAAAAACCCGTATAAACTTTAAAAAATCATAAAAAAACGAAAAAATAACCGAAATGAACAACTATTTGCAGGATTAGCATCTATAGGTCACGAGAATGATTTTAAGACAGAAATAAAAAAATAACTCAAAAAACAGCCGACAGATGGCGCTGTTTCGTGGGATTTTGGTAGAAATATGCAATTGAAACGGTTATAAGTAGTTGCACTGCTAATCCAGAACTTGTTCACGTAAGATAACTTCACCAACAAAGCTTTATCCTTCATACTCAGCATCCTTGATCAAGAACACGCTCACGACGGTGAACTAGTTCTGGATTAGAAGCGCAAATTTTTAAAACCGTTTGCATTTGCATATTTCCAACAAAATTGCGCAAACCAGCGCCATGTGTCGGCTGTTTTTTGAGTTATTTTTTATTTCTGTCTTAAGAAATCCCCATGACCTATAGATGCTAATTCTGCAAACAGTTTTTCATTTCGGTTATTTTTTCTGTTTTTATGATTTTTTAAAGTTTATACGGACTTTTTGCTCACCCGGTATATACATAATAACTTGCAGTTTCCAACAAAATTTCACTCAAGGAACTTACAAATTCGACTTAAATAAAATTCAAGTTACGTAAAACTTTACGGAATGCATTACTTACGTAAGTCTTTACGTAAGTATTACGAAAAAAATCTAATAAAGAGTGAAATTATTTTTTCTCGTGTAATTTCGGAAGCGTTGATATCAATTTTGTTCTTTCATTTTTTTTGGTCGTTTTTTAACAATTTTTTCTTGTATTTTATACAAATGAAGGATGCCAATTTCAGAAATACAAACTTGTTCCTTTAAAGCCTCAAAATCGCCTCTGACAAATAAAAAAATAAATCAAATATTATTTTTTGCATTTATTACTTTCGATCTTGAAGTTTTAATTCATAAAGAATTGCTATTTTTCTTCTCCCATAACTTGAGAGTGTAAAAGAAAAAGAAAAAGATAACGTGGTTTTGATACCGGATTTTTTGAAGTTTCCGTATTTGCTAATGCCGGATGTTTGAAATCGCATTGTAATAATAAAAATACATATAAAGGTAATTAGATTGTGTGTGTATCTTTAGAGAATTTCCATTAATTTCTTAAACATTTTCAGCAGGGTTTTACATTTAAATTTATCAATTAATTTTAAATAAAGCCTATTTAATATATATATTTTTTCTTTAAAAAGTGAAACATAAATTACAATTATTGCCCCTATCAACATACATGAAATTAATACATAAAAAATACCAAAAATTTGAGCATAAAGGAAAAATAAATATATTCCATATTATACGTTTCACTTAACTTTATGCAGGAAAGATCATTTCTGCTTGGTCTTTCCTATGATAAAAAGTCAAAAATTTAAAAAGGATAACAGACTTTCATCTGTGCTTTAACAGTTTCTTTAAACGTGAAAAAGGAAGTTTCTTAAATAAATCAATACATCAATATGTTTGAAAAATGTCCATATTCCTGGGAGCGATATCGAAAATCATTGATAAATAATATTCGGAAATCCAGTTTACATGTTCTATTCTATTAGTAGTGAAAATGGAGATAATGATTTTCTTTAATTTTTTATCTTTCGTCATATCATGATGCTCACAAAAAAATAATTATGTGAAAATTTTAACATTTTAATATGATTTGTAAGTTTGAATAAAAACATATTTGTATGACTTTTGAAAGGTTTTTTTAATGTGTATTTAAAATATAACCTAAGAAATATTATTTAAACCTGTTAAAGAAATAAATTTCTTCTCTAAGAAATCATTTTTATTATATTTTATCTCTTCAATATGATGTCAGTATTTCTATTTTTTATCCACTTTAAAGTAAGTTTTTTCATAATATTGTTAGATTTAATGCGGTTAGATTAGGAAATCTATAGGGATAATTTTAAAACTTAAACACCGCCTACGATACTTGTCAATTAGACATTTTATCGAATTCAAATTCTCAATAAAATTTGCACAAAATATTTTATGGCAAAGATGAGAAACAGAAACTGTTTAAGTCTGAATTTTCTTTAAAACTAACTTAAAAATTGATTTATTGGGAAGTATATAAATGTTGTTTATATAGTTCTGTTTTATTAACAATTTTAGTAGACAGGCGAAGTTAAAGTATCCCATTTAAAAATGCAACTACTTCTGTAATTTAAATATTCATTTCTTCGATCTGCTGAGATTTTGTTTCATTATTTCATGCTATTTTGATGTGGCATTCATAAAAAAACAACAAAAAATATCCGAAACACTGAAAGATAATAAGCTTCCAAAATGTGCATTTTTATTTAGATTTTACGGTTGCATAAAACTAATAGTAATAACTATTAAATAACAAGCTTTAGAAAGGCTAGATTGGAGAGAATTAATTTCAACTTCTCATTGAAATAATTGTTCTCTTCAACATGGATAATTATTACCTTACGATTTTCCTATTATACATATTACAAGCTTTTATTTAACTTAGATTATTTGACTGTTCGGCTCAAATCGTGCAATCCAATGCTATGGCACTCCTGGCGCTACAATTGACCTAATTTTGAATACTGTGACATATTTCTGGTGATTGAACAACAATCTGTAATAAAAAATTTGAAATTTTCCTCTTGAGCACCACAGTGGACAAAAACTTTTGTACCTTAAAGGATCATAAATTCTATTGATTGCTTCATAAATAAGCTGACGTTTTTCGAGTAAACTGTTACCTAGTTGTTAAATGCGCCATCTGTCATTTCGGCGCAGGAAAGAAATGGATATGTGTGCGATCCTCAGGACGTAATAATTGTTTTTCTAGCCAAGAATCTGGATTTGAAATTGTATATACTTTTTATAGTACATTATCATAAAATCTTGTTTTAAAACATTTTTTTCTTTAAATTTAATTTTTTAAATCAATTCTGAGCTTTCGTGTCAAAACGCATTCAATGTTTAATAAACTGAAATACATAAATTTGATTAAAATCAAATTGTCATATTGTAGACATGGCGTTCAAATATTCAAAGTTTTTGTTATTCTTTATATGAAGGTGTTATAAATATAGCGTATAAAAGAAATATTTGAATTTACAAACACCATTCTGGCAAATTGATATTCAGATGAAACCAGGGGTTAGGCAGAAATCGAATTCCGTGGCCACATAAATCGACAGATAGCACGCATTTGTACTTATGATATTTTGTAAAACATGAACCACAAACATTTAACAGTTGTAAAGTGCAAAATCTAATACCGATGGTTATAAATTAGAACGCTGTTTCAAAAAATGATGTTGGAATTTCAGGTAACATTTACAATTGACTGAAAAAGTTCCCAAGCCGGTAGTCGGAACTTGGACCTTCCTGGCTTAAAGTTATAGTGCTCTGCAATATGATCTACCTGCACAACAATCAGGAGTCTTACAATTTACTGGCAAAATTTAGCTATGATATCATGTCTTTCTTTTGGGAAATATCAACACAATAAACTTGAGGTAAAATACCTATGGATGCATAATAACATTTTATTACGCTCTCATCATAACTCAATTATATAAAGCAAACGAGTTGATAATTTTAAAAATGGGGGAAAGGGCCCAGACAGGAAGGCGAACTGATGACACTTCACGCTAATTTGCCAATGCTCTAACATTTGAGAAACCTGGACGGCACACAGATAGACACAATTCACTCATACAACTTGCTTGTCTATGATATTGGGTGCGGGTCTGCTATTTGAGACACCTCGGCTGAATAAAGTGAAAATACTGAAGCTCCAATACACGATGCATAAATAATTACAATTTATTACTTTAACATAATCATACGTGCTTATAATGAAAACAAACGTTTTGCAATTTTTTCATCAGATTGGACAGTTTACAGTCCGGAATTGGATTCCGGGATATTTCAGGGTTATATTTCTAATGCTGCATCATCTGAGCTATCTGAATGGCATGCAGAATGACACAAATAATAATAACACAAATCATTGCGACTTTCAGACTGAGCGGCAAGGATATTTTTTTCATTCAGTTGAATAATTCCTACTTGTATAATTTCTTTATCAATTAATATAATTGTGTTAAAATAATAAAATTTAATTGTGTGTCAATCGTTTAATGGTATCCTATTAGCAGTGGTTTATACTGTTGAGTTCCCTCAAGTTGCAGACCTGATGTCATATGCAAAAATGTAGCCGGGAAGAACTGTTTCTTACCGGTATCGTCCAAGTATTAAAGTGTAATCCTTTCTATCCCTGTTTTCTAAGTTTGGATTGTTTATGATACTCTCTCGTGGTGTAATGTGTTAATAAAATGTAATATAAATGCACAAATGTAGAATGTAATGAGAATAATGTTTCTTAAAATATACAATATGAACTTGAGCAAAGTGACGTATTAAAGTTTATGTACTGCAGATAAATATTTTCTTCTACACAAATTTGTTCTGAAAAAAGCTACTTGGACTCTCTAGCTATGCATATAAAATGAAAGTGACGTATGAGAACAAAATCTATATAAATAAAAATGTAAATGTTCTTTTGTTCAAAATCGCTAATATCCAAAATTTTTTCACCGATTGCTTTGAAATTCACATGTTGAGTTTCATTCAAATACAGAAGTGTTGTTATATACCCATTATGAACCTCGCTCCACCACCCCCAATAGGAGGCGCTTTTGAAATTTCTTCCAAAACCCATCATGTGATATATCTTTAGAAAGCCCTAGGACTACTGTTTCAGAATATGCGCCTCGTATCTCCCTCCCCTCAATTTCCCCACGTTGGGGCACGTTTCTATATAAATAAAAATATAAATGTTATTTTGTACAAAATCTTAAACTTCCGAAAGTTCTTCACCGATTGCTTTGAAATTCTCGGATTGCGTTGCATTCGAATACGCGTGTGTTTTTATATACTTATCACGAACCTCGCTCCCCCCTCCTCCAATTTCTTCGCCATCACCAGGGGGCGCTGTGTAATTTTTTTTCAGACACACGTCATGTGACTTACCATTAGAAAGCACTTTGACTACTCTTTTAAACTATTAAATCTGCAGATCAGGAGCCTCAACGTCAGATCTGCAATTCATTGTTTTTAGACACACTCTAGTAATATTCAATTTCCCGCAAACCGCAATTTAAAGTTTTCAAATTACGTAATTATTTATAAGAATAAAAAATACGAAGTTTTCAGACATTAGAAGCGTTAAATTAAAAACGTTGTTATGGAAAGATATTTTGAATTTTCATGAGATACTAATTCTGTTATTTTTTTGTAAATAATAAAATATTCAGAGGGGCGGAGCCCCCCTGAACCCCCCCCCCCGTGGTCTCATTAATTTACATATGTAACTTTTTATTGATTACGCTAGTGATTATGGTAAATTATTTTTACACTTCCGAGCCTTATTCTTCAATACTGGTGGGCAGAAAAGGATTTACATTGACGCAATTATATTAAAAGTTTAGGTTTTACGAACGAAAATGTAATTTCCTTTTAAAGATAAAAAAAAATTTCATTCATATTTTCTGAAATGAGGCGGCATTAAGAACTAACACTCGTCAAAAAATATTTTTTCAGGCAATCTAGTTAATGTTTGTTTTTAAGAATGGAAATATTTATTTCCCTATACAATGACGTCCTTTTCGACAGCGATAATTTTGCGGTGCATAATTTTGACATTTACTATCAATTTGCTTTTCAAAAGTTTTTTTTTTCTCATTGAAATTTTCGATTAAAAATTAAATATTTCTGTTAGATGCGTCCAGACGATAAACCGTGAGGTATTAGTAAGTTTTTTTTTTTTTTTTTTTTTTTTTTTTTTTTTTTTTTTTTTTTTATATATATATATAAGAATTAATATCATAACACAAGCCCTTTTTATTTCAGCCTCAAAGCGTATTTGTTTTATTTTTGATATATGAGATCAAATTCAAATTTCCGTTGCTAGGAAACAGTTAAAAGAAAATTAAGACAATGAAATATGTGATTGAAAAAAAGTAAATTAAAAAAAGAAAATATTTTATATTATTGGAACACATATATAAAATCCCTCCATAAGATATACACCGAATTTAAAATCTCTGACAAATGTATACACAAAATTTCAAACTAATATGAATAATGTATGGTTCTAATTAGGAAATTTCATTATCCATAATTTATCATTTAAACCTTTCAATCATATGAGCCATTTCCTTTCAACAAATAAGAATGGAAAAATCGTCTGAATTGCTATAGGAAAGCATTAAGGCGGAAAATTAAATGTTCAATATATTCCGAACGAATGAACCAAATTTAACCAAAAACTATACAGCTAAATCCGGTGACCTCACCAACATGCATCCTTAATTTCAAAGCTAATCTGACGCTTTTTACGGTAGTTATCGCGGGACAGACAGACTAACAAACAGACAGACGGAAACCAAAACTTTTCGGGTCTCCACAGTAAGCCTTCACTGACGTTTCGGCAATTATGCAACTAGTAAATCTGCAGATCAGGAGCCTCAACGTTATCTTTGCAAGTCATTGTTTTTTAACACTAATTGCGTAATATTCATCTCCCTACAAATCGATTTTTAAAGTTTTCAAATTACATAAATATTTATAAGAATACACAATACTTCGTAAAGTTTCAAAAATTAAATGTGTTAAACAAGTGGTTATACACTGATGTTCTGAAATTCTGATGAGCTGCTTATTCTGGTAACTTTATAAATCAAAAATTGCATTTCTTCAGGGGAGCTCTGCCCCCCTGAACCCCCCGTAGTCTATTTAAATTTACATTCGTAATTTTTTATTGATTGTGCGGATGATTATAGTATATCATAGATTTATTTAACGCTGTGATTTATAAAGATAAGCATAAGTTTTTTTTTTTTTTTTTTTTTTTTTTTTTTTTTTTTTTTTTTTTTTTAAATTAATACATTTAAAATTTAAAATAAAATCCTCATGTTAACCGTACGCAAACAATAAATCTTGAAGTGACGCCAAAAATGTAACCTTAAAATCCGCTACATTCGACCCAAACACAACGGCGTGCTTAAAAAAAGAAAGAAAGAAAAGAAAATTATTTTTAGTAATACAGTTTTTAATTCATAATGCGATGAAATGCTACTTTAGAATGCTTAAATATAAGCAGATCATTTTCATTTTACAGAAAAAATGCACGGATGAAGTCAAAGAATTCGGTCCCTTTTCCACGTGCTTGTTTTGTTTGAGCCGAATGAGGGCATTTAAATCTGAGCGATAACGCACATCATATTGCAAACTGTTTTTACGGCATACTGCATCTCCATCTATCTCTTTCCTCCGTTAATAATAGTTAATTTTATTTTAGCCAAGATCATTTTATTCCAACATCTTTTTTTTTTTTTTTTTTTTTTTTTTTTTTTTTATAAATGACGTCTAACTCACCTGCTATTCGTACTTACTCAAAACCTTTCATCTTGTTATCTATATATATATTACGCTAACGTACGTGGCACAGAAATCTCGATTATTTATTATTGTTGAATGGCAACGCCCGAGAAACGCACCTGATTGGTTATTGTGTAAGAGTCCTTGTCAGGATTTAGGGGGATCGGGTTTGTTTACGTTTCGCATTTTCAATGCAATATATTTCGCTGCAATTATGTAGCTTCAAAATATCATTTGAAATGCCGGTAAAAATCTCGGTGAATGCTTGAAAGTGAAGAAGAAGTCGAATCGAAATAGATTCGACATCCTAATAGAATTGACCGATAACGGCGTTAAGCGATCGGCAAAATAGGCTTAATAACTGTAGCATGCACGCATTGCTTCTGAAATCCAAATTACTGATTTAAACGTTCCGGGGCATGCATTACTGTGGGTGCAACGTGCACTGTATTGGAAATGTGAATTAAACAGCAACAAGAAGTTTACAAAATGTAAAAAGTAATTTTGTACTGACAGGTAGTTTTAACTGCATGGACCTGCGATATGAATTTCAGGTTTATTTAAGAATATTATTACGGGCCCCCCAGACGTAAGATACAATGAAACCTGTTTATACGGAGACGAAAACGACCAGTGATAAATTCCGTTTTATGCAGGTTATTTAAATTGAACAAAGCATAATGGCATTTTTTTTGGGGGGGGGGGGGGTTGGCGGAAGAGCTGGAGCCTCTTGTTTTTCCTTTATTGCAGGATTCCATTATAAACAGGCTTTACTCCATTAGAAAATAAATTTGCTGGATGGTACTTTTTTTAAAAATCTATATAGTAATATTTGCTTACAATTTTATTATTTCGTTTTCGGTATTACACTTTATATGAAAAAGCAATTACAAATACAACATAAAGATTTTAAATAAAAAATTAAATTATTGAAAATATAATTACATTTTAATTAAATTCATCAGTTAATTGTGAATAAAAAAGTTTAAAGTATGAGACATATAAAAGAATTAAAAAACTTAACCTTTGACTTCACACAACTTTGGAACTGAATAAGAGTCGGGCCCTGGTAATTTGCACCATCTCCACCCGCCCCCTTTTGTACGGACCTGCGATAAAAATTTCAGATTCATTTAAGAATATTATTACGTGCCCGGGCAACGCCGGGCGGGTCAGCTAGTATTAAGAAATACTTGAGAGGTTTCATTTTATTCCCAATATGTCGCCATATTAATTTTTTTATTCTTATTTATTTTTTTTTTTTTTTCATTTTCCTGTTTCACGTCAAAATCTTTCAATTGAAAATTGTTTAAGAGAAAATATTATTCAGGGTTTTGATTTTCTTGGAAACGATTAAAGAAACATTGATAAATTTTATGAAAAAATGTCACATTATTCTATATGAAAATAATGAACTTTTGTATTTTTAAGCAAAATATTTGAATAAAATAAATAAAATATTGCCTATTTTTATTTCTGGGGCTAAAATCCATCTATATGTAAAAATACAAATGCATTAATTCATCCGTTTTGACGTTGGCTTTACCGAAACATTATAGACGCAATTATACTAATATTATTAAGACCAAATACGTTGCTAGGCAACTGATGAAAGAAAAGTTAAAAAATGAAATATGTATTATGTCAAATTGATAAAAACAAAATGCTTTATATTATTGGAAAACATGCATAATTGTCCTCCAAAAATTATAAACCTAATTAAAAAAATCTCGCAAATATATTGACATAATTTCAAACTAATTGGAATAATTTAATAATCTTATTTAAAAATTTCAGCGTCCAAAACTTACCATTTAAATCCATTTTTTATATGAGCCATTACTTTCAACAAATGAAAATTTGAAAATCGTCTGACTTGCCATAGAAAAGCATTACAAAGCAAAATAAAATGTTCTATATTTCCCGAACGAATGAACCAAATTTAACCAAAAACTATACAGCTAAGTCCGAGTACCTCGTCAACATGCATAATTAATTTCAAGCCGATCGGATGCTTTTTGCGGCAGTTGTCGCGGAACAGACAGACAGACAGACAAACGGAAATCAAAATTTTTCGTGTCTCTACAGTAAGCCTTCACTGACGTTTCGGCAACTACCTTCTCCCTCATACCACTTTCCCCCCGTGGGGGCATGTTTCCGTATAAAAAATGTAAATGTTCGTTTGTACGAAATCTTAAACCTCCGAAAATTCTTCACCGATTTCTTTGAAATTTACCGATTGCGTTGCATTTAATTGCGCGCGTGTCTTTATATTACTACTAGTAAATCTGCAGATCAAGAGCCTCAACGCCATCTCTGCAACTTATTATTTTTAGCAACATTTGCGTAATATTAATCTTTCTACAAAAACAAAATTTAAACTTTTTAACTTACACAAACATTTATAAAAGGAAAAAAAAAATATTTCGATGGTTTCAGACATTAAAAGCGTTAAATTAAACACGTTGTTATGTAATGATATTCTGAAATTCTCACGAGCTAGTTATTCTAGTAATTTTTATATAATAAAGCAAATTTTTTCAGGGGGGCTCTGCCCCCCTGAACCTCCCGTTGTGTAATTTATTTTGCATTTGTAATTTTCTATTGATTTAGTTAATGATTATCCTATATCTTAGATTTCTTTTTACACTGCGATTTATAAGGATAAGCAACAATTTGGTCAAGCATTTTACGTTATCCTAATACCCATACAGCAATATTTACTTGCCTGCTAACCACAAACACCTGTATCTAATGGATAAAGAACTTTTGGAAATGTAAACTGAGACATCTAATTTAGAAATCTAATACTTTTATAAATTTTTGTTTCCAAAAAATAATTTTTGATTACCATTCTGCAATATTTATATCTAAGATCTAATCTAAATATCTAAAAATGTACTCGATAGCATTAACTTACTAAAATCACCCTAAAGTAGGGGGACTTCTAAACCTAACGGTTAATAATTCATCATCGTGTCCACTGCCATTTGACTCAATATGTAAACATGATTTGGCGCAGTTAAGTATTTTTTGTGATAGCCTTTTAATAGTATCCACATTTAATTTAAAATCGTCATTTTACAAATACCGTTGAAATTTGACGCACACCTATGTTCAGGTTAAATTACGAAAGGTTAACTAACCTTTTATTTCCCTTAGCCGGACATTCTGTTTCATTTTTCGTAATAGGGATTATTTTAATAATTTAATTTATTTTATACTCTACAAGCTGTTACACGGGACGTTGTTCACGTAGCATTAAAATAGAGATAAATGCATTAAATAAAACATTTCACTCACCACCAGACATGCCAAGTCTCAGGCGTTTTGCACAACACTATTATCTTAGAGAAAATGCTGTTCTTTTAAATCGCGCAAATGTTTCAATTAAATAAAGTAACATTTTTTGTATTAAAATACTGGTATCCAGAACGCCGGAGGCTTGGCAGCTCTGTTCCTCTTAATAGAAACATATATAGTTAACCAACACTTTATTAAATTTTATAGAAGACAATACGGAATTTCTTATTTGTATGGCCTTACATATACCTCAGTCATAAAAATGTAAAATTTTGTACCAATTAATATACACAATTGCGAAAATGAAATCGCAACCAATGAGAAAAGGAAGGCCAAGTAAAATCGTGTAAATCGAGGAATCTTTCTTCGTAGTGCTGGGAAAATACTACTACAAAAATTATTTTAGGTGGTATTTGGTGTGAAATGTTTATATGTATTGATTACTGTCCTATTTATCTTTTTTATTATTTGTAATTTGCTAATTCCATTTTTCTTTTGCACGTGAAAATCTTACAAATTAAAATTAACTCTTTGGAAGAAATTGTTATTCCTTTTTTTTTTTTTTTTTGGCAACAATAAAGTTTATAAAGTTGAATAGAATAATATCAGTTTATTCTGTATGAAAATAATGAACTTTTTCATTTATAATCAAAATAGTTCAATAAATAATAAAAATATTATCCTATATAGTATATAAATACTCTTTTCATTTCTGCGTTGTAAATCAATCTATATGCAAATATCTATACAAAGGCATTCATTAATTCATTCCTTTTAACTTTGATTTGACTTTAAAAACTATACATACTTTCACATTTGTGATATTTTTAGATAAGATGCAGTTGCTACGCAACGGTTAAAAGGGAAAAAAATGAAATTTAAGTAAATTCATAAAAAATATTTTATATTATTCGAACACATGTATAAAATTACATTATAAGTTATACACCTAATTTAAAAGCTCTGATAAATGTTTTGACAAAATTGCAAACTAAAAGGAATAATTGAATACTCTTATTTAAAAATTTCAGCATCCAAAATTTACGATTTAAATATATTATTCATATGAGCGATTTCTTTCCACAAATGGAAATTTGAAAATCGTCTGACTTCCCATAGAAAAGCATTATGTCACGAAATAAAATTTTCTATATATTCCGAACGAATGAACCAAATTTAACCCAAAACTATACAGCTAAATCCTGGGAGCTCACCAACATACATCCTTAATTTCAAGCTAATCGGATGCTTTTTACGGCAGTTATCGTGGGACAGACAGACTAACTAACAAACAAATAAACAGATGGAAACCAAAAAATTTCGGGTCTCCACAGTAAGCCTTCACTGACGTTTCGGCAATGACTTTAAAAACTATACATACTTTCACATTTGTGATATTTTTAGATGAGATGCAGTTGCTACGCAACGGTTAAAAGGAAAAAAATGAAATTTAAGTAAATTTATAAAATAAAATATTTTATATTATTCGAACACATGTATAAAATTACATCATAAGTTATACACCTAATTTAAAAGCTCTATCAAATGTTTTGACAAAATTGCAAACTAAAAGGAATAATTGAATACTCTTATTTAAAAATTTCAGCATCCAAAATTTACCATTTAAATCTATAATTCATATGAGCGATTTCTTTCCACAAATGAAAATTTGAAAATCGTCTAGACATGAATCTAGACATGAATTGCTTCACACATGGGCAATTATATGTTTCGTGTTCTAGAACCGGCAATTCGGACAATTTCTACTGCACAGGCAATGTAACAACGAAAAACTTTGCATACCCACAAGTATTGTGAAAAAAACATATTAGAAACATGCACTTTCTCTTATCTTTTTTTTTCCATTTAGCCAGACTGAGCCACAGCAACGCGTGGCCGGGTACAGCTAGTGATGTACTAAAATAAATGGAACTGCAGTTAATTTTTATTTTCACTATTTAAGTTCAATCCAAAAGACTACCACTTCTCCTTTCAACTGTAATAATTATTGGCTGGGTCCTTTCACGTATTTGTGTAAATAAACATCAATTAGTTATTAAATTATTCTCTGATGACGGGCTTGGGTAATACAACTCGAACGTACTAAGAAGTTTAATAAAAAATGAAGATTTTTAATTTCTAACATCTGTTTTATTATTTTAGTCGCCTGTTAAGTAAAACCGTGTGCTTTTAAAAGATCATATTGTATATTTTGTATTTGAATCAAGGTGAAAAATTGCGTTTTGTTTGTTTATTTTATAACGTTTCTTTTTAAGGGTGTGTCGGATAATTTATGTATAATACTGTGTGAATATATTTCATGAGGAATATATTAGATTTCTTGCCTGTTTTTTAAGATTTTGTGATAGTAATCGAATAAGAAATAGGTACTTCTTTTTTTTTTTAAGCATGTACATAATTTTAATCTAGACCCACTAATTAAATATGTTTTGTTTCAATCTATTTTTCAAATTCGCCTTATGTTATGGGACATATAGATAAATTATTATATTCACAATATTATGAACTATGTTTAAATAAACTTTGTATAAACAATACTTAAAGTTCCATACAATATAATGTCTCTTGTTGGAGTAGGTAATCTCTTTATATCATGTAAATGGAAAATTTTAGTTTTATTTATAAGGCATTTTCTCTTTACATTGAATATGAAGTATGATATATTTGTTTATCAGTTTCTTGAAAATTGATATACAAAATATACATGATAGAAATATGTATCGACTGAATATTTCTCGAATTTATTTGTTCTCATATTTCTTTTTATCGTTTATCTATGTTTTAAAAATATGTTCGATGAAATATTAAACATTTTATTACAGAACATTTACTTAAGTTTATCGCCTACTGTGTTCTAATATAGCACGTAAATTCAAGAAACAGAAATCCGATACATTGTTTTATTTTTAATCTACAATTTTAAATAAAAAATAAAAATAAAGAATAAATGAAATGAAATGAAGCTAAATCAGCATTTAGTGAAGATAAAAAACAATAAATATTAAATACAAAAGACAATAACCAGCCGTTTTAGTACTCTTATGTTTAATGTTTCTGCATTTCATTTAATACTAATAAAACTGTTTCAGAAAAAAATATTTGTGTGATTTTAAGATTTCTATTTGAAGTGATAGTTTTAGATATTAATAAAACTAAATCTTATTAAAATACAATCTGCTACGCTTATTAGCTTTCTGAAATAAATTTAGCCATCGAGGTACTAAAAATCATTCAATAATTTCTGTTTTTCAGATCCTACATAAAATGCAAACACAATATTGTAATTACACTTTATTTACACTACGCTTTTATAATCAGTTGGAAAATTTGAACTCTGATATTGTAATTAAGTTAACATTTTCCAATAAAAAGAGATCAAAGTAAAATAAAATGTATTTAATAAGAGTTCGCTATTTCTAATTATATAAAATATTTTAATAACTTTCTAGGACTTTATTTGTCTAATAAAATATACAAAGAAAACATAAATGAAGAAAAATTCATAATTTAATATTCTATCGCCTTTGCGATTAGAAGATATTTGAAAGCTAATGTAATAAAAATATAAAAAGTGCTGTTTTATATTATAAGGGAAAAATAATTGGAAGTACTTTTGTTTTTTGCTATCTACTTTGTTTAACATTCAATTACAACGTATTGTAGTTGTTCGAAACTATTATATTTTATAAAGTAAATGAGTACAGATAATTAAAAAACATAAAAGAAACTGAGTATACATAAAAGAAAGATGGAATGGTAACATTCAAGTAAGAATATATGCGTATATAAAAATTTATGAAGGTGTTTCACAATGTATTTTAATTTGTTAGTAAAATAATATTAGTAAATAAACTTTCGAAAAGATATTTTTAACTAATTGAAACATGATAAAATTATGAAATATGGATTATTTTTATGAGATACATTACGTTGTCAATCTCTCTCTCTCTCTCTATATATATATATATATATATATATATATATATGCATGTTACGATAATTTGGCAACATGTAATGAAGTTTGAAGTAAATAAAGCAGAGATCGCACTATAACAGTCTATCATAATGCTTTAAAATAAAACTTTGTATCATTCCATATTTAGAAAAGGTAAAGAACCATTTGATAAATTTTTAGTGGATATCTCGGAGATCGTATTATATTAAATTCACTTATGCAGATGATGCCTGTTGGCGTTTGATCGAAATACACTGGCAATTTTCCGAGAAAAAAAAGAACAACTCTGCATAACAGAAGAAAATTCACTGGTTCCTTTTCGTAGAATACAGTTGTAACCATCTACCAGAAATCATAGTTTGTTGCGATATTCAACAGCGTCTAACTTAGTAATTACTTCAGCTGAAACTACATTTAGGATAAGACAATATACAAATTTTTTATTACTCCAATGTCTTGTTTCAAGACAGTAAACGTAGCTATGTCACACAACAAATGCCACAGAATCTGAGATCCTAAAATCATATTTTGAAGTTTTACAATAAGATGTGTAGGGTTTTTTACGGTACTGCAAATGTAGAAAACCACCAATAACAAGATCGAAGCATTTTAACGGCGTAAGGAAATTGAAATGATGCGCTTTTGCAGGAAAAAAAAGCCCCAATTGACTTTTGGAATAAATAAATAATGAAATAAAAAGAAAATGGTACAAACAGATATTTTTGGAAAAATCCATAGCGGCTTTTAAAAATGAGAAATGAAAGACCTTGAAAGAAAATAGTGATAACCGGAAATGTTTTTAGACAAGATTTTGAAAGGAAATAAAATATTAATATACGCATTTTAAGCCTTTATGTACGGAATTAAGAATTCATGAAAATTTTGCTTCAAAAGCATTTTTCGTAAATTTTTGAAACTACATTAAAAACTTACATAATCATTTAGTAAGTTTTAGAAGTACGTTAGACGGATTGAAAGATTTAGAAAGATTTATTAAATTTGAATTTATAGGTATTCTGTGCAATATTTAAAACCCCACTCAAATTTTTATTTAAAACTAGGGGGCTCTGCCCCTTGCAAGCTACGCTAACCAACCCCCGTTCAGACAGAATCTAAAAACATGCTAATCTGATGGGCTTTAAAAATATTAGAGAAGATTGAATTATACTGAAAAAAGCTGTGCAGATCTCCCTGTAAGCGGGTTCCCATTCAATTCCCTTTTATTGCAAAAATTTAAGGGCAAATCAGTTGTTGTTAAGACATCGAATGTTTGTTTTCGTTTTTGTGATTAAAGAGGATCTTTTAAACATTTGAAAAGAAGCTAAAATGAAATGAATTAAGTATACAGAGTCTTTATCTCCCGGTATTTTTAAACAATCTCTATAACAATAGCCTAAGTCATGTGACTATCATCAACATTTCCGGGCGGACCACTTTGCTTTTTATACTCTAGGTGCCATTTTGGTTCTTTAATGGTAATGTTAGCCAGGCACAGGTGATAAGTCGATAAATATTATTCTATCGCCAACATTTCATCTATATTATAATAGTTCAAGTCATCAACTGCCATAAACAAATACGGTGTGAATTCTTCGCCTTTCACATGAAAGTCTGGCACAGATGTCATATACGTCTCATATTGGCGCGATTTTTTTCCGACGCCAATTTGGGGAACGCATCAACAGCATAAACAATAACATCCGGCGTACCATATCAAGCAAAATAACGATACTTTGGCGCCAGTTAAGTGCCCGTTCCGTATATGACATTGACGTTAGAAAAAAATCGTGCCAATATGGGGCCGTAAGTTTTCCATTTTTATTAAAAAAATCAAATCTTTTTATTCCGAATAAAACTACATAAAAGTTGCCATGGTCGCAAAGAATTCTTCGTACTGTTACGCTAGCCGGATGCAAATCTCGCCAATAGCTTTTTTTCAACTCGCCAGTTAGTATTTTTTTTTTTTTTTTTTTTTGGAGTTGTAATATTTGGCCAGATGTCATATACGCACCGCAGGTTTGGCGTGATCTTTTTTTCTTTTTTACGAAAATTTGACGAAATCCTCGTTTTCATGTGACAGTTACATATGCATTTTTGGTATTACTTAGTTATCCCGTCGACTAAAAATCTATCGCCAAACTGTAAGATTAAATGCCAATAATGGTTGATCGTAAATGTCACATTCACTTGGCTTTAAGCAAGTTACACGTGTTAACGGCATCAAGTGATTTTTATTTCGACTTTTTATTTGTATATTTATTAATTTTATACTAATTTATTTGTTCTTTCGTTATTTTAAGCAAAAATTAAGTCAATTTGTATAATTTGGCGAAATTGTTCGACGGAATAACTAAGTAGTACAGTATTTTTTAATTATTTTCTATTATTTTCTAAAGGAAATATAAAAAATAATAATAACTATAGAACAAAATAATTTATATAATTTTAAAAAGAAATAAAAGTAAATAAACATTTATTATTAAATAATCAACAATAGCCGGGTTACCATGTCAATCACAATAATGCCATTTTGGCGCCAATTAGGATCCTCGGTGCGTAGATAACATCTGTACCTAATATTTTTCTTTTCGTTTTGTTTTAAAAACAAAGAAAGAAGTGAAAGACATCAATTTTAAATGAAAGGTGTGTATTTTAAATAAAATGAATGAAAGGATTATATTTAAATGAAATTAATGAAATATAAAAAAAAAAAAAAAATGCGACGTGAAAAAATTTAGCGAATTATCACCTGCATCTCGCTAACATAAAAATACCGTCAGAATTGATTTCTCTGTCAGAATCTTTCGATTTGGCGACATATTATTCAAGTAAATTGAATTATGAATAAAAGTAGCGTGATACATTTCTTAGCATATATTTAAGTCATGCAAAACTGGTCGCCAAATTAGTTTTAAATAATAACCTTTTCTGAAATATGAAAAAAACTATATCTGTTATGATTAAAATTTGAGTTGCCATCATTAGAAAAATGTGTTTAAAATTAGAAAAAAAAATTAATATTTTGAAAACTAATTCGAATTTAAAAATTCCAATACCAGTTTTGAGATCTGTGGATGAATACTGATTTTTATTGTTAATTTCATCGCAAAGTATTCCATATGTTAGGAGAAATCGCCGTGAAACATAATCAGTTGTTTAATCAGTCTTTTCAAAGAATCGTTACATAAATTCTTTTCATTTCGGCCGTTTCATATATCCGTTTCATAAATTCGTTTCATTAGGATTTTATTTATACAGGGTAGATATGGGAACTTCCACTGTTACTCTTGTGACCACCAGAGTAAATATCCATATATATTTCCAATTCATTTCTTACAAAATATATTTAAGATAAATTTGATGCAACTTCTTAAAAATGCATGTACTCTTCTTTCATAAACCATATACAATTTTTAACAAAAAGTATTTTACTTGGCTAGATGATAAATGAAAATTTTGTTACTCTTGTGACCACAAAAAATGCAATTTTTAAAAATTGTGATGACGCAGACATTTTGTGAAATATATGAGACCATAGAAATAAAATTTACAGAATATAGTAGAGTAATTATATCTTTTTAAAAATCATTAATCATTGAACTCATATGATTACACATCAATTAGTTACATTTGATTTCGAAAAATGCTAAGTGTTATTCATGTGGCGTTACTCTTGTGACATTTTGTCCATAATGTAATTTCAGCAAAAATTCAGTTTAAATACTAAACAAAATAATTAAAATAAGTTTTAAAAAATATTTTCGATACAGAACAACTTTTAATGATGGTTTAATTTTAAAATAACATAAAATAATGTAAAAAATTCTAAAATTAACAGACACTATAACCACATAGCAACCTCTCAGTTTCTGCTACATAACAGAATAAGTCATTGCCTTCATTATCAATAATACCACTTGCAACTTCTGCTGTATCATGATTTACTTAATGAAACACAAAGTCTTTGTACAAATCATGTTAGAGTAATATTTGTAGTAGATAGTTTCAATTTTCATGGTCACAAATTCTATTTGTTGAATGCCCTTCGCTGTTGGTATTTTCTCGCAAAGTAATGAAACTTTACTGTTTTATTTCTTTTGACAAAATAAGCAGTATACCTTAGAATTGCTTTTTTAGCACGCACTTTATTTCATATATATCATTATACAACAACACACACAAAAAAAATCTACAGCAGCTATACCAGGATCATTTGAAAAAAAAAATATCCCAATTAAGTTAATTGAGAAAGGAGTCTGATTCATTGCAGGCATGTTTGCATAGTTATATTTTTGTTTAAATTGAAAAGCACAACCACCATATAAAAAAGTAAAACTGGTACATTTTAGGAAAATACAAATTCCCTTAAAGGTGCAATGTTACAATTTTACATACGAAAGCATTTACAAAAAATTGATTATGAGTTACGTTCTCTAAAATAGTAGCATAAGATATTACTTTATTGGTATTATACTAAATAAAAAGCTGAAAATACAGTCGCTTCTGGATTTGACCAGTAATGTAGTATTCCATACCAAAATTTCATCTTGCCATGAAAATAAAACAGTTTCCAGAAAATCTACTGGCATAACTATTATTTGAGAAATGGTTATTTTTTTTGTCATTACGAAGATAATTCCTTGTACAAGTTTAAATGAATGTCTGCCACAGAAATGGATTCAGTTGCTTTCGAAAATTTTTAAACAACCAGAAATGGTTCCTTTAACTGTTACTTTTTCAAAACGTTTATCAATGTTTTGAAAAGGTAACTATATTGAGAAGATGTTGATAAACGTTTTGCCAATAGCAAAACGTCTATCAACGTTTTGCTATTTACAATAACTTAAAAGAAGTTCTGTATTCTGGACTTCCGTTTCAAATAATTCTTCGATGTTATCTCCCCAAATTAGACATTCTGATTTCCTAAATTCTAATTATCATGTATCTCGGCAGACAAAGTCATTAAATCCATCGCAGGAATGTCTAATTCAGTAAATACACCAGTTAATACATTATGAATTGCTTGAATGTTTTCGTGATAGCAACAAATTAAGATATTCTGATGAGTAATTTTCTATTGTTTTATGAAACTAGGCTTTAAAGCTGCAAAAGAATCTCCAATTTTTTAATTTAGTAAAGCGTCTTTAAACAAAAAACGTATTCTCTTATTAAATATCCCCTAGAATTGATAAAATTATGTGACTCTTTTTCACGCTTAACTAACGCAGATTTAGCTGAAGAATGACCTCTTCTTATATCCTCATCGACATAAAATTTTCCAAAGCTGTGGAGTTAGATTTTTTTCCGTTACAGTATCTGAGGTTAGCTACTTCTCTACTTTTTCCTTTTCTTAATATTTCCATTTTCTTGCTGAAGCTTTTGTAATACCAATCTTAAGTAATACCAAAAATGAATATAAATAAATCCTCCCATTAAAAAAAATACTAATAAAGATAATTTATCTTCCTTAAAATTTACAAAATAACCTTAGTTATAGCTAAAACTATTTCAAGAACTGCTCTAATAACAGAGAAAAAACAGTAAAACTTGAAGCATTGTGATTGTCTTGGTTGTAACGCAGTTTTATATCAGACTATCGACAGAAGTATTATCTGTTACTCGTGTGACAACTCCCCAGAGCCTATCCCATGCATAGCATAAACAAAATATTTAATGCAAAATATGCCTTATATCTCGAAATTAGAGAATTAGAAGTTTTGGATAAAAATTTTAAGTAGGTTTTGTTTATTAAAACTTTTGTATGTTTTCCGTTACTCTTGTGATATTTAAGTATTAACGTTTAAATACAGCCAAAAATATGTTAAAGACATTATCTAAAAGATTTTATCTATGTGCATCTTAAAGATATGATAATAGTTTGTTGATTTGAACGCATAGTAATTTTATTGAATTCTAAAAAGTAAAAAAATCGTACGTTTCAATAAGTTCTATTTTAAACTCAAATGTATATGTAGTTTTATACTGTTAGTATCCAGATCATTTTCAGTATACTCTTGATCTTAGGAAATTAAAACTTACAAATTCATATACTTCAACCCTTTATCTTTAAATTGATGTATCACACTTATATTTCCGTTTAAAAAAATTTTTATAGCAAAACTTTTTTTCTGCCGTGGAAGTTCCCATATTGCTCTTAGCATTTTGTAGAATTAGCAAATGTAAAAATATAATGTTCTTAGAACAGAAATATGGAAATATTTTCGAATTGAAAATCCCCCCGCCCCCCAACGCCAAGAAAGCTTAAAAGATGCAACGGCAAATGTAAGCATCCTTTTAAAAATATTTTTGATTTGTGTAACCAATAATGCTTTTGGAAGAAGATAGTAATGCATCTATAAATTATTCTGAATTGTATTACTACTAATCGATGTATTAAATGAATTTTATAACCAGTTATTTTAATTGTACTAATAAGTACTGTCAGTAGATAAAGGGTTAAATAAAAATGTACACATGGGTGACAAAATAATACGAACACCCATGAAAAAGGCATGGCCCAATTTAAAGAAGCAGAACGCGCATGTTACTTTGCACTCAATTCTGCCACCTATTGGTTATGAAAGGTAAGGTATCAGTCGCTCAACATGAGTCATACGTGTTGCATGCGCTTACCATACGTTCTGGAAAACTCAATAATGACTGACCTGTCAGAGTTCGAAAAAGGAATGATTGTTGGAATGCAGTGCGCTGGTGGCTCCGTGACGAAAACAGCCAATCATTTGGTGCTTAAAAGGAGTACTCTGTCAGCCATTATCATAGCGTACACGAAATGCGCAAAGTGTCGTATACGAAGTACAACAGTGGACGGAAAATAAAGTTTTCTGAGAGGGATAAAAGAGAGATGACCCGCATAGCGGTCCATTTGGGCAGGCAATCTTTATCCCAGGTAACGTCAAATATAAATAGTCATCTCCAGAATCCCATTTCAGCAATAACTGTCCAAAGGGAACTTCATGCTTTGAACATTTATGGAAGAGTTGTAATTCATAAGCCATTGGTGTCATAGGTGTTCGTATTATTTTGTCACCCATCTGTATTTAAGTAAATGTAATGAATGGAATATTATTTAAGGTAGGGTAAAATTTAATAAACTAGGATTGTAGAACCATTTTAGAAAAGAAATTTGTATGGAATTCATTGAATAAACAGCCGAAATTTTATTTTAATAATACTTTTATCTATAAATGAAATCATCAATCTGTTTGTCTATCCATCAATCTATCTATCTACCTATATATATATATCCATTTATATATCTCCCTGGCTGTCTCTGTCTCTTACTGACTCTCTATCTGTCTCTTTCTCTATGTACCTCTCTGTCTCTATTTGCTTTTCCGTATATACATGTTTATACCGGGTGAGCAAAAAGTTCGTTTAAAATTTAAAAATTCATAGAAAAGGAAGAAATCATGGTAAAGGTGTGCGATTTGCAAGAATATATCAGGTTAACAAGGTATTCGGATTTTTTTAGCAGAAAAAAAGGTTAAAAAATCACATGTAGAGAGCGCTGACGACACAAAACACAATGAACAGGACTTCATTCATTTGTTCTTCCAATAACAAATGTTCAACAGGACCTTCAGAACATTCTACCTGTTCATTGTGTTTCGGGTAGTCAGCGCTCTCTACATATGATTTTTTAACTTTTTTTTCTGCTAAACAAATCCTACTATCTTGTGAGCCTTTTCTGGCAAATCGCACTCCTATATTATAATTTCATCCCTTTTCTGAGCTTTTAAAGTTTTAAAGAACTTTTGACTCACGCGATATATATATATATATATATATATATATATATATATAATAAAGCAGTAAGCCCTAAAACTTCCGTTCGAGTGTTTTCAAAAACTACCCGGTGGATTTTTGTGTAGATTGTATCATTCGGTAGGAAAGATTCCCGGGGTTGTTTATGAGTCAAATATACAGCATAACTATGATTTTTGTTAATAAATTTCGTATTTTGTTGATATTTTCGACGAAAGGGTTGCCATTGGTCAATTTGGCAAAAAATATCATTGATAAATAAATTGAAATGGTTATATCCGATAGAAAATAATACAAACATCTTGGAAATAAAAGAATGAAAAAATTACTGATATTTAATTAAAAAGAAAACGCAACAAGACATATTTTTATAAAACAAAAATATTTTAACTTAAAAATGAAATAAATATTTGTAATGCTTAAAAGATACCTTAACGTGAAATACTACAATTGATACAACATTTGGCGATTTATCCCTTGAGATAGATTTAAAAAATGAATCTGAAAATTTGATAAAAATTTTGATTAAAGGATTTTTTTTTCTTCTTATCTTTTTCTTTTTAAATAATTTCCGAATCATATGACTTACAGGAGAAACAAGCAAATGTAATTAATTATAATAGCTACTATAATTTGTGAGTTACATGTTATTTTTTTCTTTGCGATTTTCATTTTACTTTAGTCGCCAAACAATGTGATTTTAAGCCAAAAATGCATATGTGTGAATTAGCTTGAAGTTGTTCGTAGTAATGGTGTTTTTTCAAGTGCAGATCATTTTAGGAGTACATTTTAATTTTCAGTTGTAAATTGTATAGATATGTGTTAATATTTTAAAAATTGGAATCAAATATTTAAATTTTAGAGTAAATTTCTGCCACACATAAATATTGTGAACTAATGTCATACTTTAAAAAAGCATTTCCGCGTAATTACGAAGCATGTGATAACGAATATTATCCCTTTTATTTTAGCAAATATTGATTATTGTATTTTTTTTCTTTCGCAGGACCGTTTCGCCAATTTCCTTCATAGAAAAATTCACAGTTTCAAAATTTAGAAACTGAAGATCATTCAAAGAAAAATTATGCAATTATGAGTTCTTACTATTGGAAAATTCAACATTTTGAAATAAAAATTGTTTGCAGAACAAAATTCACAAGTTTTTAATTGATTATTTCTTCTTCAATATTCTTCATATTATCCCCTGTGTTAGACAATATTTTAAAAGATATTGGATTAATCATCGATAATCGAGTACCGCCAAATTCCATATTTACTATATCATTGGAAGATTTGTTGGCACAGATGTCATATACGCACCGAGGTAACTAATGGACTCTAAAATGGCGTTATTTTGCCTGACATGGTAGCCCAGATAGTGTTCTTAATTTTATTAAAATATTCATTTAGTTTTATTTTCGTTTTTAAAATTTTGTAAATTGTTTTGTTCTATAGTTTGAAGAAAAATTTCAAAGACAGTCGAACATCAACTCAAAGAAGGATGTGCTTTCTGGGATCCTTTCTTTAAATATTTAGTGACTATTTACAGATCATGATTATATACATATATACAGCAAGAATTATCAAACAAATGATCCGGTTTTTCGAAATAAGGGAGGCTTAGCCTCATGCGATCATGCTTTTTTAAATCACAACAATTCTTCGTATCGTTCCAGCCACAACAAAACGCAATCGCATTCTAAAGTAGGATGCGCGCGCATCGCGCGACCTTCGTTTCCATGGAGAGCAGAGAAAAGTTTCTCTTCACACTCCCCACCTGAACTCTTAAAGAGTTCACAAATCAGAATTCCATCATAAAATCATAAAAATTCAATTTTTCGTATCAGTGGTTCAGTAATCTAATACAATTTTTAAAATTCGAATACAAAATGCTAAATGTAAGAATTCAAACAATATCTAATTAACCACTTAATTAGTCAAATTCAAAATATCAATAAATTCTAAATAAAACACTTTAAATTACACAGTAAAAATAATGACTGTTAAATAACACACAGATTTTTTTTTTTTTTTTTTTTTCAGTTAAATCATATACTTACTTATACCAAATTCAAAAAGATTCTATATATAAATAACACTAAAAATTAAAAAAGATAAAGAAAATATTTAGAGTCCTAAATGCAGAAAAAACAAACTAAATAAATGTCTATAAAAGTTTATGAATGTTCATAAAAAGTCTGCAAAAAGTCACTTGTTAGTCGTTTTGTATTTCAAAGGGATACAAGTGCTGAATGGATCTTTTTAAGATTCCACTCGCTGTTTTTATTTCGTATGAACGAATATTGCCATCTCTTCCAGGAATGACAGTCTGAATCTTACCAAGTTTCCAAAGAAACTTATTTTTTGCGTCATCTTGAATTAAAACAATATCGCCCACTTTCAGTGGCGTATGGGCATTAGGATTTTTCAAGGAATGGGCTGTTTTCAAATCCATCAAATATTGTTTTTTCCATTTGGTCCACAATTGTTTCAATAGTAAAGATTGATATTTTTTTCTTTACAGGAGTGTTGATCTCTTCGAACAATCTTCAATTATTTCAAAAAGATTAATAGGAAATGAAAGTTCTTTTCCAAAATTTAAAAAGTGCATTGGAGTAAGAGGTTCTGGTTCATTGCTGTCGCTATATACATACGTCAATGGTCGCGTATTCAAAACTGCTTCCACTTCTGTCAACAGAGTCGCTAATTCATCATAACTTAAGAGTGCTCTACCAATTACTTTTCTCAAACAGTCTTTGACTGACTTTACTAGTCGCTCATAAAAACCTCCCCACCATGCAGCTCTTTCTATAATATTCTTCCATACAATTCTCTCTTTTGTAATAAAATTTAAAAATATTTTGTCTGTCAGTATGTTGTATAAATTTTCGAGTTCACCTTTGGCCTTTTTGAAGGTTTTTGCGTTGTCAGAATAAATAATTTTGGGATTTCCTCGTCTAGCTGTGAATCTTCTGAATGCCATCAAAAAGGAATTTGTTGTCATATCAGACGCGGGTTCCAGATGAATGGCTCTAGTCACACCACAAGTAAACAGGACAATGTAAGATTTTTGCGTTTCTTTAAAATTTCTGATATAGATCGGACCGGTGAAGTCTAAACCGCAGATTGCGAATGGCGGTGCTTCACTAGCTCTGTCTTTTGGTAATGGTGCGGTGATCTGGTCTGCTGGTTTGGAGAAATATTTTTTACATATTATACAATTCTTGATAACAATCTTGACCAACTGACGACCTTTGGGTATCCAAAAACGAGATCTTATTTTTGCCAAAGTACTGGCTGTCCCTCCATGCATAATTTTCTCGTGCTCTTGACGAACTATTAGAGTAGTTAACCAAGAATGTTTGGGGAGAATTATTGGGTTTTTCTCTTCTGCGGACTGGTTAGAAAATTCGAGCCTTCCGCCCAACCTCATCAACCCGTTTTTGTCAATAAAGGGCATGAAATTTGATAAGGATGACGTCTTATCCACTGATTTACTATTTTTTAGAAATTCTATTTCTTCCTTATAAAATTGTTTTTGTTCAGATTGTATCAAAAAATTTTCAGCTTCGAGTAATTCTTCGGTTGTTACTACGTCTTGCACTTCAATTGATTTTTTCAGCTTCATAATGAATTTCTTTAACCAAACGGTAATTCTCAAAAGTTTCTCTAAATTACTATATTTTGAAATGTTTATGGGATTTTCGAGTTTTTTGAAATAAGCACTCGCTCTGAAAAACATCGTTAGGTTTTTTTTTTTTTTTTTGTATTCTAATTCATCTGAGTAAGCGATTTCTTTGTTTTCTGATATTGGCCAACACTCAGGAGGTAAACATAGCCATTCTGGTCCCTGTAACCAAGTTGTATCATTGATTATCCTAGAGATTTTTGATCCTCGAGAAACTATATTAGCTGGATTGGCAGTACCAGGACAATGATACCAGTTATCAGATGAGGTCAATTTATGGATCTCTTCAATTCTGTTTCTGACAAAGGGTTTAAACTTTTTAGGGGATCCTTTTATCCAAAAATAGGATATTTTTGAATCTGTCCAGTAATAAGTCGGTACATTCAATTTTAAAGCTTTCAAAATGTTACTACTTAGCTTGGCCGACAACAATGCGGCCATCAATTCAAGCCTTGGCAAGGTAAGCGCTTTCAGTGGAGCAACCCTGTTTTTCGAAGCAACAAAAACTGTTCGAACATTTTCGGTGGTTGTTGCTACACGTAAATAAGCAACCGTACCATAAGCCTTCATGCTCGAATCGGCAAAAATATGTAATTGTAGGTCATAATCATGCCAATTGGTGATGTCAGAAAAATAGTGTCTGAGTACTGAAAAGTTTTTCAAATGAGGGAGTTCGTTACACCAGCTACTCCAAACTATACGTAAATCTTCGGGTAAAGTGTCATCCCAATCTAGACCCAAATTCCAAATTTGTTGAATTATACATTTTAGTCTTAATGTAAATGGTCCTAGGAATCCAAGTGGATCAAAAATCCTACCTAAAACTTGTAGAATAAATCTTTTGGTGTCTATTCTTCTTGAAACGAAATCAACTAAACCTCGAACATCAAAATAAAGTAAATCTTTGGAATTATTCCAAGCGATTCCTAAAACTTTATAAGGGAGATTTTGTTCTCCAAAAGCTTCAGAATTGACTTCTGAAGTTATGCCATTTTCTTTCCATAGTTCACTAAGAGGTAAAGAGTTCGTATGCCATTTGTGTAAATGCATACTTGCATTTTCAAATATATCAATACATTGTAAACTAGTGGATAGGGCTTGATCAATATTTTCATGACTTCCTATAACGTCATCGACATATATATTTTCATTTAAAAAATTTACTGTGTCTGGATATTTTTCGGTGTATTTTTTTAAGTGGTGTTTAATTGTTGCAGCCAATAAAAAGGGACTGCTACTAATTCCAAATAACACTCTGGTGAATCTATAAATTTCAAAGGGTTTAGAATTATCAAACAAATCTTGTGAAAATAAAAATCTTGTTACATCACGATCTTTTTCATCTATAATTATTTGTAGAAAAGCTTGTTTTATATCAGTTGTAAAAGCTATGGGATTAAATCGAAACCGTAACAAAACATAAAATATTTCAGGATACAAATTTGGACCTACATGCAGACAATTATTCAAAGACAGTGAGCCTGTGTCATGAGCAGAGGCATCGAAAAGTATGCGTAATCTGCTCGTTGTCCCATCAGTTCTAATTATTTCTCGATGAGGTAAATAAAAAGTTACATTTTGTTTTTCTTCAGGCTCTGTAACTAACTCAATAATACCTTGTTTCAAATAATCTGCTAACACCTCCTTATACTCAAAAAATAATTCAGGGTTTTTAATCAATCTTTGTTTGAGTTTAAAAAATCTATATTCTGCAATTTTCCGATTGTCATTTAAATGTTCCCTTTCAAGCTTCCACGGAAATCGAACTGTATATCGCTTATCATTGTATTTAATTTCTGACTCAAACTGCTTCATAACATTGTTTTCCGAAAAATCTGAATCCTGTTTAATATTAAAAAGGCCAGATGATTCGATATTCCAGAATTTTTCAATCTGTTCAGAAATAAAATTTTTTTCTACTATTACATTAAATGCTAAGGGCGTATAACTGTCAGTTGTTTTTCCCTGTAGACACCAACGAAAAATGGTGTCGACAGCTACTAATTTTTTATTCAAATGTTTTATATTTCCAGTAACAATCTCATAATAATAGTCAGCACCTATAAGTAATGTAATGGGTTCTTTGGATGTGGGTGTGTCCGCAAGGGTTAAATTTTCAAATTGTTTACTTTTCATCAAATCATTGATTTCAGGTGGGGGGATTTCAGTAGCTGATATTTGATTGGTGACTAGCGCTTCTATATCTAATTTTGAATTAGGTACATTTTTATTTTCAATAGTTAGTTTAACTACTTCAAAGGTTTTTTCAATGGGGTTCTCATTTCCAAATGTAAAAACCGACAATTTTTCTTTTCTTATTGCCTGTAAATTCAATTTATTTGCTATTTCTTCAGATATAAAGGCTCGCATGCTCCCACAATCTAAAAGTAACCTAATTAGAGATTGTTTTCCGTTTGATTTTATTTTTACACAACAAGTTTGTAGAAGAATTTTATTATTTTCTGTAGAGGAAATAGCCGAAATCACTTTTTCCCTAGTTTCACTTTCATTACCTTTTAATTCGGGTGTATTTACTTCTTTTATTAATTTAGATTTTAGGCATATCGTTTGATTATGTCTGCCTGAACACTTCTTGCAACTAGTTTTAGAGTTACAATTTTTGATAACGTGTTTCCTGCCTAAGCAAAGGAAACATCTTCCTTGAGATTTCAACAAATTTCGTTTAGTGTTTACATCAACAGCCTTACACAAATCAGATGAATGTTTACTATCGTTGCAAAAAATGCAATGAGTTAGCTGCCTATCTGAAGTCGATTTATCATTCGAAATGTTCATAAATTCACAAGTAGATTTAAATTCAGTTTTTGTTGTTTGACTCTTGATTTTTGTTTTATTATTTTCAAATGCTTTCATTCTCGAAAAAAATGTATGTTCTCTGCTTTTTATTTCAGCGTGCAGAAAATCTAATAATTTATGTATATCTGAATGTGTTAAATTATCTACATTTTGTCTATTATATTCCAAAGCTAATTCTGCCGGTATTAATTTTAAAATTACGGCGATAAGCATGGAGCCATAATTTGCTGGTTCGAGTCCTAATGTGGACAAACATCGAACATTTATTTCTATATCACTGTGCAATTTTTTCAATTTTTGAATTTCGTTAGCCTTATAAACAGGGGATAAATTAAGAAGCTTGTTCAGGTGATGATTAATTATCACGTCTTTTTGACCATAACGCGATTCTAAAACTTTCAATGCTGCGTCATAATTAGCTTCTGATATTTCAAAACCTTCTACAGCATTAGCCGCAGCTCCAGACAAACAACTCTTCAAATAATGAAATTTTTCAATTTTCGAAAGCGATTTATTTTCGTGAATTGTATTTTTAAAGGTATTAAAAAATGAAATAAATTGCATACAGTCGCCATAGAATTTTTGTATATTGAGATTTGGCAATTTAACAACTGTGGTTTCATAATTAATCACATTCGATTTTAAATCTTGACTGTTATTTAAATCAACATTAACATTTTTTTTGTTTTCGGTTAATTTTTTCTTCACCCGGAATTTTGCAACTGATATTTTATCCACGTAATCATAAACAGAATTGATTTCAGTTTCATAGTCGTCTAACCCTAAAAGGGGCTCAATTTTCTCGTCAACTGACTTCAATAATTCTGCTTTAGTATCTAACTGAATAAATAATTCTTCTAAATTATCAAAATTTATTGGACTATCCTTCATAACATTTTCTATATTATTAATCAACTTTGTTACTGCTGTTCTCAAAACTGTACGATTCTTTTTCAACTTTTCTAAATCAGACATTTCGAAATAAAATATGAAAAACTTATCTTACCTTTGCCGTCTTCTTATCTCTTACTATGCTCTATTTCCTTATTTGTGTTTTGAAGACATTAATAGGGTAACGAATATTTTTTTTTTCTTTCCGGCGTGATGCACCATGAAGCAAAATTTCAAAGACAGTCGAACATCAACTCAAAGAAGGAGGTGCTTTCTGGGATCTTTTCTTTAAATATTTAATGACTATTTACAGATCATGATTATATACATATATACAGCAAGAATTATCAAACAAATGATCCGGTTTTTCGAAATAAGGGAGGCTTAGCCTCATCAACAAACTGTAAAATATTACAGCGATCATGCTTTTTTAAATCACAACATTGCTTCGTATCGTTCCAGCCACAACAAAACGCAATCGCATTCTAAAGTAGGATGCGCGCGCATCGCGCGACCTTCGTTTCCATGGAGAGCAGAGAAAAGTTTCTCTTCAAGTTATTATTTAAACTTTTACTTATTTATTATTTTTTTTTAAATAATAGAAAATAATTTAAATATATATTTGTAACTGGTATTCGGAAACGATGTTTCCGCCAAATTGACGTAAAAGAAAATCGCGCCAAACTCGGTCCATATATGACATCTGTACCATTCAGTTTATATATGAAGGAGACTTCTAGACGTTCAATCCGATTATAGATAATTAGTCAGATTATTCACGTTGGCACGATTTTTTCCTGACACCAGTTTCAAAAATGTACAAATATAGCAGTCGAGTCAGAATTTTTATTGGCTAATAAAACAAAGTACACGAGTTATCATTTTTTTTTTATTATTGAGCAGTTTTTTAGACGTGTGGCAACAGAAAAGAAGCTATTGAATTTCAAAATTTAAAATGAGATATTTCTATAATGTTAAATTATGAAAGATGATAGAAAAAAGGGATAAATTTTGGTCTGATGATTTTTTAAAGGTGACAGGGATCTATTCCACGTTCTAAAGCTTATGTACAGCAAGTTTCGTGCAAAACGGTCAAAAATTAAAGATTTGTATAAAGGACATACACAGTGAACGGCTTTTATATATATAGATAATAACCCGAATGATATATAACTTTTTTGAAACATATTAAATGGCATAAAACATAGATATAATGCTTAGACAGTAACGAAGAAAACCCCTACCCTTTCGTGCCTAGCGTCCCAAAATTGGGACGTTTATATTTTTATACGTTAAATAATAAAAAAAAATTTCATAGAGAATTTTTTTATTATTTTTTATGTTCATTTTACACCATTTACTATAATTAATTCCAATATTGAGTTGAAAAAAAAATTCAGGCATTAATGGGTTAAGAAAAAAAAATGCATACAAAAATATGAAAATCGGTAGTATTATATAGAAATGTTTGATAAACACGCTGATGCAGACAGTTTTCAAATCGAAGAATTATTTTAAGATATATTTAATGCTAAAATTGGATAAAATCGTTCCACTAAAAAAGTTTTATAGGAGTAAAAACTGTTCATGGGAATTTAATCATTTTTAGATCATTTTGTACGTTTGAAGTTCCCGGTGTGCAGACTGTATTTCCGTTTTTTAAATTGACTCATTTTTTGAGGTTTTATTCCTATTTTAAATTCAATTTTTCAGCATTTCTAGAGATATTTTTTACATATTTTAGAAAAGTGATATTAATTTAAACATTTGCCAACTGTATAAACAGCGCAAGCAATAATGTTTGTTTCAAGTTAAAAAAAAAATATACTTATTTATACATGTAAATAAATTAAAAATTTATTTACACGTGACTATTATAAACAAAATAAAAACATTTGGAATTAGAATTAAATAATTATGTACAAAAATCAGGAACTTATTAAAAATTACGTCATATCACTATATTTACACATGAATTTTAAGAGAGAAAGGAAATTGTAAAATAATAAATTCATTAACATGCGTTAGAAGTGTTAAATAGGCGAAATTACGTCATATTTACGTCACATTACACTTATTACATACACTGGTTATCAAAAATTAAGGAAAAGTCACAAAATGCTAATTTTCAAATGCGCGAACACTCAAAAGGAGCTAATATAATTCGAGTAATTACAATCTCTACAACACAGCTAGCCCATATAACATCTCATTCGTGTCACACATGGTCACAAGTGTCACAGTCACTAAGGTGAAGCAAAAAAATAGAAAATTCCATACATCTAATTATGAGTCTCAAATGATCACTATATGTGACTCCACTGAGAATTCAATGTGACTGCTGCTTTGTGACGAGTCACCAGGTGATTTTACAATGTAGTTAAATTGTGACTCTCATGTGACTGTCATTTTGGGACTCAATTTCATAGTCATCATGAACGTTGCATTATGATAAGTCACCAAATAATATTATATTAAAGTCACATGGAGACTTTTCCCAAAAGATCACAATGGTGACTTCACAGGAGTCTCTCTGTCACCTGAAAGTCATCATGTGACTTTAATGTGATATTATTTGGTATCTTATCACAATGCAGCGTTCACGATGACTTTGAAATTGAGTCTACAAATGACAGTCACATGAGAGTCACGATGTAACTACATTGTAAAGTCACATGGTGACTCGTCACAAAGCAGCAGTCACAGTGACGTCTCAGTGGAGTCACATATAGTGATCATTTGAGACTCATAATGAGATGTCTGGAATTTCCTATTTTTTTGCTTCACCGTAGTGACTGTGAGACTTGTGACCATGTGTGACATGAATGAGATGTTATATGGACTAGCTGTGTTGTAGAGATAGTAATTACTCGAATTATATTAGTTCCTTTTGAGTGTTCGCGTATTTGAAAACTAGCATTTTGTGACTTTTCCTTAATTTTTGATAACCAGTGTAAAATGAACACAAAATAATATTGCAAAACAGTTTAAATTTAGAAATTGCGCTAGACATTTATTTGATATTTTGAGACGATAATTTTCAACTATTTTTGTTAGGAAAGCACAAATATTATTTCATTTCTAACAAAAGTATTTTCACGTGAATATTCAAAAGAGAAAGAATAGTTTGGTTAAAATTACGTCAGTTTAAAACGATTAATTTAAAATGTCTTATTTAAAACAACTTTCGTTTCGTTTTGTTAAAAAATACGGGGAGACAAAGACTATGTTTACTTAATTACTTTTATATTATCTTATTTTGAAATGTTCAACTTATTTTACTTAATCAAAGACGAAACCAGCGATTGTATCTTTGGTACTACTTAGTTACCCTGTCGACCAAAAATTTACCATTTACCAAACTATAAGATTAAATGCCAATAATGGTTGATCGTAAATGTCACACTAACTTGTCTTTAAGCAAGTTACACGTGTCTACGTCATCAAGTTATTTTTATTTCGACGTTTTATTTGTATTTTTATTAATGTTGCACTAATTTATTTGTTAATTCGTTATTTAAAATAAAAGTGATATCAATTTGTATAATTTGGCGAGTGGTTTAGCGATTTATATAATTTGGCAAAATTGGTCGTTGGGATAATCAAGTAGTACCGCAGCGGATTTGCTCTTAAAATTCCCCAATCAAACAGAAATGAATAGAAATCCGTTTATAGGGAGATTGTCACTGTTTTTTAAATTAAAATTCAATCTTCCGAAATCTTTTTAAAGCCGATCAAATTAGCGTATTTTAGAGTATGTGGTGTCTGAACGGGGTTTACGAGCGTATCTCGTAGGGGGCAGAGCCCCTAGTTATAAACAAAATAAAAATTTAACAGACATGCAATTGAAGTACGTGCTTAAAGCTCGGAAATTATCAGAATTCAAAAGGGTGCCGTAAGTAGCAAAATCTTGGGTTAATGACTTGGGGCTTGCAACTAATGTGTAAATATCGCTTTTAATAAATTTCAAAACTTTATGCAATTGTATAATCCATATTTTTCATATAAAAATGCTTTTTTATTGTTAGTGGGCGATTTAAAAAGTTTATTGCATGTAAAAAAATATCAGTTTTCAATTTAAAAAAAATGTTATCACCTATATCATGTAACACGGGAAGCCCAGGTACGATCCCCTAGTAAGATTAAATGCCAATAGTGATTGATCGTAAATGTCATATTCGATTCACTTTAAGCAAGTTACACGTGTTTACGTCATCAAGTGATTTTTAATTTGACGTTTTATTTGTATTTTTATTAGTGTTATACTAATTTATGTGTTCTTTCGTTATTTAACTCTTTCAATACCAAAGCGCCTCAAACGCCCGGTCATCCAAAATACCGAAAGCGCCCGAAATCGCCTGGACTATTTCAACCCCTCTTTTGTCCTCAGAGCTCATGTCAAGACGCGCGTTGTGGGGTGTGTCTGGAGGATTATCTCCTCTTTGTTAACTTGATTTCAGAAAAGGGATTTTTTCAGAAACCAGATAAGGGAAAATGAAGTATGTTTATGCTTTTTATTTCGGCTTGAGTTTCTTATTGAAATGAAATTTCCTTTTTTAGATATATTTCGGTAGAAACAATACCTATTACATTTTCCCCTATGTTGAAATTTCTGAAAACTATTTGCAGATCTACGCCAATCACGACCCCCTAGAACCCAAAACCACCCAGATTTATAACTTTATCTATCTATCACTTTTTTATGGGTTCGATAACTTCCATAATTCTGCACAAATCTCTTCCAAACTATTACATAAAATCAAGGGGCAGAAATTCTCAGTCAGGTTCGTTAAAGGGCAAAATCGGACTGAGGGGGTAGAAATAGGGAGTGGGTTTGTGAAAATAGACAAAAAAACAAACAAAAAAAAAACAACTTCTTAATTATACTACATATCAAATCACTTTAAAGTTATTATTACTTCTGGGAAAATGTCCAAAAAATTATGTATAACAGATTTTTGATATAATTAAATATGGGCTCAAGGGGCAGAAGAATAGGGTTTTAAAAAGAAAGAAATTCATAACTTCGTCAATTAAGAACATATCAAATCCACTTAAATTTATTATCAACATTCTTAATATTATCTATCACTTTTAAATTGGCAAGTTTATAATAGGGCCAACTCTTACAGCAAAAAATAAATAAATAAAAAAAGAGGGGTTGAAGAAGAAAAGAATTCACAACTTCGTCAATTCACAAGATATCAAATCCGCTTATTTTTTTTTTTTTATAAATCTTCTTAATATTATCTACAACGGCTCATAGAACGAGCCCGTTTTTGTGAAAAATTTGGGGATGTATGTAGAATATGTGCATAGTAAAATATGACATTTCGCTGTTTTTTTCAACAGCGAAATGTCATATATTTTACTACCGTTGCAACTTTTTTTTCTAATTTTGTGCCTAATAAATGAGACTTCTTTTATGAAGCTTATAACAGCCTATACTAGTCAAGCGAAAAAATCTGAATGCTAATGTTAAACCTATGAGATAATTCTTTACGTAATTCTCGCTTTCATGTTAATATTTTCATTTCTTCTCTTTCATATAGGATATCTGAGGTCGGTATCAAATGTTGTGCGATTGTACTTTTTCGATTTTGATTATAGTTCTCTTTTTTACATGCAGACTCCTTTATTTTTCGAACCAGTCCTGAAAGTGAAAATATAGTCATATAAAAAAACTGTAAAATTAAAATCTAAAGTTCAAACTCACAACAATAGTCATCGATTTCATGTATCCAATGAAAAAAAATCACTCAAAAATATTAAAATACAAGCGAGAAATCGGTAAACATCTATAGATGTTCAGTAATTGTATTTATGTAATATTTGAGTGCAATTCAATTTATTAATTTTTTTTTTATTCATTTAATTCTTAGCTTCATTTATTTGGCTGTAAAATTATTATTCGGATTATTATTTGGCTATTTTCTGTTATTACTAGAGGGGGGTGGGGGGGTGGGGGTGTAGGGTCTGGGCTTGGCTCAAGAACAAGTCCCACCCCTCCCCACACTTAGCTATTGGCTTAGTAAAAATTTATATCATACCGTTTTGTACTTGTTTAATATTTGACAACCTGAGGTTACTAATATATATACAGTAGAACCTCGATTATCCGACGTAATTTTGATCGTCCCTACATCGGATAATCGAAATTTCCGGATAATCGAGAATTTATCAATAATCATCTAGTTTAACATTAAAATCCTCATCGAACTGCTATTAGGACTATTTAAACTGCTTAATAAGCATCTAAATTTAAATTATACATGAAAATAATTTTATTTGCTTAGAACAGGGACGTGTACACGGGGGGGGGGGGAGAGTACAATTATACCGGGATCAGATCATGCGGGATCTCAAGTTAATTTCCATTGAATTCGAAGAAAGGGAAACCAAAATACTTATCTCTACTCGTGGTTTGGAAAGGAATGCTTGCACATACAAGGAATGTGAAAGTTAAAAAAAAAAAAAAAAAAAAAAAAAAAAAAAAAAAAAAAAAAAAAAAAAAAAAAACGTTTGAAAAAATTCAGGATATTGACATCGGGCTACGGAGAATTTCGGTTAAACGAGGGTCGGATAATCAAAGTTCTGTTTTACCATCTATACTAATGTGTAAAACAAAGAATTTCTGACAGTTTTCTGCAAGTAAATTGGGGAGTAGACTTATATGCGAGTCAATTACAAAAGCCAAAAAAAAAAAAAAACCTTTAAATATTGCAAAAGTCTGATTTTTTATGTGTATAAATAGTAAAATAATATATAAAATATACAAATAATAATAATTTATTATTAAAAAAATATAATGAACTGTTTTTGTTTACTTACTAATTTTTCGCATTAGTAAGTGAAATCTTTGGTTTGATTTTGTGCAAAATTGAAATAAAAAGTTAGGGGGGGGGGGTCGACGTATATGCAAATATATATGTATATATACTCTATTAGTAATTATTGATTATTATAAGTTTTTGCTATGCCAATAGCTAAGGGTGTGGAGGAAGGGGGTCTTGTTCTTGAGTCGAACCCTGCCCCCCTCCCCCCTTATAGTAATAATAAATAATTTTTTATAGTCAAATAATAACCCGAATGATATATAACATTTCTGTAACAAAATAAATGGCATCGAATATAGATCTAATGCTTAGATAGTAACAGAGAAAACCCTGACTCCTTTCGTGCCTAGTGTCCCAAAATTGGGGCGTTTAGATTTTTATATGTTAAATAAACATTTTTTCAAAGATGATTTTTTATTACTTTTACGTTCATTTTACACCATTTACTATAATTAAGTATAATATTGAGTTGAAAAAAAAAATTCAGACACTAATGGGTTAATTCGTCTTTCAAAATGCTAAAGGAAAACCTTCCTTATAACTTCAATTTTTGAGACAATTCACGAGGTTTTAAATTTTTTTCAATAGTTCTTGTATTTCTAGTTCCGATAAATTCAGACATTTTTTAAATACATCACTAGATTGACAGCTTCAACATTTCTAATTTCATGCTGAAATGGCAATGTTAAAGGATGGTTGTATGTCAAAATATTTAGAAAACCATAAAATTTAAGTGTCCCTCAATACAAAGCGGTACCAATAAGTTTTACATTCATATCGTAAAGGTATTTCCATTTATTTTAACACAATCGAACTGATTGGTAAAGTTATCATACGAATTGAATATTTCCAACTGAGCGAAAAAATGCCCAGGCCGGGAATCGAACCCAGATCCTTGGCTTACAAGGCCAATGCTTTTCCATTTAAGCTAACTGGGCCGACAACCAGCCAGCATATTTCGCTCAGGCAACCTTATTGGTCGTAACATCTGGTCTGTCATGTAGACAGCTCAACAGAATAAACCGCAGGTAAAGGAACTCCATATAAACGATGGGTACGTAGATGAACTATTATTTTAACAGTTGTATATTAGTTGTATGTAGTTGTATTTAACAGTTGTGTATTATTTTATCAGTTCGATTGTGTTAAAATAATAGTTCATCTACGTACCCATCGTTTATATAGAGTTCCTTTACCTGCGGTTTATTCTGTTGAGCTGTCTACATGACAGACCAGATGTTACGACCAATAAGGTTGCCTGAGCGAAATATGCTGGCTGGTTGTCGGCCCAGTTAGCTTAAATGGAAAAGCATTGGCCTTGTAAGCCAAGGATCTGGGTTCGATTCCCGGCCTGGGCATTTTTTCGCTCAGTTGGAAATATTCAATTCGTATTTCCATTTATCTGGATAACCTGGAACAATAGATGTTTACATTTTTATTCTATAGCTCTATCGGAATTTTGTCCCTTTCAAAAAGGTATTATTCAATCAAAATTCTTCCCTTTCCCCCATGCAGAGGTATACTCTAATCATTTTCTACGCTCGTTTCCTCCCACTCCTAAGATTGATGTGTTCTAAGTTGACATTTCTGCTAAGAAGAGGGGTATGAAATTTTTCGGGCGTTTCGGTTTTCTGAAGGACCTGTATAATTTCAGCCTCGGTAGCGAAATAGTTAAAATAAAAATTATGTCAATTTGGCGAAATTGGTTGACGGTATAACTAAGTAGTACCAAATTTTCTTATTTATTGTTATTCCCTTTTTAAAAATATAGATGTAATATTTAACTGGTTTTCGAAAAAGTGGTTCTCGCCAAATTGGCGTCAGAACAAGATCGCGCCAACGCGGTGCGTATATGTCATCTGTGCCACGATGATTAAATTTATGTTTTTTTCATTATGAACCAAAGATCAAATTATTTTTTTTGTTTCCATTATTGTAAATATTATTATTTATTTTGTTTGTTACATTGTTTGTTTGCATTATATGTTTACATTGAATCTGAATATTTAGGTTGATAGAATTGGCGTATTTATCACATCTCCGTCAAATAATGCGCCGAGTAGTCGGTAATTCTGCGTGCGGTCGATTTCGTGCGGTCGATAATCAAGTAGTACCTTTCTATTATACATTTTTCATCTGCAGTTACTTTACTATCACTAAAAAGCAAGGTACTATTTTAGTATTCAGACGATAAATTTCGCCAAATGATACAAATCGCCAAATTGCACAAATAGAAGTATTTTTTATTTTAAATAACGAAAGAACAAATAAATCAGTAAAACATAATTAAAAATGCAAATAAAACACCAAATTAAAAATCACTTGATGACGTAACAAACACGTGTAATGTGTTGAATTATTAAAAATCAGAAAGAAGAACGTTTAAAAATGCACAAATAATACATGAAAAGTAGCAAACAGCTGTTTCAAATCTACTAGCGAGATTCTTCTTCAGTGCATGATAGGGAAAAAAGGAACAGCGTGCTAGAAAAAGCAAGGCTGAGCTTTTCTAGCACGCTGTTTCTTTTTTCCCTATCTTGCACTGAAGAAGAATCTCGCTAGTAGATTCGAAACAGCTGTTTGCTGCTTTTCATGTATTATTTGTGCATTTTTAAACGCTGTTCTTTCTGTTTTTTTAATATTGTTGCACAAAGACTTTATTTGCTATTTTTATAATGTGTTGAATATCATGTGAATGAGATATTTCGATCATCCACTAATGGCCTTTAATCTTATAGTTTGGTGGTAGTTTTGTCGTCGCCGGTAGAATCAAGTAGTACCTACATTCGATTATTATATTTAAAATGTTTACATTTTATGCATAAATACAACATATTAAACTCTTTTTATTTATGGTTTAATTTTAATAATTCTGCATTTAAATACGTAAATTATTAGTATTCTTTAGTCCGAAATCATCTAAATAAATCAAATTTTATACTTGCTATGTGGCGACGCCGTAAGTGAACGTCATCATTAAAGTAACACTATTCTTTAGGGATTTTTTTTAAATTTAAATTCAATAATTTTCTTATGTTAAAAGTTTAGAATTGCAACATTCTTCCATTTCTATATTTTGACGAATAGTTTGGTGATATGTATAAATTGGCGAAATTCGTCGATGGAATAATCAAGTAGTACCCAAATTTATTAAGGGACAGAATACATATCAATGATAACGGACAATAAATATAAATATAAATGATAAATTGTAAGGGACGTGATGTTCTTTATTTATTCAAAAAGGTTAAACAGATATAATTATAAAACGTCTGTAAACATTAGATGGGCTTGAAACAAAAAGAAATCAAGATTTGTAGTAATTTTAAATAACGAAAGAAAAAATTAATTTGTAAAACATCAATAAAAAAACAAATAACACGTCGATTTAAGAAGACTTGATGACGTAACAAACACGTGTAAAGTGTTTAGTGTCAAGTGAATGTGACATTTTCGATCGTGCATTATGGGCATTTAATCTTGCAGTTTGGCGACAGTTTTTTGGTCGACGGAATAATCAAGTAGTACCGGAAATAGTAAGGTTATTCATCTCTCTGTATTTTTATATTCATTATAAAAATACAAAGAAAATCTTCGGTTCAAGTAATCACCGAAAACATTTTTACTTAAAATTTTCCATAATTAACGCTATTTATCATTGTCAGTTCTATTAGTCGTATGGATTTCTGTTGGTAAAAGATCTGTAATTGGGTCAATAGCAATCTGACATATTTAATGCAATATAGTTTGACGCGAAATGAACTTTGTTTTGTAACTATATTGTTGCAAACACTTCTATTATTTGACGTCAACCTTGGCTTAACCTTCTGGCTGCGCAACCCGAGATTTTCTCGGAGATGTATTATTTCTGTCTAATTAATCCTCTTGATTATCCACACCAGTTATTTTTTATTTTAAATTTTGCCATATTTAATCGGAGCATTTTCCGATTAAATTAGACAAACATTTTTGTTTTGAAAAACCAGTTACAAAGGTATTAAATACGCAATTTTTGAAGCTATTTTGATAAAATAATTACGCAGCGAGAGGGTTAATACGATTACGGAAGATTTTATTGAATGTAAACAAAATGTTTATTATTCTACAATTCAACCAATTCAGCTTTAAAAATCCACGTTTTTTATGCTCCGCTTTCATTTAAATATGATGGTTAAACACCGCGCTTTGTGTGCAAAATTTTTTTACATTTTTGGCTGTGTTTTCTCTGCTGGAATCTAAAGATGGAAAAGTGTAATAGACATGCCAGAAAAAGAAGTACATTGCGAAATATAACATAATGTAGAGTGAAGTTGTATTCAAGCTGATAGAAAAAAAAAAAAAAAAAAACATATTGTTCAGCTGAGGGGTCCGGAATCCAAGAGCTAACAAACGATTATGAATCAACCGAAAATTATTTAAATTTAATGGTCAATCACTGCAATCATTGTAATATTCATTGTTTTAGTCGTGTTGTGAATAAAGAATGTTTGGTTCTTTTCGGTAAGCCGGGCGCCAGTGCTATATATACATGGAGATATATGTATATATACATATATGCATACATATATTGTATATATACACATATATGCATATATATCCACATATATGTATATGTATACATATGTATATATACATGTATATATAGACATATACATGAATACATAGCACTGGCGCCCGGCTAACCGAGAAGTACCGAATATTTTAATTCCTGTTGTCATAACTGCCTAATGAAATCCTTACCAAACTCTACTGTAATTCATCAACTAAAACAAGTTGCTAAGTTGCTTCTGCTAAGATGCCCAAATTTTGTCCAAAGCATAAGATCGCAAAATAACAACATACTACAATTATGATGTTGGCATCGTTTTCGGTCATGCGGAAGAACATTCCATGTGAAGGTCGATATTGCTTTAAAACGCAAGGTTAAATTCATCATATAGTTTGATTCATGTTTCGGTTGGGAAAATGGACTAGCGCTGTGGGCATAGCCTGCTAATTATATCATATCATATCATCATATCTATCTATAATAATAAAGAAAGAAGTTTGTGTGTGAGTGAGTGTGTCGACGGTGTTCTGAAGAGACCACTGCACGTAGAGCTACAAAATGTGGGGAAAAGGCACGTCTATATATGAAATTTTGCACCTCGAAGCCCGATTTTTGATTTTTTGATTAGAATTTTTTTATTTAATTTTTTATGCAATTTTTAGCACTTTTTTAAGTTTCGAGGCGATTTTTCCATATAAGTAAGGAAAATACGGTTTCTTTCTTTTCACCCAATATGGTAAATTTTGTTCTCTTTTCAAAAATGTTTCTTCGAAATTCGTGCAGCGATTTTTGAATTTTTAGCGAATTTTTTATGCAATTATTGAACAGCATTTAATTCATTTCCATATCTATAAGGAGGTTACCGTAGAGGGACACAGTTCTGTCGCCAAATGCCGCCAAGTTTGTTGCCAACTTGGTGGTATATCGCCAAATTTGACGACCAAAATGAGTCGCCAACTTGGCGATATCTCTAATATTTCGCCAAATTCCCATAGACTCCCATTGTAAACCAATAGGGATTACTTGCTTTCAGAAAATCAACAAATTGAAATATTTTAATGCAACAAAACTAATATTAACGTAAGGAATTATATTAATTATATTTAAGGGAATCCAAGTAAATTAAATTGTGAATAAAAGGAACACGATACAATGCTTAGCATGCTTTCCCAAACATAAATTTTAAGAGAGCCCGCAGGTCAAAGGAATTAGATTTGAAACATTTATCCAATTATAGTAATTTTTTACTTTCGTGATTTTTGAACTTTTTGTGATTTTTAATTCGATTTTTACTTTTCTTCGCGATCTGCTGCAATTTTTTGACATTCCAATTTTAACCTATAATACTAAACTAATATACCTTCATTTCAATAAAGTTTATTCGAATTTCGTCTAACAATTTTCGAATTTTTCGTGTATTTTGTATGTGATTTTTAGTGTATTTTAGCAATTTCCTGCCATTTTTCCACATTGGTGAAAGACGTTGATAGAAGTTGAATCAACTTTCAGTCTTCGAACACAATATATATATATATATATATATATAGTTCTTTCTTTTCGAACTTTGTGCAATGATTTAAAATTTTTTCGTGATGTCTTATTGTGATTTTCAGAGCTTTTTCGCAAATCGTTCTTTTTTTTACGTGCTCTGGCAACGCCGGGCAAGTTAGCTAGTATATCATAAAGCAGTAAGCCTTAAAAGTTCCGCTCGAGTGTTTTAAAAAACTACCCGGTAGATTTCTTTGTAAATTGTATCATTCGATGGAGAATATTCACCCAGTGGTTTGTGCGTCAAATATACAGGGATAACTATGATTTTTGGTAATAAATTTCGTATTTTATTGATATTTTCGACGAAAGGGTTGCCAGTGGTCATTTTGGCAAAAATTATCTTTGATAAATGAATTGAAATGGCTATTCCCGTTAGAAAATAATACAAGTATCTTGCAAACAAAAGATGAAAATAATTACTTATATTTAATTTTTAAAAAAGAAAGAAAAAACCGCTTTAATGAGGGGAAAAATTATAAATGAAAATATTTAATTTAAACTTACATAAAAGTAATATTCGTAATGCTTAAAAATTAATTCAATATCAAATATTTCAATTGATACAATATTTGGCGCGTTATCGCTTCCACTAGGTTAAGAAAAATGGATACTACTTCATTATCCCGTAGACCAATTTCGCATTATTATACAATTTTCCCAATTATTCGCCAAATTATAGACATGTAAGAATGTTACCACTCTGAACTTTTAAGAAAGAAAAATTAATTAATTTAAATAAAAAAAATTACTAAAGAATAGTGTTACTTTAATGATGACGTTCACTTAAGGTGTAGAGCGATGTACCAAATTTTAAATTTGATGTATTTAGATAATTTCGGACAAAATAATGCTAACAGTTTACATATTTACATGCAAAATTATTAAATTAAACCATAAACAAAGGTATATTTTTTGGATCTGGGAGCACGGCAGTGCGTCCGCCAAGTTCGCACAAGCCGTAAGCTACCTTTTCCTGATCCATTTCAGCATACATTTCACCCCCTTATAACGTCGTTTTAGGGAGAGATATAGAATTTTTTCTTTTATACACATGTTCGTATGGTCAAATTGAACTAAGGTTCCATGATTTCATATTTCTGTATTTAGTAGTTTTCGAAATATTAAATTCCGAAAAAGCGCTCACTTGACACCGACTCACTTCCCATCATCAAAAAATTGGGGTACTTCTAGAAGTCGTAGAATCATGAAATTTCACAAGTAAGTCGGGTTTGTAGCACAACCAGAAAAATCTGAAAACGCAGAGTTTCCGCCTCTAAACCCTTCAAACAGGCGGTGTTCATTTGGCCGTAAACAGTTCCTTAACACATTCAATTGTGCCAATATTGGTCGCCAAAACTCGATTACAGAGTTTTGAAAGGGTCACGTGATTTTAAGCAGAATAAATTTTATATATATGCTTTTCCAAAGATGTTTGTTAAATAGAAAAAATGAATATACCTAAAAATTTTAATTCGTATTAGGTTATGATATATTTACGATATTAAAACAATAAAACATTTAACAAAATATAACCGCAATTCGGTACGTTTCCGATATAGTAGCTTTGGCGAAATACAGAAAATAGCCTTGACGAGAAAAGAAATTCGATAATAACGTATTTTCTGGCAACCTATTTACTGTGTAATATACACAAGCAATTTTTTATACAATCTATATTATAAAGGACAAACATATCTGTGCGTAACGCATACGTCATTTTGCCAATGACAACATTTTGAAATTTGAAGTAAAATTTTGGTTTTCAATTTTCACTTCTGGAAATTTTTAAACATCTAAGCATCGCACATTTTATATTTTTACACCGTCGTATAAGGAAAAAAATGCTCTTTTTAATGCAATTTGTTTGAAAGCTGTATCTTAATTTATTTTTGAGATATTGATTTTTTGTAGTTTTTAATACCATTTTTCGGTACTTTTCGGTTAGCCGGGCGCCAGTGTTATGTATACATGTATATCTCTATATACATGTATATATACATATGTGTAGATATACATATATGTGGATATACATGTATATATGTGTATATATACAATATATGTATACATACATGTGTATATACATATATATGTATGTATACATAACACTGGCGCCCGGCTAACCGAAAAGTACCCATTTTTCTAATCGTGGCAACAAAATCACACCATTCCTTTCGATAGTAAACGGAAAATAGTCGAAAATACGAGATACTGTATCTTTTTGTTGTCATTTTCTCATAAAACCTGAAAAAAAGTTTAAATTAAAATATGGGCTATGTCAATAATATTGTCCTTTATTCCGTGATAATGACGTCATATACAAACTTTTCTATAGACGAAGTTTAAGACGGGATTGCAAAAGTGGATTGCTTTAGCGGATGCAAATGACGTCATTCTATAAAAAAACGTGTATTTTAATTTTTAAACCTGAATTATGTTTTGTAGAAGTGCGTTATTTTCACAGCCCAACTGCTTTTAAATTCTTCAGAGGTGAAAATGCCTCACTTTTGAAAATAATGTAATCGAAATCACCCATTGATAAAACACAATGTTTTACAAAATTTAGAGTGTCTTTATAAAAGAGAGGTGACATGCAAATAATAGCGATTTATATTAGAGATATTGATGCTTCTCACCTGAATGGATTTGCTTCGCCGAGTTAGACAAGCAAACACATAATTCGAGGTTTAAAATAATATCATGTTCCTGAAGTTTTTGTCCAAAATTATCTCGAACAATAAAATTTTAATGCTATTCTTTAGGATATTCTACTATAATTTTAGCAAAATAACATACTTTGCTTAATTTAATTTTTCCTAATTTTATATAATCTATATATTTAAAACACAAGTGTGTTTTTTAGTCATCTGTCCTGATCATTCTGCTGAATCAATTTTACTAATATATATATATATATTTAATTGAGAGCTGTTCATTTGTAGATGTGATCGCACTATATGTTTTTATTTAAATATCCCCATTTTAATATTTGAATTTTAAAAGCATTTTATGAAATTTCTTCAAAATGGGGAGAAATACATGGCTTTCATTTTTGCAGACAAGAGAGAAATAATGAGGTTTATTTATCTTTATTTATGCCATTTTCTGATAAAAATTCAAAGTTGTTCATAAAAATTTTTGTATAGGGTTTAGTGTCGCAAAATCCCATAGGAGCAGAATATTATATTAGGGGCATAATAACGGAAAATGACGTACTGCTTTTAAAAACACGCATTTTTCCTCATAAATTTTCTATATTTTGTTTTCTTTCTGCATGTGTACTGATACTAAGTTTCAGACACTAGGCGAAATGGTTATTTAAGTGAAAATGAAATCAAGTTTAAATGAAAACGATAATTCAAATGTTTCAGTTTATTTGTCCAACTTTCTAACATTTACTTCCTTAAAACAAATTTTATTAAAGACCGGGAGGCGTCTGCACAGATCATCACCTCATCGAGATGACGCCTGAAATTTTACGATTAGTTAACAATCGATTAGCGTATTAAAATGTAACTGGTCTGCCAATACATATCTTTGTGGAAACCGCACCTACAGACCGGATTTTACTGGTTAATTGGTGGATTTTCCATTGTGTTTTCCTGCACCCATTCCTCCATGTTTCCATTCTTTTGGGTGCAGGAAAATACAATAGTAAACCTATAAGTCAACCATTAAAATTATGTCTTCAGGTGGTTTCTACCAAGATACGACTTAACAGATCAGTTGCATTTTAATATGCTAATCTAGTTTAAACTAATCCTAATATTTCAGCTGTAAACTCGATGAGGTGATGGTGCGTGCAGACGCCTCCCGGTCCATTATAAATATCGGAATTCTATTCTCAATAGCACTCTGGTCAATCTGGCAAATACCCCTACTATTTATGGAACACTATTCCTTTAAGTGCGTTTTAGTGATGTTAACGAACTTATGCATATGCATCATACATATTGTACCTATGCATATAATACGTAATGCATTTGCATCATACATATTATAGGCATGTGTATAATACATAATACATATGCATAATTATGGCGTCAGAATAAACAAAACATTTTTTGTCGCCAAATTTGAGAATTGACATGATATATTACCAAATTTGGCGACAATTTCCGAAATGTCGCCAAGCTTGTCGAGTATTTGAAGCTAGTGTCTATTTTTCAATGAGTTAATTATTAATACGAGCCATCTATTTGTATTTTTCCGCATACCATCTGAATAGTTAAATGGTATAAAGTACGACTATTTCCAAAGTGACAATAGTTTCGTCACTGCCCAAAACCTCTGCTATTGTTATTATATTTTAGTGTTATTATACTTATTGTGACTATGCTGTTAATCTTTACACTGCTAAAACTTCTGTATTATATAAAGAGAATTTACGGAAATTATTAAAGCACTGAAGCTGCCAGTTCCTTATGATTATTATAATTCTGTAATATGTAACCTGTTAATCGATATGTACGTTAGAATGAATCTTCTATAATCCGGTTCCTCCAATTTTAGTTTTCATGTTTCGAATAAAATTAGCTAAAATCTTAAAACCATGGCACATTGACTAATTCTTCAACACGATCAGATGAGAAGAATGATAGATTTTCAAATGGATCATGGCAGTGAGCCCGTAGACCTTTTATTCATTCGTAATCGAGTCTTTTGAAAAGGTTAACGTGAAACAAAAAGAGATTAGCATCAATATGGTTTAATGTAAATGCAGATATTGTCAAAGGATTTCATAAGAACCATTTCACTTGTACCCAGTCGTATCAGTTAAAATACAACAATTGGCAGTGAGCCCAATTAGGAAAGGTTACTTAATAGGATTACAAATTTCCGCATTAGAGAATGAATCGTAACTGATAAGGAAACATGCATAAGTGAGTTAAGATATATTTGTCACGAAAGATTAAATACATAGCAACACAAAATATATGATGTTCTTACATGATCGTAAAGAGTTCTTGATTTCTCTATTAAAAGCTTCCGACTTGGCGAAAGAATGGGCAAGTAAACTAAATTATGAATAACAGTAACATGATGCAACATTTAACATGCAATTAAAAGAGTAAATACGGCTTGCTAAAGGTGGCTAGTATTTTAATGTAAAAAGAAATAAAGTAGAAATTTGTAAAGCCCAGTAAAAAAAAAAAAAAAAAAAAAAAAAAAAAAAAAGGTATTTTTATGTTAGCCGGGCGCAAGTGGATAATCGCCAAATACAGTTCCCAACTCCATTGTTCATTTTGCATTCATTTCATTTAAAAATATGAACTTTTCAGTCATCTCATTTAAAATAGATGCATTTCCCTCATTTTATTTAATAGAATATTTAACATAGAAATAAATAAATAAGAAATAGTAACATAAACCAAAATATTTTATTTGAAAATCTAAGCATTGTTTCTAATTTACACATCTGAAAAATGAAAACTGCTATTGGCGAAAAAAGAAAATGCTAAAGAGGAGATCTGCTCCCAGCTAACATAAAAGAACTGAAATTTAAGTTTTTTCATATTAATATAGTTTAGAATAACAAACTTGAAAAAACATACAAAAAGTACTGATATCCCAACAAAAGTTTTCGGTTAAAAAAAAAAAAAAAGCGCCAAGTTTTCCTTAATGTTTCGGCCAGAAAAAGTAGTGATATTTGAAGTTAGCACAGGTTAAAAGCCAAACATCCCAAATCTTTCATTAAACATGGCTCCCTGCGACTTGGCCGTTAATGCCTTCGAGGGAGTTTTTCAAATTTTAAAGTATGTACAAATGAGCGACATGCCAACTACATTTTTTGATTTATGTTAGGCATTTTGTGGCACAAAGTACAGAAATAAAATACACATTTGAAAAAAGCATTTAAACAACTTCAGTCTATTTAAATGCTTAGAAGTTAAAAATAACAAAATACTTGTATTCAGAGGATAATATCCCTAATTCCTAAAGCATAATTAGTATCAGCTTTTAACAGTTTATAAATCGAATACCTCTTAATGTATGCAAGCAAACTATAACAAATGTTCAAACGAAAAATATCTCTTTCGTCAATACACAAGATTTCAATATTATACAATAAAATATAATGTAACATATTGTGAGATTTGAAGTAAGTAAATTTTGTTTTATTTCTTGGGTTTTACGTTAATGACTTTAGCTTTAGATCGTACAACATGGCAATTAAACCACAAGTGGACTAAACGATCTGTAATCAAAACTAATGTTTGTTGAAACTGAATGGTAGTTATCAGAAATCTTTTACTTATAATGTCTTTATGTGAATTTGCCTCTTTGCATTCTAATATTACTTTTAATATTTAAATAATTCATAAATGCGTAATTTCCAATCATTAATTTTGAAATGTTGTTGAAGGCATTAACGGCCAAGTTGCAGGAAGCCATTTTCAATGAGAGATTTGGGATGTTTGGCTTTTTACTTGTGCGAACATCAGATATAATTTTTTTTCTGGCCGAAACATTAAGGAGAACTTGGCGCTTTTTTTTTTTTTCTAAAACTTTTTGTTGGGATATAATATTTGTGAATAAGAAGTAACTATTTTCAATGTAATAATCGCATTTATTAAAGAACACGCAATAAATATCAATGATAATGGAAAATTGCAAGGAACCTGATGCTCTTTATTTAGCCAAAAACCGTAGACGTATATAACTATAAAATTTATGTAAACATTAAATATTGGCTTAAAGAAAATAAATTTCAATTTTTGCAGCAATTTTAAATAACGAAAAAACATGTAAATTGGTAAAACAGTAATCAATTTACAAATAAAACGTCGAATTAAAAAGAATTGATGACGTAACAAACACGTTTAACATATTTATTGTCAACTGAATGTGACAATACTCAATTCAATCATCATTCAATACTCAATTTTCCACCTTCAATAACTTTCCTTCCTAAGGTCTTTGACATTCTGAATGTTCATATAATTCGTCTGGAGAAAGACTCGTTAAAAGTCAATTCCTAATATTGCATGAACCCAGACGTGATTATTTTTTATAATTAAAAAGATATGTTTTTATAAAATTCATCAATTTCTTTTTCCACGTCAAATTTCAAATCTACTTCAAATTTAAACGCTTTTTTTTTTTAATTTATTTTAAAATTAAATTTTATATTATATTATTTATATTATATTTATATTTATATTATATTTTTATGTTAAATTCCTTTTTTAGCGCGATTTTTTAATTTTTTTTCGAAAAAATTATGTATGATACCCTGAAAAGTTTATTACGCAGGAAAATAATGAAAAAAAAAAATCAGAGATACAAGTTTCATGTAATACTTTAATCGTTTCTTTTGTTGCACATCTGCAATACAAGTAAATACTGCTGTCGTGCGGCTGATTTACGCTAAAATATTGCAAATTAGTAAATATTTTAATAAGTATGTCTCTAAACACCTTATTTTATATAATTATTTATTTTATAAAACATAATTTTTAACCCTTTAATTCCCATGAACGAATACGTTCTAGAATGTACATAGTTCAGATAATCTGACTTTCTACCAGAAAGTTTCAGTGGTTAATTTCGCTTTATTTAAATACGGAATGTCTGTTATTAATCAAATCAAATATTTCTATTTTAATTTTCTGGTGTGAATTAGGTATATATAAATAGAAAAAAAAATATTAAATTCAAAATACTGTTGTTTGCATATATGCAAAGCTGCACACTAAAGGGTTAAAAAACACATTTTTCTCTGCTGAAGGCTTCACCTTCTTCAGTTGCTTGTCTAGAGATGGTGAAGAACTCGAATCAAACATTTCTATTCTTAAAAACACAAAAGGTAAAAATTAGGAGAAAAGCCGAAATTTATTATGAACCATATTATTTTCCCCACGAGTATAATTTAGAGAAAATAAAAATCGGAGTAATGCTTCCTCATAAAAAATATCTACAGATACCAGACGCATACGATAAATTCAAGATAAATAGGAACGTAAAAGCATACATCACGCATAAAAATATATATATATTTCCAAACAGTATAAGATTTTAAAGAAAATCTTATCTTTTACATACAATTAAAAATAAACACAAAACAATTTTGCAAGTGCATCGCAAAATGAAAGACTGAAATTTAAATAATTATTGCGCATCGGAGATAATGAAGGCTAAATCTTAGTGAACCCATGTACAGATATATTTAAATCTGAACACAAACTTTTAAAACCAACAATATTTGAGATTTAAATAACATAAACAATATATATATATATATATATATATATATATATATATATATATATGTGTGTTTTCTGTAAATTACCATCAACATATAGAAAGTTATTTTTACCGCATTTTTAAAAGCTGTATATAGATTTATTTATTACTCATACACGCATAACATAATATAATTTAATTCTCCTGAAATGTAGCGACCTGCTTCAATAAGCATTTTTAGGAAATCCCATAAATAAATGCTATTAATTTGAAATATTTTGAATACCCTTGTATATAATGTAAAATATTTGTACGCCCCATTGAAGATAATAAATTTAGATAAGTTTAAAAGCGATGCTCTTAATACAGCAGAAACCACCATTGTTGGAATTATTTATCATATAAAATAATATATTAAATTATTTTCAAGATTTAATGATACATTTCGTACATTACCTGTAAAAAAATATTATTGTTGGCTCAAAAATGAACATCATTATAACAGAACGCAAGCAAATGCTGCTTATAGACAACAATACAGTTGAATTAATTTTAGTCCTTTTGAATAAGCATTAAATGCACACCATTACATAAAGTAACAGTGTTTTAGCATAGCACAGACAAAGCATATCACTTTCGAAATGTTTGATCAAATATAACATAAGTATCATATACTCCAAACAATGATGGTCCTAAAGAGTGCAATGCATCGAAATTATTCTGATAGTCACTCTAAATCGCGAATGCAAGATAATTCACTTTCAATTGATGTTAGAGTTGACAGACCAAACAAACAGAAAGACTGAGAGACAGGCGATCCGAAATTATAAACACGTTTTAAATGAATTGAAATGTTTTTAAAAAGATATATCTTTCTATTTTTGCAAGAGAATCTCTTTATCAGTTTTTTGAATTGTAAATATAGAAAATATAACATGCCAGTTTGAAGTAATGTATCACGCCAATAGTACGCTATAAGTGCAAACAACAGCAAAGCTTTAAGTTTACATATGCTGTAACGTTATGAAATTACTTGCATGGCATTCCAGAATATGTATGATTTTACATATACAACATATTTTATACATAACATTTTTCTATCTATACTCGTCCCGTGTATTAGTTTTCTGCTATGAATAATTCTTATAACAAAAACATCCCCAAAAGTTACAATATTATTTATTTTATTCAAGTAAAACATTTCATTGCGTTTCTACTTATATTAATTAAATATACATTTGAATAAGACTTTTCTTTTAATTTCCTATGTATCCAAAGGAAATAAATGGGCGTTCTTGGAAATATCCTAAATTTGAACGCGATTTATTTTGTGCATCAAGACTCTTTTTAAAACTTTAATAATAGTTGACATGGCAGTACTTCGTAACAAGAAATTCAATTGTTGAAAGGAATGTATATTCTACTTTACTTTTAAAAGACTTTAAATCCTTTATAAGAATTTGCATTTCAGCAATTTTCCTAAGTTGTAAACCATGTTTAAAATTTAATGCAGAGTGTGAAGTTTGTTAGAGTTTGTAGTTCTATATTGGGTTACAGAGATTTCCTTTCCATTTTGAAATAAAGTTTTACTTAGAGGAATCTCTCAAGGAATTTTTAAACTCAACCAATATTTACAGGCGTGATTTCGTGATTTCCTTACACCGATTGCTTTGTAAAAAATATTTCTTTTTTATGCATTGTAAAATGTAAAGTATCGATATTTTTATGAATGATACAAATAGTACTCGTGATCAAGCATCCAAGAGTGTGCAAGAAACAAATATAAAGTATAAGTGAGATATGCAAATTTTTTCATGGAAGAGATTTATTATAAATCGATTCCTCACTCCAGAGATATTTAATACTAAACTTTTAACATTGACTAAAGTACTTTTTAATAAATTCAGTTATCTGATGTAGCTGCATATATATATATATATTTTTTTTTTTTGTTTGCTTCTAATAAAAATGTTTTTTCATTACGATTCTGCAATAGTCTTTTATCTGACAGTAATCGTTAAATAACAGTCGATACCAACCAACTATATATATAAATTCGACCAGAATTCATAAAGAAGAAAACATAAAACCTGTTGTGTTTACGAACTGGATGATTCGGATGATATTAATTCCTTATTGTAATGAAAAAAGTACTTTATAAGTGCGAGTGAAATTGATAGAGTGTTTAAAGATGGCAATGCAAAAGTTGTTAACGTTAACAAAAAAAAAAAAAAAACAAGTCAGAGTATGGTTCAGTTACCATGGATTAAACTGAATTTTATTAAATTGTTTGACATACAGATGAAGTTAGACATACGCACACAGTAAATAAACAAGGAAGTTAAAATCAAAAGATATGTTTCTTCAACAACAAGATATTACTTGCAGCAGAAAAAGCTTTTGTATTGACAGATAGTTTTTTAGTAGCTTATATCTTTTATTAATAAAACTTTCTTTAAATTTTAATTTAAATTAACTTTTAAAAAATCATTTTTTTAGAATTTTTTTCCTACTTTTTAAATAAAACATGGTCATTGCTTTGTGATTTAATGTCATTTATGTTTAACTTTACTTATTTTACTATTTATAATTCTCACTAATGCTATAAACAATATTATTTATTTTATTTCTCTAGCTGAAAGGCGTTAAGATTTTTTCTTGAAAATGAAGAAGAAGGATATATTTGATAAGGTCTAATTCAATGAATGACCGCTATTTATTTATTTATTTATTTATTTATTTATTTTTAATATGTGCATATAAACTCGCTTTTCCTTCAAATAAGATAAAAATAGAGTTATAAAAAAATTGCAGAATGATATAAATAGAAGACATTTCAGAATTTAATGAAATGTTAGATAATTAAATAAAAATAGTAAAACTGTATTGTTTTTCCCCTTAAACATACCAATGTAAAAAAGTTCTAGCAACATATTGTTATTTAAATCAATTTGGCAGAACATATAGACATGAATCATAGGGAAAAGTATTTCATTCATCACAACATGAAAAGGAATAGAATTGCGTTGAAAATTTCCACTTGAATGCAATCGCCTTTCTATCGATGTGTCAAAAGATATTTGGTTCACAAATCCGACATCAAGAGGGTGATTATGCTCACACGAGTAATAGTGAGTAGCATTTTATCTAGCACAGCTTAATAAAATATTATTGTATGTCTCTATTAAACGTTATTTTTATCATTATGACATTTAATAAAGTAACATATGTCATTAGTTTGCAAGTTGAATTGAAATAAACTATAAAACTATTATAATGAGAACAGAATTTGAAAATAAACTTCGTATAAAACTTCAAGTATTTAACGTCTTTATAATATTTTGATGGTTAGTTGAGTATTTTCTTTTTACACGTACTTCAAAGTAGGATATGCTTTGCCAGATGACAAAGAAAGACAAAGCATTTTACTCATAAAGAATATAAAGTAAAATTCAGTACCTAAACACAATACGTTAGAATAAGATAATAGTTTTAAAAAAAAATTATAATCTTCAGCAAACCTACTTCATTTTCTACAAAGTGTACTCAGCAAAGGGAAGTATATACAAAAAGATACGGATGTGACGCAGGATCCTTGAACACAGCATTTTCATTTTTTCACATTAATGAATCGTGGTCCGTCTGAATCGAACACATAGTAAAGAAGATGTTTATAGTCTTTAATTTTTTTTTTCAAATGAAGCCGTTACATTTTATTTCTTGTTTCTCTTTTATGTTGTAAAAATAAAGTTAAAAGGAATTATATAGTTATCGGTTATTGGAAATTGTTAGTTATTTTTGTTGATGCAGTAGTAAGCTGCGGCACTGAAATGTGGGAGATATGTAATTGGCTTGAAAATCTTTCAATAGATAATGTTCAGATGCATCAAAATATTATGCCTTAAGACGCTCTAATGATGGTGATAAAATCTGCCGTTTTTTCTAAAGAGTAAGATATTGTAAAATAACAGCACTGCATAACAATTCTGTGTTTTACAACAAAAGATGCTGGCACCCCGGCTGTGAGTACAGTTGCTGTACAGTTTAAAAGTTATTGTGTTCAGCAGTATCGTCAAATTTCTCAATTATGAAAACAGTCGCGTTGCTATTGGCTGCTTGGTGCACGTGACAGAAATAATTCGATTTTTACTTCACTTCTTGCTTGAATTCGAATTCACAGCATCTCTGCTGGAAAAATTACAACATAATGTACAGGAACAACCACTGTATTTTACAGAAAAAGGTGCTAGCACCACGGTTGTCAACTTAGTTGCTGTAAAATTTACAAGCTGCTGTCTTCATGAGTGCTGTAAATTTTATCAAGTCTGGTGAAAATAGCGTTGCTTATAGAATGAGTGGTGCACGTGATGTAGACAATCCGATGTTTACATCATTCGTTGCCTAAATTCGATTTCACAGTATCGGTGCTTAAAGAATTACAATATAAAGCGCAGAAAAAATCACAACATTTTTGACAGTGAGGTCGTCGATGACGGTAAGTGGCATTATTAAAATATTTAGAGGATTGTTTTAAAACACTGCATTATGTACCTTGGTTTTCGACTGCACATATTTGAAATATTCCTGATAATAAATATTCTGAATATTTTCTATTTTCTGAATTTCCCTTTTTAATAACACTTTAGGACAGGAATTGAACTAAGCTGGGTGATCACCACTGAATATAAAACAGTGTTCAAATCTTTCACATGATGCAACGTTAGCGCAAAGGTCTCTGCAACAAGCAGAGATTAAGGATCCACAAAACAGAAATATGACCTTAGCATTGACACTAATATATAATAATAATAAATAATAATAATTGAAATATTCAAGGATATTAGATATGTAAGGCCGAGCAGGACAGGTCAAGAATTCTGCCTTAAAGTATCTTCTCTACATCTGATTTTGAAAATGCTTCCAATTGTTGGAATTATGTAAAATACGTATTAAATATTTTTCATGTATTGATACATGTGAAAAAATAATTACAATTTTTATTTAATAAATATCAAATAAAAATCTTGTAAGTTTACATTTTATGACATTTGAAATACATAAATATTTTAAATACACAACACGATTTACAGAACTATTTCTGAATAGTCCTTATAGTTTTCATATAAGAATAATGTTAACAGTTCAAGCATTTCAATCTTCACGTATTGTAACAATTAAGTCTATTAAACATTCTCTTATAATTTTTGAAATAAATAAAAAATAAAAAATAAAAAATAAAAAATGTAGAAATATGCTTGATATTGCGTTTGTGACACAAAAGTCAAATCCCTGTTCTTCAAATTACATAAATAACAAATTCAGAATAAATTATATGTTTGGTTAACAAATTTATTTCCATATTTTGCAAGGAATTTACATATATATATATATTTTTTCATTTCAATTGTTTGTTTGTTTTCTGTTAGCATGAACATTGAGAATTTATTTTATTTTATTTTAATACGTATATATGTCACACAACACAAAAAGGTAGATTTTCTCAGAGATTATTCATCTGTTGTTAAATTGTTCAACACATATCTCACGAATATATAATAGTTTCAAGTCACATGAAATCAAATTTACAAGAGAAATATTTTAATAAATATCGCATTAAGAATAAGTTATATTCCTTCATATCTATTTAATGCAAAAAAAAAAAAAAAAAAAAAAAAAAAAAGTTTAAAAAAACTATAAAACAGTAATTCTGCTTTTTTCAAAATTTAGTGTCACCCTCGATGGAAAAAATATATATGTATATAAATATAGATAGTACAAATACTTTTCAGTTTTAAGACTTAAAAGACACGCTTTTATTTTAAATAAAATAACGTCATCCGCATCCGCATCCGCCGAAGAATTTTTTTATTTACCATCCAGTCTTAAACAACATCTACAGTAAAGCACGCATGGGGCGTCACTATCGCTGAATATATAATATATATATATATATATCTGAATACACAAATCCAAAAAAAAAAAAAAAAAGAGATTCAAGAAACTTGACAAAAAAAAAAAAAAAAAAATCGGCTATCTAATAATTCATTTGCCTTCATTTGTTTCTAATATTAATATACATACTTAAAATTTAATTTGGTTTATACTAGCTCTATGTTTTATCAGGAATCATTAATTTATACTTTTTTTCAAAATAGCACGCATTTTAATTACATTTTTTTAAAAGTTGTTATAGGGAAATGGCAACAAAATATATAATTACTATTTTCCAAATATTTTCCTTTACTTTCTACAGAAAAGGATAGTTGAATTGCCAAAATTAAACAATTAGGGATAAAAAATACAAAAATATTTATATTTCAAAAATAAATTGCGACGCAGTTTTCAAACAAATTACGTTTAAACGTACCCCTTCCCCATACGACGGTATAAAAATTAAAAATGTGCTAAGCTGGAAGTTTAAAAAATTGCAGTAGACTGTTGAACGGTGCAATGATACATCTGCTTTGTTTTACGTGCTAACTAACATCGGAACTTTTTTTTTTTTTAGAGAAAACACTTTAATAGCCGGGAGAAAGAAATAGTATACCAGGGGTTAATAAGTTTATACATTTATGCAGCATTGCATGATTACTGTGATAAGTATTATAAAAAATATACGTGTGCTATGATGCAGCAGCATTTAAACCTTCAAAAGTGTTTCCATTATAGGACATGATATGCTCATTCATTTTTATAAGGGTTCATAACATTTTTATTGAGATATAAAATTATTAGTCTAGCATACACGTCAAAAAAAAAAAAAAAAAAGTAAAAGACAAAATGCATCACTAACATCTTTAGCCTTATTTTAACTGGAAAAAAAATATTATGACCTCTCACACTTTACTGAAAACATTTGTATATTTTTGTGCAATTTACTTAATCGGTAATGAATCAGTTTATTGGATAATCTGTCAAAAAATATAGAGAAATAAATGATTTTTAATGACGGCTTTAACAAGAAAATATTGGATAATTTAACTTTATTGTATGTTGAAATTAATTATTCATTTAGTAGCAAATCATTCACAAGCAAAATATTTTTATTTTCATAATAATGTATGCCTAAAGAATTCTGAATAACTGCAAAAAAATGTAAATTTTCAAATTTTGCTAGAAGAATGGAAATTTTGGTAATTTGTAAGAAGAAAAATTATATCTCTTGAATGATTTTAATAGCGATTAATTTAAAAGCAAATATTTACTGTGGAATTGAAGCAATAATATTGGATGTATAAAAATGATCTACAAGTTTTTAGCAATTTTGTTTTAATTATACAAATTATATAAAATATAACATCAATTAATATGATTACCATTAGATTCTATTACTCGTTATCGACACTCAAGCAGCCGTTGAATTCCTCGAAGAAGAAAGTATTGGTATAGGGATGCATATTTTTTTCGAACCTCATCTTCAGTCTGAAATTGCTTTGTTAAGCTGTTTTATAATGAAATAATAAATTCGAAATCGCATGGTGCAATGTCTGCTAAATGAGCAGGATTGAGGAAATTTCCTTTTTATTGAGCATTTATGGACTGATTTGCCACGAAACATCTCCCTGCTTTGGCTTTGTCGTGGCTTTATATTACAGATACTTTTTAAATAACTGCTAGTATCCAGTATAACTTCTGTTTTCGTGTTTCTCTTTTCTCATGTTTGCCAAATCTATTTATATAAAGATTATAACATTTGCTAGTAAATACTTCTTTATGCTTGAGGAACCCTCTAACTACCGAGCAAAAGGGCAAAATTGTAATGCTGTTTTCTCTGTAATTTTTTTTTAAAGGCTAAAAAAAGAAAAAAATTTCCCCAACTTCCCAACGTTCTTATGTTTATATTTACAAGAATTATTAACTTATGCGTAATTATCTTTCAAACGGTGCCATCTAACGAAAACGAGTAGAACTTTTTATGCATCTTTATTTACTAATTCTGTCTTTGTACATATCTATTCCAATTTGAATTCTGATGAACTAGCTGTCGTCCCTTTAACATTCAAATTAACAAATATCTTTACAGATTACAATACTGCATCAAAATTTGACACTACGAATTTTATTGGAATATTATTTTCAATTTGAAAACAATGTAATTTCTGAATCGAGATATTTCTATTTTTTCCTAAATGAGATCAATATTTAAACGATGTGGTATTTGCAATATAAATATTTGAGAAAGATGTATATTAGTTCGCTATCGTGAACCGATATAATCAATATTGTTTTGCTACTAGAGAAGTTATGCCAAATTATATTGGATTTTGATTTAGATATACTTAAAGCTCTATATTTAGAAGATCTTGAAAATAAATATCGATTTAAATAAAAATATTAAAAAGCAAAATTTCAGAAAGTTAGTTTTAATTTTCTATTTCAAATGTAATGTTTTGTAGATAACGATAGTTAATACATTTTCAAATTTTTTACTTTCATTTTCTTTCATCTAAAAATAAGAAAAAAAATGAAATGGGAAAGGAAAAGGAAAAGGAAAAACAAATAGGTACATTTATGTTAGATTAAAAAAAAATTACGATATAAAACTTTTTTTTTTTTTATTAGAATGATATTAGTACATGAATTTTTATAACTTTTCTGAAAATTTCGTCGAATCTCGATAAGCCAGAACCATGAACTACAATCGATTTCTGCCTTTCTGAAGACAAATATGAAAGCAAATCTCAATAGTATTCTGAAATACGACAAATATTAAAAACCTAACTCAAGTGTCCGAAATGCTAAAATCCCCATTCTATATAATTTCGTCATTAAGTTGTCCCAGATGACTGCAAGAGTCACCATCTCATGCGAAAAGGTGTACAATTTCTGAATATGAATTCCATTAATGAAAAAGTACTCGTTTACATAGTAATAATAGCACCGTCTTTAACTTTTCATGCTATATTTCTAATTTTCTTTCTGATTCTTAAATTCACTAGTAGTTCATTCATAATTTTGAAAACTAAAACTTATATCGTGTTAGACAAATTAACGGAAGCATTCAAATATTTTGCACAAAAGTTATCCAGAAATTCCTAATGTAAAACAAAATCCATTTACGTAAAAGAAAATAATGTATTTCCCGGAGATGTCGCAAGATTCTAATTTTAGTGTATTTCAAAGATAAAAAGAAACGTTTACCATAAAACTACTAAAAATAAAATTTCACTATATTTTGAAAAAAAGCAACGAATAAAAGCAACAATTTCGATGAAAGCAACAATTTTCAGGATCTCACAGCCATATTTTAAACGACACTTAGTCTTTTCATGTTAATTAATGGATTCATAATTCATATTCTTAATCTGAATGACTTATAATCTTTATAATTCCAACTATTTTTTAATCGAAAAATGGATGATATATAATTACGACATAGTTATGACTGAATCTTAATCTAATATTCGCTAATTAAAAATATCCTTTTGCAGTTCATAGTGAAAAATTATTTGAATCTGTATCAAATTCATACGTTTATCCAGCTAGTACTTGAATAAGAATTTTTTTGTTTGTTTCTATAAATTTGTTTCTATTTTAATTAAATGTATATATTGTTGTTTTTTATACACAAATAACTTCTGTTTCTGAATAAAATTAGACAAATGGCTTCTTTATGTTAAATACATTGTATAAATGTTGAAAAAAAAAATCCGTGTGCATATGAAATAAAATAGTGAATAGGTTGCCAGAAAATATGTTGCCAAATTCCCTTCTTCGCCAAGGCAAATTTCGCTATTTCGCCAAGGCCCCTATGCTAGAAAACTACCGAAAATTTAATTTCTGTATCCGGCTATGTAAAGCCCATTAAAATCGGGCAGTTAGGAGTTCAGATAGTACAGCGCGTCATATTTTATTTGTAGCATAGGGATGACGATATAAAAACATATATTTTCGTATATTACACTTTAAAATCTCACCCATACATTTCGAAAAAAAAACCCTTAGAAGCCGGAGTTTAAATTAAATTGCGGTGACCTCGTATGGAATATTAATGGTTTTAAATGGGAATTTCGGGAAATTAGTTAGCTACCGCCAAGTTGGCTTCATATATGACAACATATTTTTGTCAGCAAATTTGGCGATATTTCATAAAATGTGGCGATAATCCTCCAAGTTGTTCAGCATTTTGCACTACTGTGGTAACCCTACATTAGTATTTTTCAACAATTATTCATTACAATGAGGCGGTCCTACCGGAATCGTGAGGGACACACAGAGACTTGGATTTTATATAAATAGATAATCTTTCATTAAATTACATAAAATTAGATATAGCTTAACTAACTTGCTGTAGAATCCAATTATTAAACATCACTATTTTTCATTACACACTATTATCACTACAAATCAATATGTTTCAATAATTTCTATTTCGGTTTCTTTAAACGTGTGCAATATATTGTAATTACTTAATTGTTTAAATATATATATATATATATTGAAATTGCACTGTTTTAATTTAGATAAAATAGTAACAGGCATTTCACATTTTTTAAAATCTTTGTTTATCTAATAGAATACTGTAAAACTATAGAAATGAAGAAACACATATTTTATTTATCTGTTAATTTTGTGATAAAAAACCATTCGTTATTTTTTAAGCTAATTTAATGAAAACTGCAGAAGAGAGAAAGCAGATCTTGCTAATTCAGTAGAACGTAACGGAAATCATTTTATTTGCTTATTTTTCACTTTAAATGCTCTTTATTATTTTAAACATTGTTTTTTATAAATTTTGTTTATGACCGGGTACCCAGGTACCTTTTTTTCTCTTTTCATCCCGTTTTCAGGGTGTTAATATCAAAAGAAACTAAAATCCCCGTTATTTGTAGTATTCGCTGTCCATTACTATAACCAATTTAAAATTTGCTTTTTTTTTTTTTTTTTTTTTTTTTTTTTTTACATTTCGGGGCATTTGAACATTTTTATACCTGTCATCAATGACCAGGGTACCCGGGTACCCATGCCAAATTTCTGTGGAAAAATACAGAAATTAATAAATAATTTAGATTTAGATCCATAATACTTGAATTTAATTTTAAATAAAGGGTTAGACATATTTTTTATGTAAAAAATATTTCATTTAAGGGAAATTTTGTGAACAAGCTATACAATAGCAAAAAGTGTACGAATGTACATCACATACTGGCTTTCCACATTGTTTACATGATTTTCTGGTTTTTCTGTGCCGTTTTTGAGGTTCTAACAAGCACATTAGACACAAACTGCTTTTATCCTTCTTGTTCCATCTCGCCTTAAGCTTTCTAGACTGGGTTCTGAACGTGTGGCAACTTCAAATACGGTGAAAGATTTTTTTTCAGTTTACTTTCAATTCTGGATTTGGTCGAAAAATGTCTCATATCTTGTGCATTTTACGATTGATCTTGAATTGCTGGAAGCCTCAAGATCTCATCTAATTTCCGCAATAACAGGTGACGATTGTCTGTTTTATTAATAAACATATCATTATTTCCAGTATGTATAGTGTAAGTAGCAAGTACTGCTATATCCACAATATAGAAAAGTAATGCATCTGGCCATGTGGTTCTGCGCCTATGTGTTGTATATTGCCTCACTAATTTATCCATTATATCCACTTCATATTTCATTTCCTTATAAAACTTAATCATTTCGAGTTTATCATTCGGTCCTGTGATGGTTTTATCATAATGCATAGAAGAGATTAGAATGACAGCTTTGTTCCTTTCTAAAACGTACAAACAAGTACTTATGTCATCATGAAATCCAAATTCTGTGGATAAAACGCGCGCGATTTACATGGCCTTTTTTTTTGGGGGGGGGGGGGGGAATATAAGGTTTGTTTCTTTTCAAAGTGCCAAGCATTGTGAGATTCCATTATAATAAATGCTTTGCCAAAGCAAAAAAAAATTGTTCATGGTGATGTTTTGTGCAGAATCCTTGAATCGAGAGGCGAAGTCTTTCACAACACTTTCATCTTGGTTTATTTCACGGTCTGTGCCTGTATAATTGTTTGCATCACATACCCACCATATTTGGATTCATACTTTGCCGGTTTTGACGGAATATATTGGGGGAATATTTTTCTTCCTCGAAGCGGAAATAACTGCTCATCAACCGTTTACTCTTCCGTCGGTGTATATTTTTTCAATAAATTAGGACTTAGCATAGTCCATAAATCACGAATTGCTGCAGCTTTAACATGTTGAAGACATTCCACTCATGTGTTCTGGTTGTCAAAACGAATAAATCTAAGAATATTCAAGAATCGGTCTACACTCATACTTGTTCGATAAAACGGATATATGTTTTTCACATTTCTAATGTGTTTGTTTGGATTGTTGAGACTTGAAGTACAGTAGAATCCAGCTAATCTGAAATTCCGGTTAATCTGAACCGATTTTATTTAACGGATAAATATCGGGAAAAACGTGTAGAAGTTAGAATCAAACAAAAAATGGCAGTAAAGCGTGTTTTGTTTCTCCTTTAAACAGCTTGAATAGAATTAACAAAATGCTCAATAATGTAAAAGTGCAACATATGTACACAAATATAAAAAGAAAGACTGGCAGAATCCTATCTTAAAAAATTCTCGAATATCTGTTTGTTTGCCAGCACTAAAAAATTATTTTATTAAATGCAAAAAGTTTTTAATTCGGATGTTAAAAATTTATTTTTTCTTTCAACAGTTTGATTTCGGAAATTATCTACAGATTTTTTTTTTTCATTCCTCTCATCGACGTGGTGACTGAGCTATTTGCAGATTCGAGATTTTGAACCGTTTGCAATAGGTTGTTACGTAATTTCTCATCCTGAAGTTCCATTGGATTATTATAAACATCAGGAATGATTAAACAAGGAATAATATTTTTTTCCGAAAGTCGTGCCGGATTACCCAGCATGCCGGACCTTAGAATGCCGGATTAGGGGATGTTTACTGTACTACTGAGTACTGATAACTCACATTTTTTTTAGCACAGATCGTTTCTTTTCTATTTTTATCGAGATTCCGGGAAATCCGAACAGGCACTGGTCCCAATTAGTTCGGATTAGCGAGGTTCTACAGTAATCAATAGCTATAAAAATGCGTTAAATTCCTCTTCTCTAAAAGCAAGCAGTTTCACTGTATGGAATAGGGGTGTTTTTGTGCTCGCGTATGTTAAAACCGCAGCAGGTACCCGGGTAGCCCGGTCATTGGACACAAGGGTAAATTTTGGTCATTGACATAAGGGTTAAAATACTATGAAATCAAGTTAATTAAAATAGCCCACTACTAGTTTGCATTTTTTACCATTCAAATATTAATGGCAATAAGAACTGAACTTATGCTTTTTATGGTAACGGAGTCGTTTTCAGATTTTCTAAGATTATAAACAAGTTATTTCCAAAGTCCCTCTTCAAATTCCTTACACTTTTCGAATTTACTTTAACACACTACCAAACATATTACTAAGTAGACCAAGATTGCTGAAACATTCAATAAAACATAAAAATTTGCGCTTGCAACTGAAAGGAAAATTTAATTATAATTTACCGTCTCACTACATGTCGAAATAAACAAACTGTCCCTATTAACTATCATGGTTTTTATTGAAATTTAATTACAAATTTAAGTTATTCGACTAATAATTAAATCAAAATATAAATAATTTTGTAAAATATTTTGCCGTAATGTTTACCTTCTTAATAGAATTTTAGTAACAAAATTAATTGCGTTTTTTGTACCTCAATAAGCCCTTCATATCTCTAAATATTATGATGCACTCGAACTATATCCTCCTCGTTCCCTGGGTCCCCATACGGGGACTTCTGTTCTTTTCCTTATAAAAACTAAAATGTCCGATTTTTTTACATTTTCACATTACTTCTTAATACCTGAAGGTCTTTTGCGGTCAAAGCAAACGAATAAATGGCAGCATCTAAGCTGATTCACACATAAAATAAATGTTATTTTAATCTCAGTTTGCAAAATGCCTAAAAATGTCCAAAAGACAGTGTGACCAAGAAAGTTCGAAATTTTCATAAGTATTTAACTTAAATCTTTTTCAATAAAAATTTTTGAGGGCTTGTAAATTATTTATTTGTTTAAAGCTCTTAAATTTGTGAACGCGTTAATTTGGGTTAATGGTTATTAAATGGATGTTTTTAAAGGGGTTTGTAGTTTTAGATACATAGTTTTATCCTAAACTACTAAGCGCCTAAAGGATCAGTTTCAGAAAAGATTTTTTTTTGTCATTTACGATGTCATTTTGTTTGAAAAAAAAAAAAACCCAATGAATAAGCATTTGTATTATTATTTTAGCTTCGGAACTGAAGAGGCTATAGCATTTAGAGATAACTTCCGCGTTGGGAACTGACCTTTATAGTTATCTAGTATTTATTAACTTTTTACTACTGCCTGAGTTCAAGGAATATTTTTATACATGCATATATTTACAAAATCCAGGCATTTACAATGCAAGCAGACCTCGTTTTCTAAGCATAAATCAATTTTTTCTCCTCCTCTCTATTTTCTATCATTCTTTCCATCTCAACATTCACCCGGCTTGATCCATCAGCCTTGAAAGAAGTAATGTGATATTTGCAATATTTTTCGCATCAATAGTGCGGGAGTTAATGTAATGTTCTAATTCTCAGAAAGAAGGATCTCAGTGTACTAGAAAAACTCCAAATATCACTCTAACTGAATTATGAGGATGGGAAAGAATGCTAGAGAGAATAAATAAAAAATAAAATAAAATTTGCTGCATATGGCTTTAAAGTACATACAAAACATACTATTTAGACATATAAATGAAAAATAAAAAATAAATGAAACTGTGTAAATTCATTACTGTGTTTAAATCTAATTATGAAGCATAAGATATAGTTTTGTATTGAGTGGTATAATTTTAGATTTTTCAAGAGATGCAAGTGAACCTCCTTTTTCATTACTGCATGCTCTTTACATACAGCTACATAAAGTATTTTATGTGTAATCTGACAAGATTTTTAAATTATTTTGAAACGAAAACATCAATTATTTTGTGCAAAAATTATAATTACACTAAGAAAGAAGAACTTTTCTTGTAAATGGGATTACTTTTTTATTTAAAAATTTATTTAAATTTAAAAGCAATATTCAATAATATTTAAAGTGTTTTATGTTAGTCAAGCAGGGTTGCATTAGGGAATTTATTTTATTATTTTGCCTACGATTAATTCCAAACAATAAAACTTAAAAGAGATTAGTAGAAATCTACTAAAATGATTATAGTTTATAAATCAGGTGATCATAATTAGAGAAATATTCATCAGTGACAACCCTTGTTAAAAGGATTTGTCTTCGGGCATTCAGAAAAAATTTTGAGGAGCTTTGGAAGCACCTATCTTAGCAGAATTATAAAAGCATTGTTGATAAGGATTTTTGAAAAAAATCCTCGGTATGTTGCCGAGATATTAACCCTTAAAGATACGGACGGTTTGGACGTACATAATGACAGGCGTACTGTATGTACCATCTGTTTTTAAAACCTCGATAACGACTTTTAATGATACATTTGTGTAATGCAATGATCCAGTAGCAGTATAAAAGCAATAAATGTTAAATTGTTAAAAACAGACTAATTTAATTAGAATTAATCAAATAAATACTATGGGATTCGCGGTTAGTTTTCATTGAGTATATCTCTCAATACGCCTTCCGGATCTTTAAAAGTTAATTAAAAACCTATTTGGCAAAACGCAGCACGGATCAAAGCGGCGTTGTACCTTCTTTGTAAGCACGCTAAGCAAAATGCCAAGTTTAAACTTTAAACAAGGGTTTTGTTTTAGTTACACTGTAAACAGAAAAGATTATTACGGCGCTGAATTTAGTTTTATGAAATGTCAAATGCAGTTTAAATATGCACTAAGTTTTATTGTCAGTGCCAAATTAAGTTCACCAGAAACATATTAGGATAAGATTTATACAGAATAACAATATTTGATATTATTTAGGCTTCATATGTCTTTGAGCTTTTGCGGTATACCGATTCATACTTTTCTAGTACGTACAGTTATACCAAACCTGACATTGTACAGTTTTTTACAAAGTCTTATTTTTTTTAGTAACGATTTTTTTTAATAATATAGTTAATAATTCATATATTTATTGTACGGAACCCTCTGAGCGCGAGTAGAATTCGCGCTTGACTGTTTATTAGAATATGTAATTGATAACGTGTACCGGGTGTTTAAAAAATTCGGTGCGAAAGTAAAATGCGATAAAAAATTATCTATGGATCGAAGAGATATGCGGTTTGCAGATAAATATTCACCGTAATACGGGACTTTGTATGACACTAACAAAAAAAAAAAAATAAAAATTAGTTGCAAATCTCGACAATAGACAGCTCTGATAAAGTTAATTCCAAGTAATTATTCCATATTTCTCACACAGTGCTAAATTTTCATGCAGAAACATTATAGAATAATGCATGTACACTATTTTGTAACCAACACTGTTAAAAATCCGCACCTTTTGCTGCATTGTCACTCCCCCGCTTTTATAGAATATCTCTATTCCGACCAATGAGAATGCTTCGCAATATCGTCAAGTAATCGTTCTCTATAAAAGCAAAGGAGTGACTCTGCAGCAAAAGCTACAGATTTTTAACAGTGAAATGTTGCAGTATGTTTGGATTATGGAATTATTCAATGGAAATTTCTGCTATAGTGCCCTCCATTGTTGATATTTTAGCTAATTTTTTTATTAGTGTCATACAAAATACCGTAACACGCTGAACATTTATCTGCAAACCGCGTGTCTCTCAGACTCATAGATCTTTTTTTTTTTTTTTTTTTTTTTTTTTCGTATTTTACTTTTGAAACAACCAGTATTTTTTAAGGTAGAAAATGTGATTCAGTAGTTTTCCTGTCACAATATTATGCGATATTTCTTCTTTTCTTTTAATTCAAAACGTTGTTCCATCTTTTCCATTGGGCTGTTAAATTTTAATGAACGAATTAAAATATTAAGGTTAAAAGCACGATTAACATTAAAAGCTTCAATGCACATCGTTTTTCCCGATACAATTCGTAAGAGTTAAATTTACTGAAACTACTTGCTTGTACTAATTATTAATCCAAATACGAATGAAATCAAACTGTCTGCTGAATGTTCTAAATAGTGTAACTCCGAGAGAGTCGCCGCACCCCTTCTGTTTCTTGTAATTATCGATAAATGGTCGTCAAACGTACAGCATAGGTGCGCAATGAGATTATTTTAACCAGTGTATAGCGTGAATCCCAATTCGATGTTTACTTGTAAAAGTAAATCCTTATTTTGACTTAAGTGCATGATTTCACTGTCCAAACTTTTAAACATGATATGTTTAAATACTTTTCATACACTAATTACTAAATGAATGCATGATTTCGAAGTCAAAACTGAGTGTAGCGTTTATATAGAATACTCTGTGTATGGTTACGCTATTCCCCTCAGCGATGGCAGGTAACTGTGATGGCCGACGTCTGCACCATGCAAAATGCGATACATGCCGCACTGCAATTCCGGTATACATCCCGCAGTTTTTTTTTTTTTTTTTTTTTTTTTTTTTTTTTTGCACAGACTAACCATGTTAAGCATGTTATTAAGTTCGCTAAAACCAAAGGAGAAATAAAAAGTAAGAAGGTCAAGAAAGATGCCAGTCAAGATGACAATAATGAAAGATTGGATTACGCGTAACGCAGACGTTCTTTGCAAGGAATGTTTAGAAAACTACTCCGATAAAGCGGAAGTGTAATTATCTTCGTTGAATCATGTATCAAATGTAGTTACATAAAGACTGTACTTTTTGACATTTTTCTGTAGATTGCAGTCGAAAAAACAGGTCTCTTAACCCATTCGGGACCAAAGTTGCATAAAAGCACTTTCATAAAGAGTATACAAAATTTGTTTCTTGCACCAATAAAAAAGAAAAGTAATATTTGCTTTCTTTAATTAGGGCATTTTTCATGATTATTTTTAGTAAAGGTAACTTCTTTTAAAATAGTGGTGCCGACCAAATAAAATTTGTGTAAAAGCCACTGGTACTGAAAGTGTTAACAAATAAATTATGTAAATACAATTTTACTTTTTTACTTTTCCCTATCTAATACATTGCTGTTACGTTGTTGCTGAAATAACAATTAAAATGTAATGTAAAAAAATAAGTCGATAATTTTAATAGTGAAAGTAGGCAAACAATTATTAATTTGAATCTACTAATACCTTTTATTTTACTCATTTAGTTTCATTTTGTTATTACATCGTAAATTATAGTCCAGATGTGAATATTTTTATTTATAATTTCCTTCTGTTCTTATTACAAGTGCGGCGTCTCAACCTGTATGTATGGGTAACGCGCCGCAGTGCAATGTTTTAGAAAAAAAAAAAAATGTTAAAAAATATTAATTATTTGTTTTGATTTTTTTTGTTGCAGTAAACGCGTTGTACATTCAACATTATATAGCACAGCATGCTTTTTTTTTTATGTCCACCATGTGATTTTATACACAAATTCAAAAAAAAATGTGTGGCATAAATCCCGGAATTACTCTACTAATTTCTCTTAAAAAAAGCTATTTGTAGAAGGAAACTTCTTATTACATTCTGTTTTTTTTTATTATTAAATTATAAGATTTTTTATTACATGAACATTACTGAAATTCTAACTTATATTATAAAGGACAAACGTGTCTGTGCGTAATGCTGAAGTCATTTTAATGGTGGCAACCATAAACTATTAAATTTCACTTTTATTGCTTTTTTTTTTTTTTTTTTTTTTTTTTTTAACTTTTAAACATCGCACATTTAAAATTTTTACGACGTCAAATAGGGGAAAAAAATACTTTCAAATTTAATTTGTTTGAAAACTGGATCATATTTTGTTTGAAAAATACGTTGCTATTTTCTAACTTTTTATTATTTTTAAAATATTCTTCATGATGATTTAATAAAATTACAATATTTAAAATCTAGGTCCATCTCGTGCAAACGATTACGTAAGATAAATCCGTTTGTAAATAAATTAATATAAATAACTCAGCTTTTATTACCAGATTTTATGACAGAACGAAATTACAACGCTCATCAATTTATAAATAAAACAGTAAAATGTAAATAAAATACAAATTTAAGACATGCAATGAAACTATGCTCTTAAACCACTAAAATGATCAGAAAAAACCGGCTGATTTTAAATAGTGATTTTGGCTATTCCTTCTGCTGATAACTCTTGGCCAATACCAAACTATTGCTGTTAATAACTTTCAAAAATTTATTTAAATAAAAAAAAATTAAAAACCCGAGTGCGTAAAAAGCGAACAAAAAAGAGGGAAACAAGATGACGTAGGAAAATAGTAGAGTGTGTAATGGAAATCCTTTTTTTTTACTTAAGTAATTGCAGTCTTAGGCATCAGATTCATGTTTAGGCATACACTGCGGCTCCTGAGACCTACATGTTTGCCTCCGACTGCAATTACTTATGTAAAAAAAAAAAAAAAAAATATTTCCATTACACACTCTAATATTTTCCTACGTCATTTTAGTTCGGATTTTATTCAGTCGAGGTTTTTGACTTTTTTAAAATTTAATTTTTTTATTGAGGAACCTTATTATATATGACGAATTATATTTCTCATCAATGTGAAACTATTTTTTATATTACTTACCTACCCTTTTTTTATTTACTTGTATAAGACTATTGTATAATATTGACTTTTAAGTTGTGTTTAATTGTTAGTTCCTATCTATAAATACTGTTTTGATGAAGCCTGTAGATGTGTATGAATGTTAGAGTTACAGTTAAACTAGAGATCTTACCTACGCAACTTTCCGGTTGTGAAATATTTAAACGGAGATTCTGACTGTAAAATAGTCTGAGAAACATCGTCTTCATTTTGAAAGACCGATCCAATGATATGCCACTCAATATGGTGCGTAATTTATTTATTTATTTTTTTGTCTTTACCGCCATTTTGTATTTTACGGTCGTCATTTTGAATTTATGAAAACAAAACCTAGCCTATAACCATCGGATGGTTAAGACAAATAGATAGAGACTTCATTCATTAAAATCTATTCAGCCTTTAGGGAAGTTTCCAGGGTATAAAAAAATCCACATACATACCCAGATATTCGTAAAACACATAACCTTTCTTAGCTGTCTGGTAATTAATTACTATTTTTTATCAAAATATAATTTTGGGTATTGGTAGCGCGTATTAAAAAAAAACATTAAATTCAAAAAGTCTAATATATAGTTATCCTTTAACTAAATGTTTTTCATCTATATTCTGTAACCCATGATGTCCTGGTATATCTTTTGTTTTAGTAATAACCACATGGAGCGTCCATTACAGGGAATTGAGGAATTGAGTATTCTAATAATGGATATTTGTCCTGAAAAAAAATAAATAAATAAATAAATAAACATGCGGCTGGATGGATTTTAATGAATGAGATCTCTATCGATTACTGTCTTAACTGTCCGATGGTTATAGGCAAGGTTTTGTTTTTATAAATTCAAACATACGGCCGTAAGATACAAAACGGCGGTAGAGACGAAAAAAAAAAATTACGCACCATATTGAGTGGCATATCATTGGATAGGTCTTTCAAAATGAAGACTATGTTTCATTGACTATTTTACTTTCAAAAGCTCCGTTTAAATATTACACAACCTGAAAGTTGTGTAGGTAGGATCTCTAGCTTTACTACAAATCTAACCTTCATACACATCTATAGGCATCATCAAAACTGTGTTTATAGATAGGAACTAACAATTAAACACAACTTAAAACACATCAATGATATGGCTTTATGAAAATATAAAAAAAAATGAAATTAATTAATGAAATATAAATTTATGAATGAAATATAAATAAAACAACTAGGTAAGTATTATACAAAATAGTTTTACATTGATGAGAAATAGTTAATTAGTTCGGTTTTTACGCAGTCTGGTTTTTGATTTTTTTAATTTAACTTTTACTTGTTTTTATAGCTGGATTTATTTTATCTTCTGTCCAGCAGTTAACACATGCAACAATAAAGCAGTTATGGTATATTTCATTTACTTTTAATAATAATCATAAATCCTTATCGTAATATAAAAATATAGTTCTAGTAATAGGGTAACACGAGGTTTAAAATTAAAAACAAAAACGCTCATGTAAAAAGTTCAGTGAATTTTATTTATATATATTAAAACAATGCATTAAAACAATGCAATAAAACAATGAATTGTGTAGTTTCAATGTAGTTTCAATGCCTCTATTACTTTAACCCTAGAACTACCGGAAATTTTACTCAAGTTTTATAAAAACATTCTACACCAGAATTTTTACTTAAAACTATTTAATTTGTTTATTTAACTTATTATTGGCTGATTTATACATTTAGTTTGTTTTGAAGAAATTTCTGGTTTGAATAAATATTTTGAATGTACATGTCGGGTCCAATGGACCCGTCTGGTAGACGGAAGGTTAAACATTCCGCCATAGTTAATTACATTTAAGCTTAACATAGAATATTTATTGAAATAAGTAAATTAAAATTGGTGGGAAAAACTAAAATAAAAAGAACCTGAAAAAAAGTATCCTAAAAGAGATAACACACATATCCTGTTGATGAAATTATTACCAAAAGATAATTATTTAAAACTAAATTGTTTATTTGCAAAATCAAACACAATGTTTACAGGTAAACATTAATAAAAGACAAAGACAGTGGAAGTAGACACTTCCTTGACATAAACATTCAGCATTTTATTGCTTATTCTTTAACTTTCATTTTAAATAGTTTAAGTTGCTTTTTTGTATATGACATGTTGTCATTAATCTTTAAATTTTTGCATTTAAGTAGCATATTAAATTGTTCCTACAATTAAGTAAAAATGTATCACAGTAGTCCACTCCAAACGTATCAGGTTGTAACGAAAGTTATCCGCCAAAAAAAGTTCTTAATAAAGTTAGAAAAAAAACTCAAAAGCAGTACATTTAGTGCGAGTAGTAATCACCGCCCGAATCTATGATTTTCTGCCAAAGTTTTGGTAATTTTTCAAAGTCTTCGGCCAAGAAACTTGGCGTCCGCGAGTCCAAAAACAGATCAACCTCATTTCGGACGTCCTGTACAGAATTAAACATAGCATCAGCAAGATGTAGCTGCAAGTGTGAAAACAGATAGAAGTCCGAAGAAGCGATGTTGGGGCTGTATGGTGGGTGTGGCAAAAGATCTCATTCGAGTCCATACACAGCCTAGACGGTTAATGCAGACACATATGGGAACGTCCACTGTTACTCTTGTGACCACCAGAGCAAATTTCCATATATATTTCTAATTCTTTTATTACAAAATATATTTATGATAAATTTGATGCAACTTCTTAAAAATACATGTACTCTACTTTTATAAACCATATATAATTTGTCACAAAAAGCATTTTACTTGGCAAGATAATAAATGAAAATTTTGTTACTTTTGTGACCACAAAAAAATGCAATTTTCAAAAATTGTGTTTGATGCAGACATTCTGTGAATTATATGAGACTATAGAAATTAAATTTGCAGAATATAGCAGAGTAATTATATCTTTTTAAAAAGCAGTAATCATTGAACTCATCTGATAACACATGAATTAGTTACATTTGATTTTGCAAAATGCTAAGTGTTACTCTTGTGACATTTTGTCCGTAATGAAATTTTAGCAAAAATCCAGGTTAAATACTAAACAAAATAATTAAAATAAGTTAAAAAAAATATTTTCCATACAGAACAACTTTTAATGATGGTTTAATTTTAAAATAACATAAAATAATGTAAAAAATTCTAAAATTAACAAACACTATAACCACATAGCAACCTCTCAGTTTCTGCTAGTTAACAGAATAAGTCATTGTCTTCATTATCAATAATGTCACTTGTAACTTTTCCTGTATCATGATTTACTTAATGAAACACAAATTCTTTGTACAAATCATGTTAATGAAAGGTTTGTAGCAGATAGTGTCATTTTTTATGATTTTAACAAATTGTATTTGTTAAATTTGTTGGATGATATTTTCTCGCAAAGTAATGAAGTTTATTGCTTGGATTCTTTTGACAAAATAAGCAGTATATCTTATAATTGCTTTTTTAGCACGCACTCCCTTAAAGATGCAATGTTGAAATTTTACATACGAAAGCATTTACAAAAAAACTTGATTATGAGTTACATTGTCTAAAGTAATAGCAGAAGACTTTACTTTATTGGGATCATACTAAATAAAAAGCTGAAAATACAGTCGCTTGTGGATTTGACCTGTAATGTAGTTTTTCATACCAAAATTTTGTTTTGGCATGAAAATAAAACAATTTCCAGAAAAGCCACTGGCATAATTATTTTTTCAGAAATGGTTATTTTTGGGGCGTTATGAAAATAATCCCTTGCACAAGTTTCAACGAATGTGTGCCACAGAAATGGATTTAGTTGCTTTCGAAAATTTTTAAACAATCAGAAATGGTTTCTTCAACCGTTACTTTTTCAAAACGTTTATGAACGTTTTGAAAAAGTAACAGTATTGTGAAGATGTTGATAAACGTTTAGTCAATACCAAAACGTCTATAAACGTTTTGCTATTTACAATAACTTATAAGAAGTTCTGTATTATTGACTTCCGTTTCAAATAGTTCTTCGATATTATCTCCGCAAATTGGGCATTCGGAATTCCTAAATTCTATTTATCATGTATCTCGGCAGGCAAAGTCATTAAATCCATCACAGGAATGTTTAATGCAAGAAATACTCCTATTACTACATTGTGAATTGCTTGAATGTTTTCGTAACAGCAACAAATGGAGATATTCTGGTGAGTAATTTTCTATTGTTTTATGAAAGTAGGCTTTAAAGATGCAAAGGTACCTCCAATTTCTCAATTTAGGAAAGCTTATTTAAACAAAAAACGTATTATCTTATTAATTATCCCCTAGAATTGATGAAATTATGAGACCCTTTTTCACGCTTAACTAACGTAGATTTAGCTGAAGAATGACCTCTTCTTATATCCTCATCGACATAAATTTCTCGAAAGCTGTGGGAGTTAGATTTTTTTCCGTTACAGTATCTGAGGTTAGCTACTTCTCTACTTTTTCCGTTTCTTAATATTTTCATTTTCTTGCTGAAGCTTTTGCAGGTTCTAAGACTTTTCTTCACCTTATCGTAATATATTTTGTTTTGTTTCTTTCTCACAACAACATATTCAATTTCATTCTTATTTTTTCTCTACAATTTTTCCTGCTCTTTAAAATAATGTCGTGTATAAGAAGCGTGTATTAAAATCTTGCCTTTAAAATATGCTATCAGAAGCCTTTCCATAAGATTTACTATAAGAAACTCTGTAGGTTATACAGCAGAATTTAGTATACGAAGCTTTACAAAGCCTAAAAAATATCTAATCAAAGACCATGTGCTTCAAACCAACAGAAAGCACACAAAAATGACACGAGTTGATTTGTTTTATTATATCTTTAATTACTTGTCATGATTATTTTATAATATTAAGTAATACCAAAAATGCTACCCACCTCATGCGGCACCAGCAATTGAACTTGTACGTCAAGTTTATGCAATGCATAGCGCGACTAATGGACATGGCACTAATGTCTAACTCCTTAGCTAACTCTTGAGCGGTCGAATACTGATATTCTTCCACAAGTTCTCGCAGGCGGACGTTATCAACATCAATAGGCCGGCCAGAGCGCTCTGCTCCTTGAATGTCATATTCCTTGTTTTTGAACTTTCGGTACCAAACCTTCACAGTGTCATATGATACAACAGTAGTACCTAAAGCTGTACACATTATTCGGTAACATTCTGTAACTGATTTTTTGCAACAGAACTGGAAGTAAATGCTGATTCCAATCTGGTAGCATGATAGTTCTATTTGAGATATACTGTACTTAATGATAACGATATTTTTTACAAATTTCACAACTTAGTGTTATAAAGCAAGTCTCTTTCTTTCAAATGCCAAAAATCGTTTGATAAAATATGAGCAAACACGTAAACGCGAACTGTTTGAAAAGACTATATTAGCTGTGGCTGGAAACTTTCGTTACAACCTAAAATTTTGTAAGCATAAATATACATTATAGGGCATAAAAAGTACATGCATAAAAAAATCAAATACCTTTTAATGAACATAGCATCATGAGTGATAGTCGGAAGTGGATTAGAGGTTTCCGTATCTTTGATGTATCGGGATTTCTCATAACAAAAATAAAAATATTAATGTTATCATTTTTAAATATATTCTCACAAAGAACTCTAAGGAGTACTGGCATAATGAAAAAACTAATGTCAGATTTCACATATACAGCATAAAGACGTGACTGTGTTTTTTGAGAATAAAAACATACTTTACATACAGAGAAAAAGAACCAGACTCAATGTAATTTTTATTAGCAAAAGCCCTTCTGGTTTCAATGGGCAGTAATATATTCGCAATCACTATTTATTGACTTACAGCTTTTCCAATCATAGCAAAAATAATACATTTGCTGGTATAAATTAATAAAGCCCTGCACCTCTTAAAAAAGTAATTAGCTTTTCTCGATGTCAAAGGCTAAACTCCATAAACATTTAGGATATATTTATTGTTCTAATGTGGACCATGTTTATTGCATCCAGTAAATTTTCCAGTATTTTCTTTTTTTCTATATTTCCACTTTGACGACAGTGGGGTCTCACAGATGTCCACCAATGCTGCTTCCCATAAGCTATGCGTAACACGGCCGTAAATATATAGGAAACAATTATTTTGATTGGAATCTCTCTATTCTAAAAAAAAAAAAAAAAAAAAGTAACTACCGCTGTCACCGCCGCCGCCGGTTTTGAATGTTTTGTGACCGGAGGTCTTTCTTCGTTAATATTAAGAAAAATAATAAATATAAAAATATGCAAATCGGTAGTATTATACAGACATGTTTGATAAACACGCTGATGCAGACAGTTTTCAAATCGAAGAATTATTTTAAGAGATATTTAATGCTAAAGTGGACAAAATCGTTCCACTAAAAAAGTGTTATAGGAGCAAAAACTATTCACGGGAATTTAATCATTTTTAGCTCACAGGCTATCAAAGCCTGAGAGCTAATGTGCCCGCCCGTTCTGTATGTATGTATGTATGTATTTATGTATGTATGTATGTATGTACGTACGTACGTATGTACGTAACGCGATAACTCTTGATAGAAACATCCGATTTGCTTCAAAATTTTTTCCTAGGTTCACTGTGATAAGGCGCTTCCCTGATTAGTTTTGGGAGTTCATTGGTTAAGGATAAAGGGGGAAAAACGGGGTTAGTCCACACACTACCCCCTTAATTCAGTTAAATGGGTTTTTCATGCAGAATGATTCGATTTGCTCTGAATTTGGTATACCGGTTTATTATGTTAAGGAACTTCCCTGATTAGTTTTGGGAGTTCATTGGTTAAGGATAAAGAGGGAAAAACGGGGTTAGTCCACCCCCCCCCCCCTTAATTCCGATAAATGTGTTTTTCATGCAGAATGATTCGATTTGCTCCGAATTTGGTATAGCGGTTTATTATGGTAAGGAACTTCCCTGATTAGTTTTGGGGGTTCATTGGTTAAGGGTAAAGGGGGAAAAATGGGGGTTAGTCCACCCCCCTTAATTAAGATAAATGGGTTTTTTCATGCAGAATCATTCAATTTTCTCCGAATTTGGTATACCGGTTTATTATGTTAAGGAACTTCCCTGATTAGTTTTGGGGGTTCATTGGTTAAGGATAAAGGGGGAAAAGGGGGGTTAGTCCACCCCCTTAATTCAGATAAATGGGTTTTTCATGCAGAATCATTCGATTTGCTCCGAATTTGGTATACCGGTTTATTATGTTAAGGAACCCCCCTGATTAGTTTTGGGAGTTCATTGGTTAAGGATAAAGGGCGGAAAACGAGGTTAGTCCACACCCCACCCCCTTAATTCAGTTAAATGGGTTTTTCATGCAGAATGATTCGATTTGCTCCGAATTTGGTATACCGTTTTATTATATTAAGGAACTTCCCTGATTAGTTTTGGGAGTTCATTGGTTAAGGATAAAGGGGGAAAAACGGGGTTAGTCCACCCCCCTTAATTCAGATAAATGTGTTTTTCATGCAGAATGATTCGATTTGCTCCGAATTTGGTATACCGGTTTATTAAGTTAAGGAACTTCCCTGATTAGTTTTGGGGGTTCATTGGTTAAGGATAAAAGGGGAAAACGGGGTTAGTCCACCCGCCTTAATTCAGATAAATGTGTTTTTCATGCAGAATGATTCGATTTGCTCCGAATTTGGTATACCGGTTTATTATGTTAAGGAACTTCCCTGATTAGTTTTGGGGTTCATTGGTTAAGGGTAAAGGGGGAAAAGGGAGGTTAGCCCGCCCCTCTTAATTTAGATAAATGGGTTTTTCATGCAGAATGATTCGATTTGCTCCGAAGTTGGTATACCGGTTTATTATGTTAAGGAGCTTCCCTGATTCGTTTTGGCGATTCCTTGGTTAAGGATAAAGGGTTAGTCCACCACCTTAATTTAGATTTTTTTTTTTTTTTTTTTTTTTTTTTTTTTTTTTGCAAGATTATTCGATTTGCTCCAAATTTGGTATACCGGTTTATTATGATAAGGAGCTTTCCTGATTAGATTTGGAGGCTCACTGGTTAAGTATAAAGGGGGAAACGGGGGCTAATTCCCCTTCACTTATTTTTTTGAGTGGCATTATTCTTTAAAATAAGAGTATAATATTTTATTTAGTTATTCGACATTTATTTGATATTTAGAGAGGATACTTTTCAACTATTTTTGTTAGGAAAGCGCAAATAATATTTCATTTCTAACAAAAGTATTTTCACGTGAATATTAAAAAGAGAAAGAATAGTTTGGTCAAAATTACGCCAGAATAACAAATGATTAATTTAAAGTGTCTTATTTAAAAGAACTTTCTTTTCGCTTTGTTAAAAAATACCGAGAGACAAAGATTCTGTTTACTTAATTCCTTTTATATTAGCTTATTTTGAAATGTTTAACTTATTTTACTTAATCAAAGATGAAAACAGTGATTGTATCTTTGGTACTACTATCCCGTCGACCAAGAATCTATCATTCGCCAAACTATAAGATTCAATGCCAATAATGGTTGATCGTAAATGTCACATTAACTTGACTTTAAGCAAGTTAAATGTGTCTACGTCATCAAGTCATTTTTATTACGAAGTTATATTTGTAATTTTTATTAATGTTACACTGATTTATTTGTTTTTTCGTTATTTAAAATAAAAATTATGTCAATTTGTATAATTTGGCGAGTGGTTTGGCGATTTATATAATTTGGCGAAATTCGTCAGCGGATTTGGCCTTAAAATTCCCCAATCACAGAGAAATGATTAGAAATCCGTTTATAGGGAGATCGCCACTGTTTTTTAAATTAAAATTCAATCTTCCGAAATCTTTTTAAAGCCGATCAAATTAGCGTACTTTTAGAGTCTGCGGTGTCTGAAAGGGTGTTGACGAGCGTAGCTCGTTGGGGGCAGAGCCCCCTAGTAAATAATAAAAATTGAATAAAAAAGAATTTCTCATTAATCTTTGCACTTTCCAAAAATGTAATTTTCATATTTTTATCATGTCTGGTATCTCTCTATTCTAAAAAAAAAATAAATAAATAAATAAAAATAACGCTGTCACCGCCGCCGCCACCGGTTTTGAATTTTTTGTGACGGGAGGTATTTCTTCGTTAATATTAAGAAAAGTATTGCATACAATAATATAAAAATCAGTGGTATTATAGAGGAATGTTTGGTAAGCACGCTGATGTAGATAATTTTCAAATCGAAAAATTATTTTAATGGTATTTAATACTAAAGTTGGAGAAAATCGTTCCATTAGAAACGTTTTATAGGAGCAAAAACTATACATGGGAATTTATTAATTTTTACATCATTTTATTCGTTGAAAGTTTCCGGTGTGCAGATTGCATTTATTTTTTTAATTTGACTCATTTTTTGAGGTTTTATTTCCATTTTAAATTCAAATTTTCAGCATTTCGAGAAATATATTTTTTACATATTTTAGAAAATGGTATTAATTTAAATTGTTGCCAACTGCATAACAACGCAAACGATAATGTTTTTTTCAAATTAAAAAAAAATATTTACACGTGACTATTAAACAGAAAAAATATCTTCAAATTAGAATTAAATAATTACGTATAAAAAGCAGGAACATTGAAAATTACGTCATAAAAACTATATTTGCACGTGAATTTTAAAAGGGAAAGGATTTTATGAAATAATAAATTCATTAACATGCGTTAGAAGTCTTAAATAGGAGAAATTATGTAATATTTAAAACGAACATAAAATAATATTGTAAAAGAGTTTAAATTAAAAAATTGCACGAGACATTTATTTGGTATTTTGAGATGATCTTTTCAAGTATTTTTGTGAATTCTAAGACAGCGCATATAATATTTCGTTTCTAACAAAAGTATTTTCACGTGAATATTAAAAAGTGAAAGTAAAGTTTAGTGAAAATTACGTCAGATTAAAAACGATACAAAATATATTATTTAAAAGAACTTTATTTTCGATATGTTAAAAAATACCGAGGGACTCTTTACTTAATTCATTTTATATTAGCTTATTTTGAAATGTTTAACTGATTTTATTTAATCAAAAACAAAAACAGCTATCATATTTTTTAATAGCGTCTGATTTGGACTTAAAATTCAAAGAGATCATGAGAAATGCATATAATCCCGTTTATAGGGAGATCGCCACTGTTTTTTAAATTATAATTCAATCTTCTGAAATATTTTTAAAGCCGATCAGGTTAGCGTGCTTTTAGAGTCTGCGGCGTCTGTACGGGTTAGTTCGTAGGGGGCGGAGACTCCTGGTATTTTATAAATATATATATATACAAATGAAATGATAAAAATACGCAATTGTTCATGATTTATCTAGAACAGACTTTGGGATGTAACAGCTCTTCAGTACCTACCTAAAATAGAAATTTAAAAAAAAAAAGAAAGAAAGAAAGAAAGAAAGAAACTACCGGCACATTTAGATTATGCCCATTTTTGGTAAAATCTAGTCACCAGACCGGAAACAAAATCGTCACAAATGTCACGCTTTCCACAAATTGGTCATTTTGTAACTTTAAAAGATGAATACTTTAGTTTAACACTTATGTTTAGGAGCGTAACACTGTTACGCCAAAAAAGGCTTAAAAACGGACATAACGACTTAAGGATGTCCGGGACACATTTTAAGACAAATTTTATTTATTGAGTTAAAATTTTTGAATGTTTTGTGGTGGTTAGCCATATTATTTTTAAACAAAATCACATGGTAAAACTTATCATAATTTTGTAAAGAAAAATAAACTACATGGCTCAACCCCCTGCGAGCTATGCCTGACTACCCCCGTTCAGACTTCGCAGCCTCTCAAAATATAGTCATGTGCCCTGTTTGAAAAATATTAACGGATTACTGAACATTGAATAATATCTCTTGAAATGACGAAAATTCAATTAAAACTAAATAAGAAATTATTATTTATTTAATATTAATATTATTATTAACATTTAATGAATTATTTTTTCACATTTTCTTGAAAAACATAATTTAATCACTACAATAAAAGAAATAAAAGATAATTTCAATTTAATTTGAAAATGGCGAAAATCAAGGGCAAAATTTTTGAATGTTTTGTGGTGGTTAGCCATATTATTTTTAAACAAAATCACATGGTAAAACTTATCATAATTTTGTAAAGAAAAATAAACTACATGGCTCAACCCCCTGCGAGCTATGCCTGACTACCCCCGTTCAGACTTCGCAGCCTCTCAAAATATAGTCATGTGCCCTGTTTGAAAAATATTAACGGATTACTGAACATTGAATAATATTATCACCATAGTGGCGGCTATCTTCTGTAATCGGGTTACCATGCTTCTCCGTTTTATTATTTACTATGCCTTTGAATTGACGACAAACATTAAAAAAAATGCATCTTGAAATATGAAATAAGTCTCGTAAATATATTTTGAAATATAAACTGTTTGGCAGAATTATTACTAGGCTATTATAAATATAACGTGATATCCCGTACTTACTGCTTTTAGTGCATATTAATGAATTTATTATTTTAAAGTTTTTTTTTTTCTCTTTTAATACTCATAGTAAATACAATTTTTATGACGTAGTTTTCAATAGTTTCCTGCTTTTATAATGCAATCATTTAATTTTGAAGATTTTTCTGTTTTAAATAGACACGTGTAAATAAATGTTTAATCGTAAGGAAATACGATTCTTTGCACTGTTTCTACGACTGGCAACAATTTGAAATAAAATCCTTTCTAAAATATGCAAAACTATCTCTTGAAATGACGAAAATTCAATTAAAACTAAATAAGAAATTATTATTTATTTAATATTAATATTATTATTAACATTTAATGAATTATTTTTTCACATTTTCTTGAAAAACATAATTTAATCACTACAATAAAAGAAATAAAAGATAATTTCAATTTAATTTGAAAATGGCGAATTTGAAGAAATCTAACAATCCCTTTTCTCACTTTTTCCACAAAACTGGAGTACTTAGGTTGCCATCGTTAGATAAATTTAATTCAAATTAGAAAAAAAAATAATGTTTCGAAAACTAATTCAAAATTTTCAATTCTAATACCAGTTATGAGATCTGCGGATCAATACGTATATTTGGTGTGCATTTCACCGCCTAACATTCCATATTTTAGTAAAAATAACTGTAAAACTCAATCAGTCGTTTCATAAAATCGTTTTATTAGATTTTTTTACATATAGGGTAGATTTATAATTTAAAATTTAGTAAAACAGTGGGGTAATTTAAAATCGTTAAAACTCTAAATATTATTTGTATTTTTTTTTCATTTAAATAAACTGAAATATATAAGCTTTAATTTGGAATCAGCGTTTTTAAAAATATTAACTTAAATAAAAATTTAAAAAAAATGTAACTTTATAAAAACATGTATAATAATCACTTATAAACAAATTAAGTTAAATAATGCTATAAAAAGTGATAGAATATCTTTATTAAGACTTACGATCGTTTCATCGCACAATCGGCGACATTTTCAAAATCAATCATAATAGAAAATATTTTCACATAACTTAAAAACAATAATATAGTAAACAATGTCACGAGACATGAAGCATAATGAAAATATTGCAACCATAAAATAAAATAAAAATTAAATTAGCTATTTGCGAGCGTAGATTAATTTTCACATAATTAAAAAACAACATGGTAAACAATGTCACGAGACATCAAGCATACTGAAAAACATTGCAAAACATAAAATAAAATAAAATTAACTTGGCTATTTGCGAGTGTGGATTAATTTTTACTATTGTTTCTACAATTACTTAGTATATTTTTCCAAATTCTAGGTAAATCAAGGGACACAGAATCATTGCAAATATTCTCGTTGCGTAAAAATATTTCTATTGATTCACGGACTATGGATGGTAAATAAAATCTTGGTGGATAAATTAACTTGCTATTTTTAAATTCTATCTGTAAAGGTTCTTCGCTGCATAATCTGGCCAAAGCTGTGGTTCTTCTATTGTATTTGATGTCTGCTATATGTTCTTTGATTCTAGTTTTAAGTTTTCTGCTTGTCATACCTATATAAAACTGCTTTGTTCCATCTTCTTTGGTGAAAGGTATTTTGTAATTATATATTGTTGTATATTATTGTTTTTAAGTTATGTGAAAATATTTTCTATTATGATTGATTTTGAAAATGTCGCCGATTGTGCGATGAAACGAACGTAAGTCTTAATAAAGATATTCTATCACTTTTTATGGCATTATTTAACTTAATTAAATGTAACTTTGTTTAAAAAAAATTTTCAAATGTAAATATTTTTTTTTTTCAAATTTGCTGAATCAAAATTAAAGTAAAACAATTGGAAAAAACATGTTCCAACTTTGATCCATTTATATTTAACAGTTCTTGACTTATAACTATTTCAATACGTGGGATGAGGAAAAACCCATCATGAAGGAAAACACATTTTCACAAGAAGTCGTTTCCGCGACAGCCATTGCTTGAAAGCTAGATTTTAAAAACAATCCAAAACGAAAAAAATAATAATTCCTATTCCAATTAATATAGAAACATGATTTAAACGTCATTTTAAGCAGCAGAAACAGAGAAATTTTTATTCAACAAAATGTTTTTTTAATGTGAAGATTTGTGTTCCCCAGACCCCTTTAACCCCTTGAGGGGTAAGTAATTGTGTTTCTGTATTGTCGAATTCACACCGGAATTTCCAAAAAAACTTATTGCAAAATAAGGAAAAGCAATTGTTTTACAGAAAAATATAGCAATGCTTGTTTCATAATTTTACATATTTATACGATTCGCACAATCCAATAGTATTTAACAAAAAATTACAAGAATTTTGAAAGTTAGTTCTTTCCAAATTATTAAGGGGTCTCAGGAGTCTTACATTTACCTGACGGTGCAATTTAGCAACATGTCACATTTTTTTTTTTTTTTTTTTTTTTTTTTTTTTTTTTTTTTGTCAGTCTCTATAAAACATAAATGCATAAAATTTTTAATATATACAACCGAATACCTCTTCTATTAAAAATATATTTTTTTAATATTCTATATTGAAATTTTATTTCATTTTTTTATGTTTAATTTTGATAAAAATTTTAAAATTGTTTTTTGACTTGCATGCATTGCGCGCAACATTTTTCAGAATCTAATAAAGCAATTTGCATGAAACTTGGTAAATATCTTTATTTTAAGATAAGGAATAACTTATACTTCAAATTTATTATTATAATTGCATTGGTTATTTAAAATTGGCAATTTTTCAATAAAATAATGAATTTTTTTTTTATAATTTAAATTTAAATTTCAAATAAAATTAATAAATAAATTGCTTAAAAATTAGGTATACGTTCAAAATACATTAGTTTTATATAATTATCAATATTTTGGGGGACTCTTGAGCAAATAGTTTTGCTACAGTCTTGCGCGCAGTGCATGCAAGTCGAAAAATAACTTTAATTTCTTTTATCAAAATTAAACATAAAAAAATCAATATAGAATATTAAATAAATAATTTTAAGTAGAAGAGATATTAGGTTGTCTATATTAAAAATTTTATGCATGTATGTTTTATAGAAACGGAGAAAAAAAATGAAATGTGACGTGTTGCTAAATTGCATCAACAGGTAAAAAGTAAGACTCCTGAGACCCCTTTTAAATAAAATAAAAAAGAGAAAAATACCCAGTAACAATTGTCAATTAATAATAATAAATTTTACAATGTGTATAACTATAAATAAATATATATTTCTTGGTATCGTTACATTGGTAAAAAAATAAGGAATTAAAATATCGAATTTATTTTACAATTATATTAATAATTTGCATTTAAGAAAAAAATGTATATATGTGTAATAAGTGTAAAACTGTTCTCATGAAGACTAGACGTAAATAAGGCAATTAGCGATCATAAAACATTGAAGCCGTATACTTAACAGGAATTGAATAGCAGGTGGACAAAAATGTATGACGCTTTTAAGAAAATATTTATGACCGATCGAAGAAAATGTATGCAACCTCACGAAAGTACTTCGTGTGGCCATTATCTCACGAGACGGACGCAGCGGGGGTTAGAACCCCTACGTCGTAAAAATTAGCAATGCAAAGCGAAAAGGAAGATGGACGCCCAGAAGAGAGGGATACGAGCAAATCAGCATCCGGAATGAAACTCGTCAATAGGGAGGTAAAATGAAGAAACCAATAAGAAAAACAATATTATTTATAATAAGCTCTCCCTAAATTTGGTATCGAAAAAGAGAAGTTAGAAAAATCATTAAAACCCTAAGCTCTAACTTGAAAAAGTTGTTTATTCATATACAAAACTCTCACATCTGATTCCAAAGGTGGAGCGATGATCAAGAATATCATCCTTATTTCCAGAACATATGCATAACTAAGACTCTATGTCGTGATTCTGAAACATCGTTATGTTCGAAGATTATCAAGCGAAGGATTGAGAAGAATAAGTTTTATTAAGATGCAGGTTTAATTACAACTGCGGTACTGAAGAAGATATCTCTTAGCTTCGATTCTATAATGCATGAAACCTTTAAAATTTTTAATTACGAAGATTCCAACCCTAATTCATGGAAGCAGATAAACAGAGCGATGCAGATATCTTGCGAATGCATGAGTTTCCATCAAAATTTAGAAAAGTCATGGCAGAAAGAAAGATGCAGTCAATTCAGTAGTCTGGAATATGCCATATGAAGACTTGGACATTTAAATAACGGAAGCAAGCCTTCAGAACAATTGAGGATATACACAGAAGAAAGACTCACCTTCGCAGCAATCACTGACGGAAGGTACGCTGAATTAGAAGAAAGATTGTTGTTAAAGTCCGAAATCCTATCATGAGAAGTTCACGGGTCTTGAAGTTTTAAGGATTTAGAACCATCTCGTTGATCGACAGGAACGTGTGATTACATCTATGCAGAATCAGAGAAACTAAGTGCATGGAATAAACAATAATAGACTTTTATTAATTTGATGGACAACACATATTTGTGAATCATACGAACTATATTGTTCCTCTTAGATGATCAACAAGCCTTTAACCGTTCTGAGTCATGTTGATGAGACACATTTTAATAATTATTCCTAATAATTTAAATGGCTAATGTGTATTTATGTTTATCTGAATGAACGTATTTAATATTTTACATGGTTCAACTTTATATAAAATTTTAATCGTGTACATTATATCATTATATCATGTTTCATCATTAAATGTTTAAAAATATAATAATAATAATTAACTATATCATTATTGAGGTTTTGGCTAAGTAGCCCTTAAGTGGATTTGTGCTGTAAGTAGCTTCAAGTAAGGATTTTAATTAAAAGCTAAGAATTTACTTTTGTAATGTGTATTAAAATTTTATTATAAAGTCAATAATTTGAAGTTTGATATGGAAAGAAAAAATTTAATCAACGTTGAATATATATTTGAAAAGGCATATTACTTGTCGAAATAAAATTTATTACATACGTATCTTTTTCTGGCTTTTCTTTTGAACTATTCTTTTATTATTATTGTTTTTTATCAGATTATAATTGATTTTATGAATATTTAAAATAACAAATTCAAGAATTTTTTTTTTTTTTCAAATATCCTAATCTTAATGACACTTTTGACGTTCAACAAGTCGTTCCTGCGTTGTTGACAATTTTAATTTATCCTATATCTCATCTCTTTCTATTTTATTAATTAATATTTTCCCATATGTTCTTTCACAACGCGGAACGGGATAATATTTTCTGCCATTGTCCTAATCACTACACTATCGCGTGACCTAGTATGGAGGTGTCAGTTCGTCAGCACAGCAATTTTACGACTTTTTTTACACCAAAGTTAGGAAAGTTAAATTTAATAAAATTTTTCTGGTGCAAATCTTCCTTTATCGTAGGTCAGAAAAAATATATCCCACCGCACCTCAAGGGGTTAACATCCATGGCACAGAGACTTTATATCACCCGTCAGAATCTCAACATATTATATCATATGGTTTTTCCTTGACGCCAAAATGCTGTAAGGGAATATATACATGTATGCATGCGGGAATCGGTGAAATACAGAAATAATTGCATTTACAAAACTCTAGCTATTCTGAAATCAGTTATCCTACTAGTACACACATATACGTGCATACGTACATACAGTTAAAGTTGGATAATTCGAAGTTGAAAGGACCAGATAAATTCGATTTACTCATATTTTCTCAAAAATAAGAAATAAATTAAAAAAAAAATATTATCTCCATAATGAAATATTTAACACGTAAATTTTATCTTAGAATCCTGCTACAGTTTTTCATTAAATGAAACATCTGTTACTAGCTTAATTATTCATCACTTTTAACAGAAAAATCAGATATTTTTTATTGCTTTCCTGAATGCAATCTTTGATTCATAGCATATGATTCCATCCTATCAACTTATACAAAAACAGAATCTTCTACCTTTGACTGACCTTCAAAAAAAAATATCGAAATTCCTGTATATGCACAATAGCTTCTCACGAAGTAGGTAGTGGGCTTCTCTTGTATTTTCTTGATCTCTTCATCCCCATATAGTCCGACCTCAGCTTGATTCTTCTCAGCCAGTTTAGCAATAATATACGCAAAAGTTGGCTCGCCGCATACAGTCACATTTTAATCCATGTTCATACATAAGATTGACGGATGAGAGTTTATATCTTCCTAGTTATCAACAGCCAGCTAAGGATCAATTTCACAAAAACTTTCCACTACATTTACTCCTATCGTTTCTGTCTTTACAAATACCACTTTATGAAAGCATTTCATAATCGTTCGCCCACTGACCTTGTCCCATTCCTGCCACGTTCATGAAGCACGGAAAATGTTCAGATTCTTAAAGACGAAATCTTCGATGAGGATTCAACCAAAAGTCACCTGGAGAATTTTTTAAGGTTTTTGATGATTTTATGGTCCATTTGATAAATCACAAATGTCATGTTGGACAGGAAAAAAATGGCTTTCATAATTTTCATTTTGGGGATTCTGTTGTGAACCGTACAATTGCCAATAAGAAGGGCAATCTCTCGTTTTTGTTTCCGAAATTTCTTATTTATATTTAAAAGCCATTTATCAAAAATTTTAGAATTCATCCATGGCTTTATATTTGAATCGTAGGGAACAGTCTTGGACTTTACATTTTTAAAGCAACTTGGATTGGCCGATTTGCAAATCATTAATAATGCCAGCTTTTCGGATAGTTTATATTTGTTCCAACAAGCAACGTTACTTGCTCTTTACTTAGTTTACCGCCACCACATGTTTCTCCTTTGAAAGCAAGAGTCTTATTTCGAGTGCACAGATACAAAAGTCCAGTCTCGTCGACATTAAAAATATTTTTTAGTTCCTTATCTTGAATATTTTCTTTAAATTTTTTTTTCATATATAAGATGCTTAAATATTCACTGCACAACTTTCGTTACATACTGCTTTGAAATAATATCTATCTTTAAACAATTCAGCCAACCTGTTTTGGCTTTGAAATCTTAAATGCCTAATTCACCGACAAAATGTTCAGCTTTGGCTCACATAATAATGTCACTAATTGGAAATTTTTTATATCGTGCTTGTTTAATCCACTTAAGAAAACAACCGTCCAAATTTGGGTTGTCAGGTAATCTTGTTCTTTTCCTATTTTATCCGGCCCCACCAGTGGCTGAGAGGTTCTGCTCTCGAAGCTGGTAGACGGGAGGTGCTGGGTTCGAACCCAATCGCGCCCGTCTGCCTAATCTTTCGGAGTTTTCGTGGTTTTCTTCGAGCCATGGATTTCCATGCTTAAATACGGGTTAGGTTCCCTTAGAAAGACCCCCACGAAGGGCACTCTCCACTGGGCCTATATCCCTCGTGCAGATAATTGGCCGTCAAAAATCAACCAACCAACCAACCTATTTTTTCCAGTGCCATTTTCTCTGCTCAAAACGTTATCATAGTTCTTCAAATATCTCGATAATGTGTTGGATCGAATTCCAAGTTCATTGGCGATTTCCGATTCTTTTTTTTAAGGCCTTTTTTCACTTCACTAATCACCGATACCTTTTGAACTAATGTTAATTACTTATAAGGAGTTTTAGCTTTTGATAACGCCATAGTAAGAGCAAAGGAACTATACTTAAAACGCAAGCACAGAAACGTAAAACCACATTAAATCATTCAGACACGTGGAAGCGTATATGACTCTAAGTACGACCGAAAGAAATATAGCTGCCCTCTGGAGAAAAGAAGAGGAGGGGGGGGGAGGATATGTGGTGAGAATCTCTCAGCGCAACCCCTAAGCTTTGATCTTTTAAACCCTCGGGGAAATAGATTCTCCTGCCAAAGAACTGTGGCTAAATCTTGAGATTTTGCAAAGCAGGGTTTTCCTTGGTTCAGAAAATTCTTTGGAAATCCCCAGATAGAAACATTCCAAACGAACTCCTTTCTTTTCCTTAGAAAGACCGTTAAAAGAAATTGCTAAAATATGTTACACTTTAGCTGAAAACAGTCTCAGGAACAATTTTTTCCCGCAAAATTTTAGGGTAATCGTAAGGAAATTTCGAAATAACCACGATTTTTTACACTATTTTAATACAGAATTCTAGGTACCGAGGTAAAAATTCGAGTTTTCCAGAATTTCAAATTAAACAAGTTCTAATTATCATAGTTTTACTGCATGTAAATATATACATACCCACTTTCCCCATTTTCAGAGAATTACTGGCGTGCTGAAAATCAGTGAAATACGTAATAAACGCTTTCTATATTTACGCATAGTAAATGAATGAAAGAATTTCACTTTCATTTCAATGAATATCAAAGAAAAATAATGCAAATTTGCATCCCAACTTCTTTAAATATCTCGCATATAATAATTTCAGATGCAAAGCATAATTTAAAAAATATATATTTTCTGAATAATCATTATACTGATCATCTAAAAGCAAAACAAGGGATTTTCAAGTCATGAAAAAGTTCATAAATTTCGAAACTCTTCATACTCTTAGAAATATTATTACATTGTTTTTGAAGAAGAAATTAAATTTGGATATGAGTTTGATATTACGTTTGTGTAATGAGATCCAAATCCTCATACTTTCAAAGACAAAAAAATGAAAAGCGGATTCAAAATAGATTTTAAGCTTGGATAGCAATTTTATTTTCGTCTTTGTAAAACAAATCATTTCATATTTCATTTCAATTGTTTTCCTTGTTGGAATTAAAATAGAGATTTTCTTAGGTTTTTACAATATTCATTTCACATCAGCATAAAACAGATGATTTTCCGATTGCGTATATGTATGTCATTCTGTTTTTTATTCCATAAATCCATAAAAATAAGATTAATTTATTTATATATTTATACTTAATAAAAAGCAAGAAATGTTATTTTATTAATTTTTATTTGAAAATGTCCAAAGCAGGTACTGCGACTTCTCTATATAGCTAGACGAAACTCAAAATATTTAATTTACTGAACATCTCTCATTTAAATTTATTGAAACTTAAATAAACTTAAATAAAAATTATTCCTATTTTTCATATATAGTATTTGATAGACCGAGTAGAGTTCGATGATTTTTTGCTGCACCCATATTTTATTGAAAAAATATTATTAAATTTATTATTTAAGTACATTTATTTCTACATGAAAATTACAATTCTAGTTTCTAAAATTAACAATAACAAATACTAAAAATTCTTTTTTTTTTAACCATTTGTTTTTATCCATCATTCTATGTTCATTTTTTCAAGTGTTCCCCAGGGAACAGTTATTACTTTTTGTCACACATTTCTGCAGTCGTAAGTACTATTTTGGTTAGTTGTTGAACAATTTGACGCATCATTCCATAATAAAATATAAATATATGAATAAATAAAACTTAGCATCTAGCAGAAAAATTTGGATTACCATTTAAAAAAAGAACTTTTTAAATATTAATGCGATGATGCCCTACGTATTCTCAGTGTCACTGTCCATACATTATGAAAATTAAAAAAAAATGTTCTTTTTTCACACTCCGTAACCAATTACCATTAATAATTAGCGTACGTCAATAATTGATAGCAAACATCATCGATTTTAGAAGCAGTGTTGTAATTTTGCAAAACATTTTCTTTGTTTTAAAACTGCTGCTAATTTTGTAAGCCACTTTTCGAGAACAACGATTATTAATGAGCAATCTTAAAAAAAGGACTAAGAAAGTGATTAAAGAAGATTAGATTTTAGTAAGGTATTTATTATTGCACCATATTAAGATTTTAGCATAAAATCAATAAGCGGATGCATTCCTGTGGCATCAAACAGTAGTGAGGTTGGCAACAATCTGGAAGTTGTTTAAACTTACCAAATTTATGAGAGCTGTTATCTGTCAAGAAATTTTAGCACCTTTACAGCATGTCTCTGAAATTTTATCAATTAATTTTACTACATTAAATTACACAAAATATACTTGAAAAAAAACACACAAAGCAGTATAGTTTCCCTGTTTAAAAAATGTATAGTTATTTTTTCATGTCCGTCAGCTAACTGTTAAATAACGTATCGTAAAATAAATATATTTTAGATATCACCACAGTATGTAGTGAATTTAAAGTAATAGATATTTGAATTCGAACTTTTGTTACATATTATCTAAAAAAAACCCCAGGTTACAGCAAAATTAGATTTAAGACAGGCCGCCCTAAAAAAATAAATAAATAGATTAATTAATGAATTGCAAAAATACTGCTATTGGTAACATATATGCTTATAGAGTTTTCCTCGACATTGTAATAAGAAGTTTTTCAGCAAAATGCGTGGTAACATAATTTGAGTTTAACAGAGTCATATTTTATCACGTTTCCTATAATTCACAAAAGCTTGAATTCAAAATTTAAGTATTATACCTTTTAGATCTATTGTAAATGGCAGTACGTACCAAGAATGTGTACGCAAATTTTGTTTTTATCTATTAAAATAAGCTTCGCTGATCGATATTTAAATGATTCTTTACTCTTGCTTGAATCAGTGCATAAGTCTTGTTTCATGCAAATCGTGCGGATGCTTTCTGTGTTCCCCTGGTTACAGAACATATAAACCGTGTAAAGCCGTATATGGAGTTACACTTTAAAATTAAAATTTATATCGGGCATTGACCAGGTTTTCCGAACATAAGTGAAAATCTATATATATATATTTATCTTACGTAGCGCTAAAAAATACTGTATTTGTAACTTGCTATTTGTCAAAAGCCATAGCGACGATTCTCAGTGGTTAAGTTACAGTCACATGTCAAAACCCACTCAGCAAATCAAAATAAAAATCAAATAAAAATCAATACTATAGGCAAAATAAAAGCAGAAGGACCCTATCAGACACTAACATGCAATTAAATTTAAACGACGTCAATTTCTAGTTCGCTTAGCGTTCTCAATGATGATCAAGTCACATGGACCAAACTTTTGATAAATGCATTTTTATTTAAATTTTCAACAAAATTTTCAATTAATTTTTTTATGAATTATTTTTTATTTCAAACAATTTTTAATTTTATTTTTCGACAAAGTTTTGCATGATATTTTATACATAAAAAAAAAATTGTAAATTTCATACGTTGCTTGCTCGGATCGCATACACTGTAAAAAAAACATCTGTAATTCTACAGATGTAATGCAGATGACATGTTTATTAAAGTTTCATCTGTAACTGTACAAAAAAGCTGTACATCTACAAAACTAGTAATTGAAAAGGCATACAAATCTGTAGCTTTACAAATGAATCTGCTAAAATTGGAGTAATCTTACTAAAATTTTATCTGTAACCCTGGTTGCATTTATATGAAAAGTTCTAGGCATCCCAGTTTCGTAAAGACTTTTTAGTAACCTTACAGATTTTTTGATTTTTGGTGCAAAAGTGTATCTGTTACATGAATTTTTGTTGTTGCAGTTACATAAAAAGTTCTATGAATCCCAGTTTCCTGGAAACTCTTCAGTGGCATCACAGATTTTTTTTACAGTGTAGTGGCCCAACTAAAAATCTATATATATATATTTCTCTTACGTAGCGCTAAAAAAGGCTGTATTTGTAGCTTGCTATTTGGCAACAGCCATAGCGGCGATTCTCAGTGGTTAAATTACGGTCACATGTCCCAACACACTCAGCAAATCAAAATCCAGACAGAATCTCTCTTTTAACGCAAACCGTTTGAGCAATACATGAGTGAAAATTGCTATTGATTCGTTTTACGGTGACCTGAGGAATTCAGCGATTCAGCTTTTTGATCCAAGGTTATATTTAGACACAGGCGAAAACGTTTTGTTTACAGTTCTACACTGTAAAAAAAAATGGTAACGTAAAATCCAGGAACGTTTCGCCTTTTCTCAGGTTTTCAGAATAATTTAGCTCTTTCCTGTGAAATTCTGGTTTTCTTATCTGAAACGTTCCTGAACAAAAGTTGGAAACTGCAAAACGCTGCGGCCGCCATTTATTATTTTTTTGCTATAATCGATTGCTCGCGCGCGAGTGTCGAAAACGAATTCCTTAAATGAATGTAAAAAAATCAATATGGAATGCAAATAAATCAATAGACGACATAATCCTTTACGTCTCTATTGTCAAGACAATTCAGATGAAAATACAATACCTCTGTGACATCGCTAAGAGATTATCTCTCGTACTTGTCTGTAGAATGTTTAACGAGCAGACCGTGTAAAAAAAAATACACCTATTATTTGGATCTCCATTAACCAGGGGACCATCAAACATGATTCTCACCGATTTTGATTAATTTAAAGTATGTTTTAGAGTTATTATCTCTAATTATTCTTGTGAAAGGATTTCTACAAATGGGCCTTAGATTTTCAGAAATTAGATGCCGAGGTTTAGCATACGTTTCCAATACCCATTAGTTTGCCGCTCTCAACGTGTCTTTCGTGGTGTGGACGCAGAAAGCTCGCATGCCACCCGTACGGCCCGAGTTCGATGCTACCTCTTGACTTTTTTTTTCTTTTTTAATTAATTTTATATTTTAACACTTTATTACAATTTGATTTAAATTTGATATATATTTGACACTTTGAATTGCTGCAAATTTGAATTTTTTTTTTTTTTCGGAAAAAATATACAATTACGTTTAGGTTTTTCTTTTTTCATGAAAAATTATATGTATTTTATCTAACTTGTAAACTAACATAATTACTGACGAAAATCCAAAATATTTTATGTCTAGATTTTTTTTCTAATTTTTATTTACATTTATATGTTTTTATATTTTAAGCAAAGTTCAGAAACAATATATCATATACATATTTACTTTATTGAATTTTAACTGAAAATTTATTTTTTCGTGTAAATTATAAATAATAATTTTGATGTCAATTTCAAAATATTTTTTCATTCTAACAAATAATGATAATAAAGCGAAAATTGTCAACTGGAAATGTAAAAATCGTCTGCGGATCCCGCATGCTGTGAAATGTCAGTAATGTTTTGCTGTCAACAGAAATATTCCTAGTATTTCGCAGGAAACTTACTGGCATTTCTATAGAAAGTTTTTAACATATACAGTAAAGTTCCAGTCATTTTCAAGAAATGTTTCTTGGAAATAATGGGCAACTCAGCTGTCCATTTTTTCCCAGGAACGTTGCGGAATTTTTTTTACAGTGTATAGCAGGATACGTAGCACCTTTTATAGCGTCTTATTATAGTTTTAAATTAATTTAAGCCGTGATTTTCAATATTATAGGCAAAATAAAAGCAGAAGGACCCTATCGGACACTAACATGCAATTAAATTTAAACGGCGTCAATTTCTAGTTCGCTTAGCGTTCTCAATGATGATCAACAAGTCACATGGGCAAACGTTTGATAAATGTATTTTTATTTACATTTTCAACAAAATTTTCAATTACTTTTTTTGTGAATTAGGCATGTTTCATGAAAATCGTTCAGTGTAAAAAAAATGAAAAGTTACTAAGAATGCTCTAGGAAAATGGGATGCCTAGAACTTTTTATGTAGCTGCAACCCGGGATGCAGATAAAATTTTAGTAAAATTACGGTAATTTTGATAGATTCTTTTGTAAGGTTACAGATTTTTGTAGGTTTACAAAAACTAGATTTGTTGATTTACATCTTCTTTTTTTTTTTTTTTTTTTTTTGTACAGTTTACAGATATAATTTTATACAGTAAGTACACATATTTCTGTAAATTTACATCTATCAGGGATGAGAATTCTCCGCCCCAAATGGTTGATTTTCACCAATAGATTTTAACAGAATTCCTTGCTTTATTAAATCTCAGAAATTCTGTCATTTAATAAGGCAAGAAATGCCATTAAAATTAGAGGAAACAAGTAGTCATTTCGTATGGAGAATTCTCATCCCTGATCTGTAGAATTACATATTTATTTATATTTTCTTTATAGCGTTCTCACCATTCTTGTGATCCTCAATTCACAAGAATATTAATTTCATAATTCATAATTCATATCATAAAATTATAAAAATTGCAAATTCAGCGTATTTATTTTTGGGTATATTTGTATTATTGCTACAAAAAAATTAGCACATTAGGAGCATAATTCCAGGAGATATAAATAAAAATATGATAATGCAATTTAACATTACAAGCGCTAAATTTTGAATGTTTATAATTCAAAAAACTTGATATTTGGTGTCTAGGCATAATTTGAACCGAAGTTTTGAAATATCTATTTAAAATTGTGTATTGCCTTTGAAAAAAAATTAAGTTTTGATTCGTTTTAATATGTAGATGGCCCCCTAAGAAAATTTTATATACATCATTTAAAAGTAGACTTTATTTCCAATATATCGGTACCGGTAACTGTCGTCTACGATAATTTGTTGAGGAGTTAGTAGGGGGTGTTTACTTTTTTTCCACGACTGTACATTCTTTGGAATATAAAGTCTTATATGTTTAAGTATCAGAAATTCCTTATAGTGCGCTTCTAGATATTTGAGGTTAGTGACAAATCGTAAATATTTAATCTTGTACAATGGCACCATATGTTATTAAAATTTAAAAGCATCGCTCTATAAAATTTTAAAGAAATTGTTCTTTCAACTCCCATTTTCTAGAGGATTGTTTTTTGTTTTTTTTTTAATAAAAATTAAGTATTATGTAAGTAAACACAAAACATTATGAAAACTGTTTTAGTCCATTCAAACAATCAGAAAATAGGGCCGACAGATGCAAAAATTCTGCTAGAAGATTTTATGTTTTTAAAGTGTTTATAAGTATGCTAATGACAGGCATTAATTGTTTTCAACAACATATTTCGAGGTTAAAGTTTGTGGAGCCAAAAAACCACGAAATCTTCGAACGTTTTTTAGTGTTTTGCCTATAACTCGAAAATTGTAAATTTTTGTGCACCATACTTAATTACAAAACGAAAGAGCATTAAATTCCCTAAAAATTTCTCACGATAAATATTTTTCTATACCCAATACTAAGCACTCTACGGCTTTTTAAAACAACACTTTTTTTTTTTTTTCAACTGCACAGAAAGTGAACTATGTTTTCCTTCCTATCCTCAAAAAATATATTTCCATCACAAAATGTGGAAATGAAATGTACCTATTGATGAATAAGTGAGGAGGGAAATTTTCAAGAAGAGTGGGCTGAAGGTAGATTTGCCAAATTGTACGTTTTTCTCGTAAGATTTACGATTTTTAGTGCTTTTTATGTCTATAGCGCTTTTAAGGTATTAGGTGTACGTTTAAATGTGTCCGTGCGACGATTTCTTCCGTTTTCTACCACATCTTACTTTTGATAGTTTTAAAAAAAATCTTTTCCAGTTTACTATAAAATTTCACCTTTTTCCAAAATTAAGTTATACACATGCTTGGGGAAGTTGTGTAATATTAAATGCGTATTTTTTGCAGCATTAGATCATGTGAACTTGACCTTATTTCAGAATATAAATATCCACATTATTAAATTTTTATTTTAGTATAACTGTATCTTAACTTTAGATATTTTGTTTGCTTTATTATCACCCTTTATGCTTAACCACTAATCGTCGAATCCGATACAATTACGGGCAATTAGTCCGTGAATGTATCGGGCGTGACGATTACAGGGCTAAATAAATATATTTATTATTGTAGGCTGTCCATTGCTAAAATTTTCATGATCATCGTTTAATTGTAGGATGGCCTGATATATATTTATTCTTATAATTCAATTAATTTTTCATTCATAATGGGATATGACTTCAAAATTAGTTAAAAATGTTAACAGATAATGTAATACAAGTATAGTTAGATAATAATGATTAAATCGATTAATTAATAATAACCACTTAAAAAAAAATTCGTTAACAAAAGCATTACTGACACATTCAACATGGTTTAGCGTAATACGAAAAAGGACGATAGCACAATAAAACAAAATCTTTCGTCACGACAAATTTTTAGCCAAAGACAGAAACAAGAATCGCTTCAATTCACTGCTTAAGACAGAGTTTCAAAGAATTCAAGCTGACTAGGAAGAATAAGATGCTGATTGTTACCTCAGCCATTTCAAGAGCCGAAGCTTTTGAAAGTGTAGTATTGTCGGAAAAGACATCAGTTTTCTCGTGATCATAACGAGCTTGGGATATCAACACAAAAATCTGTTTTCCAAAAACCAGGAAGAGGTAACATCGAAACCAAGTGGTTTACAACCATATGATACAAATACCATTACAACAATGCTCTTTTTACTCATACAATCAAAGGATGCGATACAACATCCACTCTTTTGGGCTAGGAAAGTCAAAATTTTATAACACTTTGAAAAAAAAAATGAATTAAGGGATGTCGATGTGTTCAATAAAAACAGAGTCAACCCGTTAAGAAATCATCAAGGCTGGAGAAAAATTCATTATTGCACTATACAATGGATGCACAGACACCACACAGACATTGAACACGTTGAGGTTCCAGTTATTTGCTAAATCTGCCACTAAAAGCAAACTTCATCTTGCAAGGCTACCACCAATGCAAGAGACTGCGCACAATCATTTCCTCCGATGCTTATCATCAGGTACAAGCTTGTCTATGAAACAACATCCCCCTGCAGAATGAGTGTTCGCAGGTCTTACGGTTTCTTTCAGCCAGTTTAAATGTTCCAATACCCAGCACATGAATCTTTGCTTCATGTTGTCTCATGTAGCTGTATAAAAGGGTGCATCAATGGATGTTCTTGCCAAAAATCAGGGCTGAAATACTCGGCAATTATCAAAAACTATAGCGGGGTAAATTGCGAAAATGCGGGCGACATTATTTACTCAGAAGAAGATAATGTTGAAGTTGATGCCTGGGAAACCCTCGACCAAACCAGCAACGGCGATGACTTTGACAACCAGGTTGATGATGTCGCAACAAGCTCAAAAATATGAAAGCTGTTGAAAAACAACCAACCTGCTCGTTTGCTCCTCAAGCTGAGGTTGACGGACCAAGCCCATCACTCCGCAAACTTTTTAGAAGTTACTAAATCAATTAAAAATGCTACCGTAAGTTTTTTACCGTAATTCTTTCTTACATTCATGTAAATACCTACTATGTTCTCCACTTAAGTTCTAAATACAAAGAAATTACAATGTTGTAATTTTTTTTTCAATGTTACCGTTATAACTAACTGTTACTGCTATCATGCACATAACGGTAATATAAATAAGTTACATTAAAAAGGATAAAATGACTATAAAATGGTGTCAAATGTTGATTTTTGCGGTTTTACATAAAGTTAGAAAAAAGTGTATCTTTCAGAAAGCCGTAGCACGCTTAGTAATGGGTTTAAAAAAAAGTTTGTAGCAAGAAGTTTCTAGAGAATTTAACGCTCTTTCGTTTTGTAATTAAGTATGGCACACAAAATGTTTATAATTTTCAAGTTATAGGCAAAAAACTAAAAAAAATCCGAACATTTCGTGGTTTTCTGGCTTCACAAAATTTAGCCTCGAGATATGTTGGAAAACAATTAATTCCTGTTATTAGCATCTCTATAAACATTTTAAAAACATAATATCTTCTAGCAGAATTTTTGCATCTATTTCTGAGAATCCAACTGGACTAAATTGCAAACAATAATTAATGAAAAGGGATATTAATAGAAATATTTTTCTGAAGGGAACGGAATACCGTTTTAACACAGTTAAATTTATTTAAATTATTATTAATTTTTATGAGATAATATAAATTGATATTATTTAAGCTATTTCACAAATATCCGGCAGCAGAAATTAACGTAATTTCTAATACTATAATTGTGAGTTCTAATCTAAAATTATCAATTTTTCATTTACTGAACGGTTGACAATATTTGTGTGCAGGCCATTATAATAATTTAAATTTTCTCATAATGTAGAGTTACTGACAAACTATCATGATTCTTCATTTCCATCATATTACCTTGCCAATAACAAATAACTATCTTAGAGTATTGGAGAATGTGTATATAAAATTACAGATAAATGAACTTATAAGTAATAAATATATTAACAAGTAAATTATTGATAACGTTACACTATCTTTTTTTGCATTTAGTAATGCATTTGCCTGAAATTTAAGTACTCATAAAATATTTATATTATGATAAGGATATTCATGTAAAAAAAAATCTTAGTCTTTAAAAATAGTACAATATTCCAAAATTTAGTTTCCACCTTCAAAAGAAAAAAGTTTATTGAATGATTTTGACAGCAATTAATTTAAGAAAAACATCGCAGCAGAAATATAGCTAATAATACTTATATAATACTTAAATTATATAAGTATTCCTAAATTTCAGCCATGTTGATCCGCAGGTATCAAAAGCGGTATTAGAAATTTAAAATTTAAATTAATTTTCGAGATATTTTTTTTTACTAATTTTAATGACATTTGTGTAATGTTGGCAACTAAATTATTCCATCTTTGCGGGAAAAAATAGAAAAGAGATAGGGATTGTTTGATTTCTTCTTTTCCGTCATTTTGAAAATAATACTGGAATTATCCTATATTTCAATCGATAATGAAGACAATATTGTGGTTAAATTATGTTTTTCAGAAAAGTTTGAAAAAATGAGGTTTTTTTTTTTCAAATTAGTAATCTGTTTATTTTAGAAATCATAAATGTCTGTAATAATCTGTCACTCTCAGACGTAAAATATATATACATATATATATTCCATTTTTGTGGGGAAAATGAGAGAAAAATTAAAACAAAGGGAATTTTTAGATTTCTTTTTAATCGTCATTTTCAAATTGCAAATGAAAACTGAAATTATTAAAGGCAGAAAGAAAAGTTTAAAATTAGAATTGAAGATCGCGTATTAAAAGCAGAAATTAGGGCAAATTTTGACAAAATATTTTCACGTAACTATTAAACAAGTATGAAAAATTAAAATAATAAAATTATTGCACGTGAGACGCATTTAAAGGGACAATTACGTCATATGTAAAATCCCCAAACATTAAATATCGTCATATTTAAAGTACCTGGAATAATTAAACAATTACGCATGAAAATATTTTAATGGTGAATATCAGGTCACATTGAAAAAGCTCAAATAATAATACCCCAAGTATTTTTAATTTAAATAATATATAAACCCGTGAATCTTAAACGAGAAATAAAATAAAATAAATAAATATTACACGAGAAATGCATTTAATAGTGAAAATTATGCCATGTATTGAAACGATACATTTAAAATGATTTCTTTCCGGAGAATTTTAGTTAGACGTTACATGGTAAAAAAGCAGTGCAGCTAGGAAATTTGTTTAAATATTATATCCCTTGAGGCTGTATAATTGCATAAATATAAGTAAATGTATCTGCAGAATACTTTCGTTTTATTTTCTACGAACTACTATTTGATAAATACATACTATTTAAAAATTCGGATATTCTTAATAATTAATATGAACAATATATTTTGTAAAAATAGTATGAAAATATACACGATAGTATATTAAAATAGAGAAAAGATTTCATGAATAAGCTATAAGTGTTCCTCAAATTAACTAAATTTCGGTCTAGACATAAAATATAACATACATAACAAAACACAATGCTTTTCAATACCGTGGTTCCGAAAGTTATTCTAAAGCTACCATAGTTTTTTAAACTCGAACCTAAAGGGAGACAGTTATCCATACCGTCGTTATAAAAGCCATAAAGATAGCGACATTTTTAACCTAGCCATTTTATGCATGTTGTTTTCCAAATGTGTATTTGCTACGATTTATCAATCACGAAAACAGTCGTCAGTTGTTGTGACTGTGGTGGATGATGTCATGGTAATAGAAAAAAAACACCTTTCAAAGGGAAAACATGGCAGCCCCATTACAGAAGATAGCCACCGTTACACTGATAACGTCATTCAATCTTCCGTAACATGGTAATATTTTTCAAACAAGGCACATTACGATGTTTTTAGAGGCTGTAAAGCCTCAAAGTGCAGGTCGGGCTTAGCTCGTGGAGAGGGGAGGGGAAGAGCTGAGTCTCCTAATTATACTAATAAAATATTACAGCATTATTGGCCCACGAAATATAACCAATATTGTTTGGGTGCTAAAAAATGCATCCCACCCCGCGGAAAAAAGGGCATTTATTTATATAAAGAGAGTTAATTTTTTTTAAAGATCAATTACAAAAATATTTTTCACATTAAATAAAAATTAAAATAAAAAATCAGTAGGTTCATTTTTCTTTTTTAAAAGTCAAATGAAATGCTTCGTAGATGCAATTAATAAAATGTCTTTTCTCCTTTTGCATTCTACAAAGGAGTGGAAATAAGAAAAGAGGAAAAAATTAGCTGCTTTATGTTGAATAAAAAAATATTAAGTAGATATAAATGTTTCCCTAACAGAATATTATTAGATGTGTTTTTATATTTTTTTCTGAAATTTTCAACGGAACATAATGATTCTCCATAAACAAATATAGATTTTTACTTTTCTAAAGAAATATTTTGAAAACAACTCTTATTAGCAAAATAAGATGTAAAATATATTATAAACTAAAGTACACTCTTTGAAAAAAATCACCAAAGCATGCTATTCTAAAACCAAATTCGTACAAAGGGATTTAAAAAGATTTTCGACGGAAAATTGTGTGTACATATTCATACTGCGTCCGTTAACATTTAAAACATTTTGCAACTTTTTATTTTTAAAATCTTAAATTCAAATTTTGACACTTACATTTCTCAGTTGTTTACCCAAAAACTTCGAAAAATAACATTTAGATATTAAAAGAAATATTTCTTGGAAATTTTAATAACTTTACAGAAATATATATATATATATATATATATATATATATAAAATTCTTAAAGAAAAAAAATGTTAGATAAATATGTACAATTTTACGTGCGTTTTTAAAAAAACTTTCTTTTCTGCGCGTTAAAATATAACTGGAAATAGTTCTTTCAGATAGAGGAAAATGAAAATTTTTCTATATTAATGATAGCTGCAAAAGCACAAAGTCATGTTTTGGATAACACTTACTGTTTTCAGTAAAAAAATAACATCCAATAATTCATATTTTTTAAATATGGTTTAATTAATAATTTTTATAACTAAACATATTTTTGAATAGAAAACTATCCCAGTAATATTAGTTGTTTTTTTTTCAATGTATATCATTTAAAAATCAATAGTTAATTTATTTTTTTTTTAATGTTTGTAAAGTTTTTAAAGTTTGTCAGACGGATTTTACATTACGATCCTAAAATCGCTACTCTTCAAACAGTATTAATATTTAATAAAAATGCGCGCAAACTGCAATTTTGTCCAGTTTTTATTGTTAATTGTAGCTAAATGAAGCATTAAATTCATTTCAGAGAAATCACCTATTTAAAAATTTGCATGCACTTTCAAAAAATAGATACTATGCCTGCATAACGGTGCCTCTTGTATATATCTCTGGAAAATGCTTGTGATTAAACAGTAGCTTAATCGTTTTTATTTTCCAAGATTGTATATTTTAAAACAATAAGAGATTTTCTTGTAGGTACTATGACAAAGTTTGTAATAAAAATTCTTGCATCTTGTACATTTTAATGTAATTACGCACTTATTTTTTTATATTATAATAAATATCGAATATTTGAAATTATATTAATAAGTAATTGTTTTCATGATTTTTGCAATGAAGTATTCTGAAGACAAACCTAATATAATATATTTTTTAAAAATGGTAAATACACAAATACTTTTAAAACAGAGATTCAAGGAAGGTAACTTATTTGTGATTTGAATTATTATAAAATTAAAATAGTTCCATTTATTTTATAGCCCTATTCAATATTATTTCTTTCATCTCATTAACTAAAAAAACATTAAAAATGTAGTCGAGATAAGATGAAATCTTTTCAAATTCTATAAAAGTAAAAAAAGAAAAAAAAAAGCAGTGATCATTAAAAAGGGAATGCGTTTGAAATATGCCTCAATGACAGCGGCTCATACCGAATTCGTATGCAAATTTTATTTTAAGGAAACCGAGTTTCGTGACCTATTTTAAGAATAATGAAAATGAAGAAAAAGGCTTAATTTTTTATCTGCTTTTCTGATTAGCTGACGTTCTGAAAAAGAAGTAATTTTGCGAGATTTTTTTTTAAATTCCCTCATTTGTGTATTTTAAAATAGGAAACAGATTTTATCTCTTTTCTAAACAATTCACATTTTTTTTTTTTTTATATTTTATTTAATGATAATCGTAAATGTTCGGTAATACTTTAATATCCAATTACTACGCATTTAATGACAGAACAAATATGAAATCTAAATGATAATAGGTTTAAAATTTTATTTAAATTTCATTAATTAATTTTCTAAAAAGTTATATTATTTCCCGAATGAATGAAATGATATTAACAGTATGGTCATTGTGCCTAAGTTAGACGCAATTTTCCATAATTCTGTCGTATTAATGTATATTTGGCATTTTATTAAATAAATATACCGGGTATCCAAAAAATGACTGATGGATTGTAAAATTAAATAACTTGCAAACGGTGACAGATATTTAAAAAAAAATTCTTGCAGGAGGATTATGTATGATTTCAGCAGTTTTTTTACAGTGATTCTTGATTTTAGTTCGATTTTCATACAATAGATGGTGCTGTGCGAAATACGTGCTAATTCCAGACGTAATTTTTGGTACTTCGGGATGCATTCAAAATATTTTAATCTCCATTTCTCATAGGATAAGGGAGTGACCGAAAAATTGAGCCTGGATTTAGCGCCTATTGCTTGCAGCGACATCTATCGCTGCTATTTGTAACTAAACTCGGAATCGCAGCATACCAACTCATGACATCTTACATAACCCTCATGCATCTTTTTTAAATACCTTACACCTTTTGCAAGTTATTGAATTTTAATATCCATTAGTCATTTTTAGGACACCCGGTATATTTTATTACGCAGAAAGCTATTGAGCTATTGAATACTGAGCCTTTAGTTAAAAACTAACTTGTTTTGCAGAGAGGGAATAAATATCTGTAGTATAATCCATAACATACGACTATCGCATTTCGATGATTTTCGTCCCATTTACGACATTTAAAATATTAATGTGACTTCCAAAGCCCTAAATGTGACAATGCGTTTCATACATGCCAATTTATATTAAAATATTCATTTAACCCATAACTGCTGTGACAGAAATTGTCGCATAGCTACTCTAACGGTCTCCGAGTGCGCTTGTGGAAAAATAAATAAAACGCATAGTTGTCGGAGCACAGCTCCGTCTCCCCTGCAAATTTTACACTTATTGTTAACACGATAGCGTCCAGAATATTTGACGCATCGACACAAAAAATGAGCTGGACGTTGGTAAGGCCAAAATCTCGGCGCGTATTGAAAATCATAAATATTCGTCAACCCTAACAGCCTGAAATGTCGGCTCAAAATTTTCTCATAAAGATAACATTGCGAGTTTAATTCTATATATTTGAAAGATAAGGCTTTTTTTTTAGCCATGTACCTTAAGCTTTTTTTTTTTTCCACCAATTTTAATAATTCTTTTTTTTTTTATGAATGCTGTTTCTTTGTAGATTTGCCCGCACTAGCTATTTTTTTTAAATATTCCCATTTTTATATTTAAATTTAAAATTTAAAAAAATTCTATGAATTTGTTTCAAAATGGTAGCAATTGGATAACTTCCATTGTTGTAAAGAAAGTAAAAATAATAAGGTTTGCTTATCTTTATTGACGCCATTTTCTCATAAATTTCAAAATAAAATTTCTGAAAAAATTGAACAGAAAATGACGTCATGCTTTAATAAAATATTCAAGTTTTCCGCAAAAAGCTGTTATAATTCAATTCTTTTTCATTCATTGAGTCTGAGACGCTTGGTGAAATGCTTCAATGATACAAAATGACACCATTTAAATGAAAACGATCATTTTCTCTGATAAAAGTAAATATTTTACTACGAACGCCTCTAAAAGATATAAATTTCTGGAATTTTACTCGCCTATACAGAGATTAGAATCACAAGTCAAGAGTGCGAATTTTCACATGCAAAGTCGTAGTTGACAAACTTGATTTCAAGTTTAGAAATATATGTATTAATTACATATTGCGCATTGTAATATTTTTGAAATGGTGAATATAAATATAAGAGATGCGTATGCAAATTATGAGACGGTGAAAATAACATAAAGTTTAGATTTTACGCGAAAAATAATTCCATGATTAACTTAAGGTGAAATCATTTTTTTAAATGGTAATTCTTAGTTATCCCGTCGACCAATTTCGCCAAATTATATAAATCGCCAAACCATCGCCAAATTATACACATTGACATAATTTTTATTTTAAATAACGGAAGAACAAATGAATTAGTAAAACATTAATAAAAATACAAATTAAACGTCGAATTAATGGTTTTATTGGCCATTATTGGCATTTAATCTTACAATTAATTAACTAATGGCAAACATTATTGGCATTTAATCTTACAATTAATTAATTAATGGCAAACATTATTGGCATTTAATCTTACAATTCGGTGACAATAATTTCGTCGACGGGATAACAAAGAAGTACCTTTTAAATTTTCAATCGGCAATTTTAAAAGGCACAGATGTCATATATTGGCGCGATTTTTTTCTGACGCCAATGTCATATACGCAACGGGTACTTAACTGGCACCAAAGTGTCGCTATTTTGCTTGATATGGTAACTCGGATGTTATTGTTTGTGCTGTTGACGTTTTCCCCGAATTGACGTGGGAAAGAAATCGCGCCTATATGATGACATCTGTGTCTTTTAAACATAACAGCCTCAATGGGTAATTTCATCAAAATTACATATCTTGATTAGGTATAATAAATAATGCAATTTATTTTTTTAATATTTGAACAGTCGAAGTGTATGGAATTAGTATTTTGATCACTTTAAGTTAAAAATAATATTTGTTTTAAGAGACTAAGAAGTTATCTATGTATGAGTTCGTTTTTAAACAATTTCTTTCGTCGATATTCGACGAGATTCATCCCGTTATTAATTAAAACAGCTCCATTGCTCTAAATTTTGCATTTTAACCTCATACGGATCATTATGGAGTCGAATGTTGAAGTCGATGTTCATACATTGGTGACCTAAGATATAGATTATCCCCCCCCCCCCTCCCTTTCAGAAGTTTTACGTTCTACGTATGTAACAATCACTATTTTTTTCGAACTTTTCATTCTTTGTAAGCTTCCAAATCGATGCAATTCATTTTGAATTTTAAATTAAGAGAAACGAAAAGAAAATCGATTACGGAAAATACGATTTTGGGCATTAGTCGAATGGCTACGAGTGATACTCAACGAAATCGATAAAAATATAACGTCATGTATGCATTACTTATATGTATGTCTTCTTATGTATGTATGTTTGTATTCAGACGAACGTATGTTTCTATTGGGAAATTTTCGCAATCGGGTTTGTAGACAAATTCATAATTTACTAAGCATAGTTTGATGCGCAAATTTAACAATTTGGTAGCTGTCCCAATTACTGACGATTACTCAATTTTTTTTTAAATCCATCGTAAATGAATATATTTCAACTGAAATGCAAGTGAACATTCTGAAGTAAATGAGATAAGCTTTTTTTTTTTTTTTTTTTTTTTTTTTTTTTTTGTCAAGATGTACGCTATAAAACAGAAATATGTAGATTACAAAATAAAAAATTCTTGTACGGGTTGGAAAAGGTAGCTTCCCTATTTCTTGGTTTAAGATTTTAGCTAATTTTACTGGAGAACACGAAGTTAAAATGCGAAGAACCCGTTTAGAGAAGAATCATCAGTACTGAATTTCAGTGGAAATTTCACCAAATTAGTCAGATACAGCCAAATTGGCTTAGTTTGTGACGACATATTTTTTGTTGCCAAATTTGGCTATATTTCGTCCAAATGTCGCGATGCTTAGCGATAAATGCGACGTTAATGTATATGACTATGATCGCTTATGCTTATGATCGGAGAAATGTATACAACAATGAAAGATAATTCATGAGAAATCATGTTCACTAAAAGTCATAAATTAATCCCTGATTTTTTTTTTTTAATCTGCTGCCTAGATTTTGTGTACATTTTAAGAAATATACATAATTTATATGTGAAACGTTATACACAGAAGTTTCGAAAATGACGGTTAAAAGAAAGTAATTCAAATGTATAGAGTTATTCAGCTTAATTCTATGTGGAAAAGTCGCATAAAAATAACCCAGATGCTTCCTAATATTTTCATAATAATGATATAACAACAACTCAGATGAATAAAGGTATCAAGTTTGATAGAGGAGTATAGCAGACTATCTATGAGTGTTTGTTACATACGTGTTACAAAACTTTACCTGTTGCCATATCAGATATGTGTGCGCTGTGCCAGACGAGCAAGTCTTTGAAGGAGCTTTAAAGTTTTCTGCCGCTAACTCGATGGATCAAGTTCTCAAAGATCGGAGATAAATTAAAAAAATCGAAATCTCTCAAATACATCCGGGGTAATTCTAAATCTTTACCGTAGATTCTCTTATCCAATGGTTTCTCTTTACTTTTAAAATTTCTGAATTATTATAAAGAACAACAAATTATGCTGCCTTCAGTTATGCACTGAACAGCTTTTGTCTTTGCAAACAAAGGTTACAAATTTCCCTAAATCAACTTTTATTATAGGAAAAGAAAGGGCTGTAAAATGTACAAAAATCAAAGAAATTAGCAGACAGTCATAGAGCAGTTAGGATCAGAAGCTATCATTCTTTTGACACTAACAGGTACTTCTGCATTTAATGTCAAAGACAGGGTAACTCACTCAGTGCTTAAAGAACCAACGTGTTTTAAATAGTTCGCTAATTTAAAAAGTCAGCAATACATCTACAGCTCAGAATGGACACAGTGTTATTTCTCATTATCGACGAATTTTCAATGATAGGATGTCGTCTTATGGCTGACCTTGAACAAAATTATCGCGAAGGTAAAATAGATAGCATTTAGCCTTCTAGAGGCTTATTTGTTTAAATCCTTGGACGTATTATGTAGTTACATCGCATAAAAGACATCCCTGTATATAAGAGACATTCTTTAAAAGCAATTTTGATTCTTCGCGGACAAAAAATGCTTAGAGTTTTTAAAAAAATATTTCACATTAACAAACTCATCGAGACAAAACGACGATCAGCAGACACAGTTCCGAAAGACTTTGAACTCACTTTGCGTGAGTCAAGTTTTTGACTACCTCTCACCCCTTATGCAACGGCGCAAAGATATACTGCGTTCGGCTAACTTGAATGACTTGAAGGTGCCATATGTATTTTTCTCAAAACCAAGCAAGCTAAAGAATATAATCAAGAAGTACTTCTTAAATCAAAGCGGAGACCAATAAATAAGAATTTTAGCAGATCACAATGATTATATAGCAAGATGGAGTGAAGATGATCACGCGTCTGGACTTCAGTCTAGACTTTCCTCAGCAGCTGGATGCAGGGTTATGCATTATGCTACATACCAATATCTGAATGGAGTGAGAATTGGTAAACGTAAGTACGATAAAAGATATTGGCTATGGCCCACGTTTTCAACCTCGAGGTTTGCCAGAGGCCATAATATTTCATTTTGTTGAGTATCATGAGCCATTTCTAACTGTATTTTTTTTTTTTTTTTATCAAACCTATTTGTAAATATTGGGAAGAAGAAAAAGCCTCATTCACACGAAGTTAGTTGCCTTTAACTGTTGCATACCTTGCCACCATACGTAGATCCTCGAGGTTAACATTGTCAAAAACTGCTGTCCATATCCATCTAAAAGTGTTGTCACATAACACAACTTATGTCATTTTTACTGTAGTTTGTCATTTAGAGAAAGTTCTAATGGAAGCAATTTTCGCTAAGGACAGGCTTTACCCAAATTAGAAGTATGGGAGCACTTGCTGACAGATTAGAATTTGCGCATTACTCGAGGCAACTGACGACTGAGTTAAACACTTTAATATAAGGTATCGACGATTGTTATTTCAAACTTACTTTTATACTGCTAAACAGCAATCTAGAAAATAAAATATTTTTTTAAAATAATATCTTTTAAGTTTACGCGCCTCCATGCTCCCATATTTCGGCCTGACGGATACTAGTTACTTCATAGGATACTGTTTTTGTATTAAATTTTATTTAACGGGAATGTTACAATTTAAAATTACGTATTAAGAAGTTTCTATCATTAGTACTAGAGCTCTAAATGAGATAAAATTTCAGAAATATTTATGGTTAAATGGAAATTTTCATATTAATCCGTAACAATTTTAAAAGGAAGTGGTATGTGAGACCACTAATAGCAGTTAAATGTTAAACTCTTGTCATGGGTTCTTTTCTAAATCGTGTCAGACTTGCTCTAACTCTTTCTGTAATGTGTTACATTCGATTTCTTCCGAAAATACAGCGTCTTCATATAACTGTATTTATATCAATCCATTATGGAAGAAAAAGGGCAAGCCTCAGAGCAGTTTGCCTTGCACATCACGGGTAGCGCCAATGATATACACGGGGCTAATGAAAAGGCCTCGTTAGCCATGAGACATACGGAGGCTAACGAGAAAGACTGGCTACCGCGGTACATTCCACATATCTTTTTTTTACAGACCACTGGAGTCTTGTAATGCTCATATGCACCAATGAGGGTGTGCGAAAAGAGCATCACGTCACTCTAGCGGTCTGTAAAAAAAAACACGGGAGATGCACCGCGGTAGCCAGTCTTTTTTGGTAGCCACGTCACATACAGATATGACGTCGATACAGACGTACGAGTGAGTTCGGTGTTGGTGTTGTTTATGACGGCCGATTATCTACACTAGGGATATAGGCCCGAAGAGGGAGATGCCTTTTGTGGGGGGGGGGTGTCTTCCTAAGGGAACCTAACCCGTATTTACGCAAGGAAATCCAAGGTTCGAACAAACACACGGAAAAATCCGAACGATTAGTCCAACAGGCGAAGTTCGGTTCGAACACAGCACCTCCCGTCTACTAACCTCGAGAGCAGACCCTCTCGGCCTCTGGTGGGGCCGAGTGAGTTCAGAACGACAAAAATAATTTTATTCCATGTATTGGCAATGAAAGTCATTCTAGCCTATATTTCATTTCTTTCTCTTTTGAACCGTTTTATAGTGAAATTTAGTTGGTCTCTTTTGATGAGGTCAAAATTGTTTGCAGATTTTAGCCTAGTTTAATCTGAATCTGCATTCGAAGTTAAATATTCAAGTGAAAGAAGAAGATTTGTTTAATCACCATTTTTTATCATAGAAGTCTTTTCGTAAGAAGAATGGGTGTCATAAGAGAACTCCTGTCTCTTTTTATTTAAGGTTAAAATAAGCTAAGAGTCTGTGCTTTGGGGTTAAAATAGCGAACCCAGTTCGACATTTTTTTTTCTTAATTCTATAAAGATATAACTCATTAGAAGAGGTATATAAGTCTACTACATATTTGTGATTAAATAAATTGTACATACACAATCTTGTTTCTACGACTGTGAATGTAAAAAAAATTAAAAAAAATGTGGTGGCTGTTTTAATGCGAGTTGGTGTAAGGAAAATCCTTAAATTTGTAAATATTGTTTTTTTAAACTAGTATCGAATGTTAAATTAAACTTTTATATCCCCATTATTTGTGCGTAAGTGAAATATTTTCTATTTAGACATTATTCAAAATTGTCAATTAAATTTATTCTTAAATTATTCTCGTAATTTTTAAAGTATTTCTATCCATATTACATATTTTTACATCTCCATCACTAATATATTATTTTCAGCTGCGTACTTCTTACCAAAAATATAAAAGATATCGAAATAATTCTTATCATTCATACAAATTAAAACGAATGCACAACATTCCTTTTAATTGCATTTCACGGGGTTTGAAGTACTATTAGAAACCAGTAGAGAATAATTAAATTTCAATAGTATCTATAAGTCTTTCTTATTTTCAAAATACTTTACTGAGGAGCAGTTTTGAAATTATTTCTTCTTCGTTCATTGTAGGAAGAAAACAGACAGATTAATGTATTTTAATTATAAATAAAGACATTTTAGCTTTTATAATGAGAAGTGTAAAATAAAAATTGTATTTCAGGTGTTCCTCTTCAATTGTATTCTACTTTTTTCCACTTTAAATCAATTGGAATCCTTTAATGGTAAGGACCAAATGTTTCATACAAAAAAAGCAAAATTGCATCTTAAATGTCAAAAATATCGATTCAGTGAAAAATCATAGTCGTGAAGAGAAATTTATACATGCAAAATGTGAATAGACACTGTTAATTTAACTATGTTTCCATATTCTTAGTCCATAAATTCTTCATTTTATGAAGGCAATGCAAATTAATTATTTTTTTTCTTGTACACACTGGTAGCCAAGTAAGCATGCGTTAAACAGAACGCTTGTACACGCTCAAAACTAGCATTTACATAAAATATAGCTCCCATTAAAAAAAAGAAATAATAATAATCATGGAATCAGTAAAAGCAGCACTAAATGTGTAAACGAAGATCTATTATCATTTCTGACGTATATTAAAATTTTATATAAGAATTAAAATTTTAAATAAACAAATTATAAAGAATTTTGTATTTCCCATTTACTTTTTGAAAGCAGAAGTTATTTTATATTAAAAACTGGAGGTCAGGCAGGATGGGGGTCCAGAATAAAGGAGCATAATAGCAGAAAAAAACTATTATTCGTGCCTTTTAGTAACCTCAACTGTACATTTTATCTCTAATCATGGGATCCACGGCAGTTGTGGGGGCAGTTGTGGATTATTTTCCCTCCATTGAATTTGAAATTTAATTAACTAAATTTTCTTCTTTACTGATCTTGAAAGCAACAGCCGAATATATACTTTTGAAGTAACCTAAAATAATTAAACACTAAAAGAAAGTTGAGCTAAAAATTTTGGGCTGGATGGGCGGACTTTTTCTTCTAAATTCTCCATGAGAGTTCATTCATATGTTTGTTTTTAATCTTTTTGGTTTAAGAATTTCCCTCAAATACATTGTTCAATGCAGTGGTTAATTCTGACCGTGGGCCGGTGTAGAATTCCCTCACTGCGGATTTTGATATTTCACTAAATAAATCTTCTGTTCCTCCAAATTTGAAAAATATATATAATGTATTCCTTTTAGTAACTTAAAATAGTTAAACACTAAGAGAATGATGAAACTAAAATTTTAGGTTAAAGGTTTTGGTTTTATCCTCTACCTAAATATTCCATTGCAGTTAATTAGTTCCGTTTTATTTTTTCTGATTATACACATACAAATTATCATAACGGGAGGTACAAGGAAGTATTGAATTCTGGGAGCAGGGGGAAGATCTCCGAATTTTGAAGATTAATTAACATTTTTTTTCCCTTATTTTCAAAGACATAGTAAAATTTATTGTTTTCGAGTAACTTAGAATAATTAAATACCTAGAGAAAGAGGGACTAAGAATTTTCCATTAAAAGGTGAGTGGCGGCATCCCTTAAATATCCCATGGCAGTTAATGTTAGTCATGATTAATTTTTATGTTCATGTGTGGAAAATTAATGGTCAGTGCAGTGGTAAAATCAGTAGAGTTGTTAGGAAGGATATTACCCCCATCGGAAATTCACAAATAATTCACAAAAATAATGGACTAAAAAGTCTGGATCAGTGAACTGAGCCCCTTCATTAAAAAAAAAAAGACTACTCCTAAAAAATTTCTATTGAAGAACGATGGTAAAAATTTGTTTTTGATTATATCCTTTATTTATTAGTTCTTAATTCATTTGAATGTTGTTATGAAATTTAAAATTGTCTTGCACGGTAACTTCTGACAAAAAATTCCTAGTTTATCTATTTTTACGTTTATATATAACCCATTAAGGGATAAAAACACTCCAGACAAGATGAGTAACTTTCAAAATCTTGCCCCTTCTTAGATTTCGTTTTGCGGTGTGCTAGTGTTCAATGACTTACTATGAAAATAATCAGGTTGGGTCTCCAAGGGAATTGGGTGTCTAAAGAAAATTACCCCGTGTTATTTACCTCTCGCACTTCTATGCGGTCCTGCCTGGAATAAAGTTACTTTAATCTAATGTATATTTCATAATGTGCTATAATAAACTCTATGAAACATTCAAATATAACCGTCATATTAGATGTGTAAGAAGCAGTTATTATTTTTCTTCAAAGGACCCCAAGTAATCTTAAGAAAATGTGATAAGTCATTGAAAGTAAATTGGAAGAAAAATACCATGCTGAAATACATCTATATTAAACTTTTTGTAACTGTATTTTCCTCTTAAGTAAGGCATTATAAGGTTTCATTATCCTTCAAAATACATGTAGAAACCATAAAAAAAAACCTGAAAAATCTTAAAATTTTGAAAGATTATTTTATTGAATTTTTAACTTTAAAACGTTTTATTTAAAGATAACTTCAAGAGGGTTCGTTCGAAATATTATGTATTATTGAAACATTTGGAAAAGCATAACACATTTGAAAACAAAATTTCAGTAATTCTCATCATTTGAAATAGCGTAATGTCATTAAAATACACTGCAAAAGATTTTTCCTCATTAACAATACTGTAACGGAAGATTTTTGAGTGCCCTTGTAAATGAACTAATAATGCAATACATTTTTTTATTCAATATATAACATACTATAATAAATATCATTACATATATCAATTTCCTGAAAATTCGAGTACGTTTACGTGAGTTCGAGTGTGGACAGATAGATGGACATACGGCCAGGCAAACCGAATCAATAAACACTTTTCAACTATGTTGCAGAGTGTTAAAATTATTTCTGTAAATCTTAAATACAAAATGTATTTCAATAACTAAATAAATATTATTATTAACTATCATTTAAATTTACCCAGTTGGACAATTTCGAAAAGTGGAAAATTGGTCCTAATCACAAGAAATTATTATTTTTTATTCTATCATAATCGAAATAGTTCAAAATGTATAGAAAACTAAAAATCAAATGACGTACCCATAAAATTCATACTTTTTGATTCGTATTTAGCGTATAAATTATCTTCTTTTTTTTATTTCAAAAGCACCAACGTTTATATTAAATATTTTCATGTTAACCCAACATTTGTCTATCGAAAGCTTTATTTTTATACTTAAAACTAGTTGGATATGCCAATCCAAAACTTTCTCCTATATCATACATGTTAGTGTTTGAAAAAGTAGTTAAAGATGTTAGTTCAATACTTTAGCAACTTTGATTTTCATCTTAAATTTCTGCTTCAATCTATTAATCAGAGTAAAAACGAGTTAATCTGGATCATGATACTTATTAAAATCAATAGTTTTTTCGTTATTGAAGGGGGACAAACTGGACTCCAAGGGAGGCTAGTATGCAATAGATTACCTGTTACAGCTAATAAAATCACCAGTCAGTTCATGCACCAACAGGAGGTTATCGTACGGCTCACGGCAATGTGAATTGAATGGAAACCCGATAACTGATGTATTCGAGCCCCAGTAATATCGAATATCGATTTGCCATTCATTTCGCATTGTGTCTTGGTGTGCAGTGTTGCTACGGTAACACTTCCGCTGGTGCGCCAACTGAGCTAAATTCAGATTTATTTGCACCATTCTATTCTAATCCATTAGTATTCTAAAGAATACTAACCGCCGTTGGAGACCAGTTTGGTCTCCCTTAAAATTTATGTTTAGAAAAACATGCTAAGCATTGTATCATGTTACTTTTATTCATAATTTAATTTACTTGGACCCCCTTAAATATAATTAATAGAAGCCGTTAATTTAATATTAGCTTTTGTTGCATTAAAATATCTAAATTTATTAATTTTCTGTAAGCAAGTAAACCCTATTGGTTTAAAATGGCAGTCTTAGGATTTGGGCGAATTATAAGAGATATCGCGAAGTTGGCGTCCCTTCTGGCGACTAATTTTGGTCACCAAATTTGGCGATATATCACCCAGTTGGCGAAAAAATTGGTGGCATTAGGCAATAGAACTGGATCCCTCATACGGTAACACCCCCCCCTATAAGCATGGAGATGCATTAAATGATTTTCTATAACCAATGAAGTGCGTTTCATTCGGGTGTTGCCATTAAACGATTAACAAATAATCGCGATTTCTGTGCCACATACGATAGCATAATATCTATATTGATTCTGTTGTACATCAGCTGTTTGCGAAAAGCCGGCTTAGCAGGACGCGAGCTCCCCTCGCTGCACGAGCCTCCGATGCCCAACAGAACTACGAAAAATCTAGAAAATTATACAAAATCGCTGTCGCAGCGCCCTTTTGCGGCGGAATATTCCCAAATTCAAGTAGGGTATTCAATGTTGGCCATTGCTAAAAACATACACAAAAATTTGGTTCAATTCTATTTATATCTTCATACACTTTTCCATGGTAAAATAAATAAAATGGCACAAAAATCGCTGGTACATAAAGCCCTTCCGGTAAAATATTTTCAATTTCAAGGAAAAACTGCTGTACACAGCCAAATACGTACGCAAAAAATTTTGTTCAATTCTATGAATAACTTCCTACACTTATTGGTGGTACAATAATGAAAATGGCTTAGACATCGCTATTAGAGCGAATTATTTTAAATTCAAGGAGAAACCCTAGGCTGGCCCTAGACAAAAACATACACAAAAAATTGGTTCAATTCTATGCATAATTTCATACACTTCCCGATGGTACAATAATAAAAATGGCAGAGACATCACTATTACATCGCCCCTTCAGGCAGAATTTTTTCATATTCAGAAAGGACCAACTAGCCATAGCCAAACACATACACAAAAAATTGGTTCAGTTCTATCCATAACTTCATACACTTTTCGATAATACAATAATAAAAAATGTCACAAAATTTGCTATTACAGCGCCCCCTTCAGGCAGAATATTTCTATTTTGAAGGAGGACCTGCTTGCCACAGCCAAATATATACACAAAAAATTTGGTTCAATTCTATGCATAACTTCATGATATTTTGATGGTACAGTGGCAACATACGGACAGACGGACAAACAGACATTTTCTATAAACAGATTTTTGGGGATCTCTGCCCCCTAAAATGTGTAAATCGATCGAAAACCGGAAGTCGACAAAAATTTCAATGCTTTCTTCTATTAAAGATAGACATAGTAAAAAGATTACGTTGCTGTTGGTACGCAGGAAAATTATCTTTTTAACACTTTCCAACATAGTTGAAAAGTTAATATAAAATTGGTTTTCTGTCAATCTGGCCGTCTGACTAGCTGTCTGTCCACTCTCTCTATCGCTTAAATATTCAGTAGCCTCCCTGTTAACCGGCCTCCTCTTAACCGGAACTCCGCTTTAAGCGGCCGACTTTTTTTCTTCAACATAAGGCAAAATTCAGGGATGATGGCCTCGGGAACTCAGCTTCCGCTTTTGAGTTGAAGTGCAAACCCAAGGGGAAGGAAGCAAAATTCAGAAAGGAGAACGTCGGTCTGAAATAGATACGTGTTGACTTTCACCAGTGTTGAATCCAGAGTGTAGCCCAGGGGATTTGGCCATTCTCCCCTGGAACAATGACCCCCGCCCCCAGGATGATTTGAGATTTTGTTTTTTTAATGGTCAAAAGTGCAACCCGGAACTCTATAACATCTTATCTATCTTCAAACAGATTTGTACAAACATTTAAAATGCTTAAGTGTTGCGATCAGATCACCGTAGATGTATGTATAAGTGTTGTTTGAGTCTGATAAAGATCTCAAGCATGAAACATCATTTGATAAGGATATAATTAGGATTGTAACTTACTATGTTGTTCAATACGAAAACGATCCTGAAAGTGATCCAGTTGAAGTTGACACTGCTAAAATTCCACATACGGAAGGGATAAAAGCATTATAGTTGACACTACGCTAAATTGAGAAGCGGCTAACAGCTTCCTCGATTAAGCGTTTGATAATAAAGAGATGGAGATTATGGTGCATAATGTCCGCTGTCTTGCCTTTAACAGAAGAAGGTCACTGATTTATTTATGGTTGATTAACTTAAACATACATAATTTAGAACAATTTCAACTTCTTATAAAGGTATGTGATACGATTTTCAATCATTTAATTTGTGTTAAATGTTTTTCATTATTTGTTATCAGTGATAATTTTTCTTTCAATTCAGTTAATCATAACTAATATTCATGTCACAAAATATAGGAAATATGTACAGTCGTGGAAAAAAAAAAGTAAACACCCCCTACTAACTCATCAACAAATTATCGTAGAAGAAAGTTACTGGTACCGAACGATTGGAAATAAAGACTACTTTCAAATGATGTATATAAAATTTTCTTAGGGGGCCATCTACATATTAAAACGAACCATAACTTCATTTTTTCAATAGCAATAGCCAATTCTGACAGCATAAATGAACTCTACACCTTTCAATTAGTCTAAAAACAAATTTTTATGCAATTCGTAGGATAAGTTTCCGAGAAATTAATTATTCTAAAACGAGTGTATTTTAGGGGCTGTATCCAAATTGAAGTTCGTTACTTGATTGTTAACCGAGAGAGCCCCCTTCTTGATCAAGGCACCTTATGGAACCTGTTAGATAACAGGACAGCAGAAGAAATTTCAAAATATCTACTCACTTCTATCATAGACGGCCCCTTAAACCATCATTTTGCCGTTTTTTAAGCATAATTTGAAAAATATTTGGAAGAAAAATGTGAAATTTCGGATTTTCATAAAGCTGGACATAATAAATCTAAATCCATCAAAAAAATTGTAGGTTGCAATTCATAATTTTTTTAATATTAGTTTCATAATTCATAATTCATATCATAAAATTATAAAAATTGCAAATTCAGCATATTTATGTTTGGGCACATTAGTATTATTGCTACACAAAAAATTAGCACATTAGGAGCATAATTACAGGAGATATAAATAAAAATATGAAAATGTAATTTAACATTAGAAGCACTAAATTTTGAATGTTTATAATTTAAAAACCTATCATTCAAATGACTTGAAATTTGGTGTCTAGGCATAGTTTGAACCGCAGAATTGAAATATCTCGTTATAAATGGGTATTGCCATTGAAAAAAATAAGGTTTGGGTTCGTTTTAATATGTAGATGGTCCCCTAAGCAAACTTTATATACATCATCTAAAAGTAAACTTTATTTCCAATCGTTCGGTACCAGTAAGTTCCGTCTACGATAATTTGTTGAAGAGTTAGTAGGGGGTGTTTACTTTTTTTTCCACGACTCTACCTTTTTAAAACTACACAAATTGAAAAACTAAATGCATCTTACGGGTTTAAGTAATTAAATTACGCAGATACTTAGTTAATTTTTTTAACTTCTCCACTTTAATCGGTTTTTCTGTTAACCGGCTACCCCTTGGTTCAGTTTAGATCGGTTAAGCGGGAGGCTACTGTATTCATTTTACAAAATATAGAAAATAAGTACTTTTTTAAAACAGCACAAACTGAAAAACTAGATACATCGGACGGACTTAATTAATTAAATTACGCAGATACTTATTTAATTTTTTTTTTTTTTACTTACGCGCTTTAACCGTTTTTTTCTCTTAACCGGCTTACCCTTGGTTCTATTTAGATCGGTTAAGCCTAAGGCTACTGTACTGATCATGCTTGCACTTTTCATGCAACTGATGTGTTATGATGTTTCCCAAGGAATGTTTGGTATTGAATATTAAGTCTGTATCATTATTAGTTTATTTGCTGGGGCACGCATAATAATTCTTTTACATTATGGTCAATAAGGAAAAATCATTTGCAGTGTATTTTAATGACATTACACTATTTCAAATATATTGAAATTGATATAAATTACTGATTTTGAATGCAAAATGATTGCTATACAATAGGGCATTCATAGCATTTATCGTTCATTTACAGGGACACACTAAAGAAATTGTTACACTACTGTATATGAGCATTAACTCCTGGAAATGAGTTTTCAATTTCGGTATGCGCTTTTAAATTCAATTATTTTTTTGCATGTTACTGCTTTTGTATAAAATCTATACCTCGTACAAAGGTATGCTCAAAAGAAATCACGAACCATTTTGTTTATTAGAGAAAATTGCTGAAGGGGAATTTTAAACTGTGGTATGTATTTCCTAACTGAACTAAATATTTGCATGTATGTAGTAAATAAATACAAATCTATATATCATATACAAGGCTGCTCAAACAATTCTGATGCTTTTACTACTGCAAATGGGAAGAACTGAAATTCAGTTTTCAAATGTGTTATGCGATTCTAAATGGTTGGATTAGACACCATATTTCAACTTATTAAACGGTAAAATTTTGTAACATTATTTTGAATGTGTTGTAAAAGTTTTCATAATATATTCTTGACACATAACTTTATCTTCTTTGTTTAGACTTGAAGCAGGTGTTTTGGAAAATCGATACTGCTATATCATGATAGGTAAACATAAAATTACAAAAGTTTAAGTTTCGGCTTTCACAAATTAAATAGAAAGCTAATTTGTGTGTAAAAATATGAGACAAGGCTTTCGTGGATTTCGTATTAACTGACTACCAACACATGATTTCTGGTTGAATTCGAAGTTTTAGATGGGAATCATTCTTGCAGAAGTAAATTTCAAAATACCAGATTTAGTGCAATAGTAAAAATGATAAGCGAAATTAAACGTTTTGGTAGATTTTTTTCTCAGCAGATTTGCTAAAGCTAAGTCTTAATGAAACTCTTTCTATTAATTAGTTTGTTTTTCCTGATTCTATGTACAACTGACGAACTCCCCACAAAATGTAACTAGCGGACAGATGAATTTAACCAATTTACCCAAATAACTATCATCAGTAAGGTAAAATAATAACAGGGAATTTGATCAGTAGGCGATGCATTCTGCGTCCGACGTATTAAACTCCCCATCCTTCTTAATTCTGTTTGTCGAAGTCCTAAGCTTATCGAATTTATATTTACGCACACATAAATTAACATATGAATTCGTTAAAGTTACATTTAAATAAAGGAGACTTTATTTCAGATTAAGTTAAATGGTATAGTTAAGTCCGAATCAAAGCGCTCTTCATTCATGTATAACTTTGTTGAATTTATCTTTTTTTTATTTTCTGGAGATATCTTCTGTGATCGGATCTGATGCTAATGTCTCACGCTTCAGTCGGAAAATAATAAAGGGTCGTCGATGTCGCTTTTTCCGCGACATAGTGACGGTACTATAAAAAACACTATGCACATATATGTGCATTAGGTGATACAAGAGAGAAATATTCTCCACATATATGTGCTTATTACGCAAGTGGGCTAACTCACTGTCTATTAAAGAGACATAAAATGTGTTTTACAATGTGTCTGTTCATATAAGTCTTTTTTAATATTTTACGATTGATCGATATATATATATATTTAATATATTTAGAAAATTTAAAAAATTGAACTTGTTATAAAATTGGTGTAAGTGCAATATTGCTTCCTGTTGAAAAGTAAATTTATGTATTAAATAAAAATAAAATAAGTAAAAAAAATGTTTGTATTAAAATATTCTTTTTGAGGAAAATAACTCATTCAATCTTATAATGATTTCTGATCTGTTAAGAAAATGCCTGCTATAAATTCTTCTGAAAAACTCATGGTTTGTTGTAAAAAAAAAGGTACAATTTAGCTTGACCATTTCGAAAATAAATCCATTCTCAAATTAACATTATACGGGATTTGGACCGTTTAATGTTTATTTTTTACATGCCAGTTTTTATCATTTTTCAAAAGAAATGGGTAAAATAAATACTAACACAGGAAATAAATGGTAATTCTTATGGCATACTGAAATATATTTTAATAAATGAAGATGTTTATTTTATTCGCCGTTTCAGTAATGTTAAAATAACGTTTTGAAAATATATGTATGAGTAATGTGAATTAAATTTAAATTTATATATGTTATATTAAGACTTAAAATTCGCTTAAAAAGATAAATAAGTATGGCCGTACTGAAAAATTATAGCTGAAAATATTTTCTCTTGACATTTTGAATAAACATGATAAAGGATATCTAAATAAATAAAATATTTCTTTCCTTAATGTTAGTATTTTAATGTCGTTTTCATACACATAAATACAAAACAACCATTAAAACTTTTAGGTTAGAAACCGCTAATATATATATATATATATATATTTCAGAATGCGATTACGCTATTTCTTTTTAAGTTTTCCATGTTTTAAAACTTCAATAAATTTTATTATACAGGGTGCAATGTGTTATCTATCGCCGACCTTTAATTTCTCAATCGTTGGTCGTAAATATATACTTCCAATTACAAAAATGTTTCAAATGAGGTAAATATTCATGTTGTGGTATTATTTAAAGCAAAAACTGAATTTTATAAAAATTATGAAATCTAACTTTTTATACGGTCACCCAGTCCCTACATTTAGTAAAAGTTTACACATATCATAAGAGATATAGCACAAAAAATTTAACATCTGTGCTTCAAAAATTGACAGCGTTATTAAATTTCAAATTTTGAGATTTTTTCACATTATTTTTTCTTTTAATGAGTGATCAGTTGAAAGATGAATTAAAGTAATTCGAGATCAAAATCAGGGTGCAATGTCCTTTTTACGGCGAAGCCACCTTTAGCCGGTATCGCCAAATTGGGGTATCACCAAAGAGGGTTATTTCATTTAAAATATTGAGCTGCCTTTTAGGGGTCGTATACAAAGCGAAGAATGAAATATTGAAATTAAACAGAAAAATAAATATCAATTCATTATGACATCTGAAAACGATGTACTATAAAAATGAATGCATCAAACGCCGGAATCTACTAGAGATACTGTTCAAAGTGTTATTTAACACTTTTATGGATCCAACAACATTTAAACGTCAAAGTAGGTAGAATCGACATCCGGGAAATAAAACATATTCACTAAGGACTGGATAAGCGGCAGCGGAAGGCAAACGACCAGCCGAGCTATAACGAGCATAAAAATTGGGATTATGCAAATTACAATGGTACTGCAGCGCCACACGTTCGGGGTAAAACACGAACCACCTAGCAAGGGATATGCTAGTAAGCGCTGAGATCATGATGGCAAGCTACATATAAATGCAATCTGCCGAAATGATAGTTATTTATGGTGAATGTCAAGGGAATGCAAGAGAGGCTGCACCAGAGAGGCCAGAACGTTTCCCCAAGGATCTACATCCAACGCATGAAAATATAACTGATGCATTGCACCATCTTAGAGAGACCGGGTCTGTTTCACCGCGACCCGGAATAAGTAGACAGGCAGGGTGTATTTTTCGAGTGACACCAGAGGAGGAGCTGGCCTTCGCTCATTTAATTCCACAACCGAGCACGGCGGAATTAAGCGAAGTATGTCATCAGCATGTCTGGCATTTCTTACATGCACATGATGCGCTTTCATGCCATCCGACACTGGTGCAAGCATTGATGCTGGGTGACCACGCACGACGATTTGATTATTGTAATTTCATGCTCAACACCTTAGAGGAAAATCCGTGGTTCCGTTGCGAATTTCTGTGGACAGATGAGTCAATGTTTATACGGGGTGGCATTTTGAAGGTGCACAATGTACGTTACTGGTCTTTGGAAAATCTCCTCACCGCCCGCACAGTACGACACGTGTGGTGCGGTATATGGGGAACACAGATTGTTGGACCCATCTTCTACAATGGGACCTTAACGGGCGATCCTTACATAACACATCAAACGTCCGGGCGTATGTGGCCATGAGATCCTTGGATATGGTGGTCCGATAGAGTGACTGCCGCGTTGACCAAACTTGACTCCCGTGGGCATCTACCTCTGGGGTTACATCAAGGCATATGTCTATGTAACGGAGACCAGTTCTCTGGTTTATCTGAAGCAGCGCATCATCCTTGATTGTCGCACAGTTTGTACACCTATTATGCTCTATCGTGTCCAGTACTCAGTACTGTCACGCATTCAGGCTGTGTATTACCATCAATGAAGAATACTTTGAGCAGTACCTCTAGCAGATTCTAGCGTCTCATGTATTTATTTTTTATAGTAGACCGTTTTTTTGTATCATAATAAATTTATATTTATTTTTCTGCTTCATTTCAGTATTTCATTCTTCTCTTTGTATACGACCCCTAAAAGTCAGATCAAATTTTTCAATGAAATAACCATCTTTGGTGATACCCCAATTAGGCGATACAGGCTAAAAGTGGTTTCGCCGTAAAAAAGATATTGCACCCTGATTTTGACTCGAATTACTTTAATTAATCTTTTAACTGATCCCTCATTGAAAGACAAAATCATGTGCAAAAATCTCAAACTTTGAAATTTTGTAACTCTGTCAACTTTTCTTGTAAAGATGTAAAACTTTTTGTGTTATATCTGTTGTGATATGCGTAAACTTTTACTAAATATAACTATAGGGACTAGGGGGTCGTATAAAAAGTTAGACTTTGTAATTTTTATGAAATTGATTTTTTACTTTAAATAATGCAACAACATGGATATTTGCGTCATTTGAAACTTTTTGCAATTGGAACTATATCTCTAAGACAAACGGTTGAGAAATTAAAGGTCGGCGATAGAAAACATATTGAATTCTGTATATATTTGAGCATATCACTTTGTAGAAAAAATGTTTACGCTTAACTAATAATTTGGCATTTACTTTCGTTCACGAATATAGAAATTTGCTAAGAGTATGTTTTGAAAAAATACGTATATCTAAAATGTTTATTTACAGATTGTTTATTTTTATCTCTCTCTAAATGTATATACCCAGCAAACACAGAGCTATCGGTAAACAATCGGCCGACAGCCGCTTTGCCGTTACTGACGGTATCGGCACGATACCGGCTGCCGTGCCGGTTCCATATCTTTTTCGACACGCCGGGCGAGTGACGTCCGACAGATAGGCGCACAGCCGGTCCAGTATCGGCAAAACATTATGCCGACAGCACGCCGATAGCTATCCATACGAATGCCGGTCGCAGCCCGACACCAGCATCAATTGAAAAAAAAATCTGTTTTGATGGCGCCATCTATGAGCCATCGCGGAATGTATATTTGGAAGGAGCGTGTTTCAGCGTTGGGAGAGGCGGGGTTTGATCCAGCGTACACAGGGACAGGAATTAGACGCCTTCACCACTCATACACTGAGACTTGATCAGGGGAGGATTATATGAGGTCATAAGGGGAAGACATATCAATAACTATTGGTTGTCGTTGAAGGTAAGTGGTAGATGGGAAAATTAGAATTTTGAAGTGTTTTTATTTTATTTGTTATTTATTTATTTATAATTGTCTTACGCGCGTTTATTTAAAAGTTGATTTAATATTTAAATGAATGGAATAAATATCTTAGCGAATTCGTTAAAGCAAAGGAATTTAAGAATAATTTTAAGTTTAATTAAGATATAGATATAATTAAGAATAAATAAGAATAGATATAAATTTAAGAATAACTAAATATTAAAAAAAAAATATTTTTAGAGGTCTTCTTCAGTTAATCAAATTTTCTTATTAGGATTATAATGTAATTACATGCGTTGCGTTAATTTATAAAATATATATATTTTTAACATGGAAAAATTTATTTTAATAAATAAAAAAATAGTAACTTATTAACTTTTAATCAGAATAAGAATTTATTTTATGTCGTTTTGATGATTTAAAGCAGAACATATATTTAATGAGTATGTTGCAATATTAATTTGTTACTTATCGATATTTTTAATTTAAAAATAAAATAAAAATATTAATTTGCATTTTTTTTCTTTTGGAAGATAATTTTTAAATGGGGGATATTTCCGAACCTTTCTTATAAATTTAAGAATGCTTATTAAATAAAATAAGTGACTTTCAGAGGTTTTTCACAATAAAATTTTCTCTTTAGGAAATATAATGTAATTAAATGCGTTAATTTAAGAAATATATATTTGTAACAAAGAAAAGCTAGTTTTAATAATAATAAAAAAAAGAGATTGCTAATTAATCACATTTAATTTGAATAAGAGTTCATTTTTTATCATTTGATGATTTGATGTAGAATATATTTTTAGTTATTAAGAATCAAAAATGATTCTTTTACATACTTATCAACATTTTTTAATCATCAAATAAAATAAAAATATTAATTTATCTTTTTTTTTTTTTGGTAAATAATTTTTTAGAAGTGGGAGATTTCTGAATCTGTCTTTTAAATTTTAATGCTAAAATGTTGAGTAGTTTTTTATATTTTTATAGCTTGTAAAATAATTTTAAGCACTTTTTTAATAATTAATTTTTAAATAAAATAAGAAACATAGCTATTGCTTTTAAAATGAATATATAGTTAGAAAATAATTAATTTATGAAGTTTTTTTTATACGATTAATTTTATAACGAATAATAATTTTAAGGGGCGATTTAAGAAACTCTTTTGATGATTCAAATAATAGTAAGCCTTTTAAAAATGAATTCAATAACAGCTTTAAAAAATATATATATATAAGCTATTTTTGAAAATTTTTTTTGTTTATCACTGTTAGAATTTCATATGAAATACATGAAATATACATATCTTGTCAAAACTCAAATTCAAACAAAATTAAGAAAAAGAAAAAAAATGTCGGCTAAGACTAAAAATTCCAAATTCGGACCGATGTTGGCAAATCTAATCGTGTCACGATCAGAAATCACATATCGGTCCTGCGTCACTTGCCGGTGTAAGTCGCTTGCTGATATATAACCATAAGCCGACCGATTACGGTAACCGGCAGTCGAAAAACCAGATTCTTATGTTTCAGTTGCCGACATGCTGCCGACACTTCACCGAAATCACTGTACCCATGCCGACACTTCACCGACACTGCCGGCTGCGGTCCGATCGTGTGCCGAATGGTATGTGTTTGCTGGGTATCTTATACTATAATGCGAGCAAAAATTGTGTGTGTGTGTGAATGTAAATTTTATCTTAAAAACGGAATGTAAATTTTATCTTAAAAACGGCTCTAATGATTTTGACTAAATTTTGTATTTTACCATTTTCGTGCAAGAGATAACCATTGAGCTAGGTCAGATGTTTGAGAAAATACGTTTAGTGGGTCATTTTGGGTCATAATTGGTCAGGGTCAAGTTAATTATATCTAAAAAATGACTCAAACGATTTTAATTAAATTTTATATCAAACCGTCTTTGGGCACAAGAAGACTATTGGGCTAGGTCACATGTTCGAAATTTTTCGATTAGTGGGTGATATTCGGGTCACTATGGGTCAAACCAACTTTCTCTAAAAAACGGCTTTAAAGATTTTGACTAAATTTCGTATCCAACCGTTTTTGGGCACGAGAAGCCTATTGGGCTAAGTCACATGTTCGAGAAAATTCGATTAGTGGGCCATTTTTGGGTCACTGTGAGTCAAGCTAATTTTATCTTAAAAACGGTTCTAACGATTTGGAGTAAATTTTGTATTTTACCATTTTCAAGCACGAGAAAAACATGGGGCTATATCACATATTTGAGAAAATTCGTTTAGTGGGTCATAATGGGTCAGGGTCAAGGTAATTATATATATAAAAAACAGCTCAAACGATTTTAATTAAATTTCATATCCAACCGTTTATGGGCACGAGGAGACTATTGGGGTAGGTCACATGTTCGAGAAATTTTGATTAGTGGGTCATTTTTGGGTCACTACGGGTCAAGCTAATTTTGTCTAGAAAAGGTCTCTAAAGATTTCGATTAAATTTTGCATTCTATCGTTTTCGGGATCGAGAAGACCATTAGGTTATGTCTCATAATCGAGGAAATTTGCTTAGTGGGTCATTTTGGGTCACAATGAGTCAGGTTCAAGTTAATTATATCTTAACGGTTCAAACGATTTTAACTATTTTTTTTATCCAACAGTCTTTGGGCACAAGGAGACTATGGGCTAGGTCAAATGTTCGAAATATTTCGATTAGTGGGTCATATGGGTCACTATGGATTAAGCATACTTTAACTAAAAAACGTCTCTAACGATTTTGACTAAGTGTCATGCTCTATCGTTTTAGATTACGATATAACCATTGGGTTAAGTCACATGCTCGAGAAAATTTGATTAGTGGGTCATTTATGAGTCAATGTGGGTCAAGCTTATTTTACCAAGAAAACCGCTCCAACGATTTTGACGAACTCTTGAATTTTATCATTTTCGGGCACAAGAATACGATTGGACTAGGTCGCATGTTCAAGAACATTCGATTATTGGGTCATTTCGGGTCACAATAGGTCAGGATCAAGCTAATTGTATCTAAAAAACGTCACAAACGATTTTTTTTTGTTCTAGCGTTACAGAGAACGATAGGCTAGGTCACATATTCGAGAAATTTTGATTAGTTTGTCATTTTTGGGTCACTACGGGCCAAGCTAATTTTGTCTAGCAAACGTCTCTAAAGATTTAAATTTTGTATTCTATCGTTTTCGGGATCGAGATGACCATTGTGTTATATCGCATAATCGAGAAAATTTGATTAGTGGGTCTTTTTGGGATACAATGGTTCAGGGTCAAGTTAATTATATCTAAAAAACGGCTCAAACCATTTTATCTAAATTAAATATCCAACCGTCTTTGGGCAAAAGAATACTATTGGGCTGGGTCACATGGTTGAATTATTTCGATTAGTGGGTCATATTTGGTTCGCTATGGTTCAAGCTAATTTAATCTAAAAAACGCTCTATCGATGTTGACTGAATTCTGTATTAGATCGCTTTCGGTCTTGAGAAGACCACTGGGCTGGGTCATATGTCCAAGAAAATTAGATTTGTGGGTAATTTTGGGGTCACGTTAATTTTATCTAAAAAACGGCTCTAACTATTTTGACTAAATTTTGTGTTCTATTGTTTTCGGGCTCATTGGGTTAGGTAGCATGTTCAAGAAGTTAGTCCATTGGTTGGTGATTTTGGGTCACAGTGGGTCAGGGTCAAGCTAATTGTATCTAAAAAACGTCTCAAACAGTTTTGACAAAAAATTGTATTATGCCGTTTCCGGGTACAAGACTATTGAGCTAGGTCACATGTTTGAGAAATTTCGATTAATGGGTCCTTTTGGGGTCACTACTGGCCAAGCAAATTTTATCTAGAGATCGGCTCTAACGATTTTGATTAAAGTTTTTATTTTATCGTTTTCGGACTCGAGAAGACCACGCGGCTGTTTCACGTGTTCGAGAAAGTTAGATTAGTGGATCTGTTTAGAATCACTGAGTGTCAAGTTAATTTCTATTAAACGGCTAAAATGATTTTGACTAAATTTTATATCGTACCTTTTTTGATTACCCGACCATTGAGCTGAGTCACATGTTCGAGCAGATTTGATTAGTGCGTCATTTTGGCTCATTACGGGTCTGCGTCATGAAACCACGAAGTTGGCGAAATATTGGCAACTTTTGGCCGAAAAATCGACTTTCAAGATTACAAATGCCAAAACACGTACTCGGCACCAAATGCAAGAATGTTGCCAAATGTGGCTATTTTTGTCGAATAAGTAAGCATTCAGAAGGAGAAAGAACTTTTTAGAAAATCTTAATAGGTCTCGAGGTACATGGTTAAACCAATCAGAGTTGAGCTAAAAATGTAATTTGGATTGATGTCCTTTCGTTGTAAGTGTGTAAATAGTGTAAACTTTAGAAGCATGTACTACGTACTTTTCATATTGGTTGTTTTTGTAAGTAATATTGTTGTAATATAACATGATTTATAGCAATAATACAGAGAGAATGATACTATGAGAATATTCTATCGAGTTGAACATAAAGCTAATTTTGACCGAGCTTAGCTTGGTCGTCCCTGCTTGTATATATTAAGACGTGGGTCTCAAAATTCATCTTATTCAGAAAATCAAATTTTGGGAAATCCCGAAAATCCTCAGACTGCATCTATTGGTTTTCGTTGTAAACAAAGATTGTACAATGCAAAAAAAAAAAAAAAAAAAAAAAAAAAAAAAGATAAACTTTTTTTTATGCAAGTTGCAGTGTTTTTTGATGCAGGTTCACTAATGGAGTAGATTGACAGATAAAAATCGTTTTTTTTTTTTTTTTTTTTTTTTTTTTAATACGGCGAGTTTTGTAACAACGGCGAGTCTACATTTAATATTAAATTCTTGCAACAAATAAGGTAAACCAATTGAACACTAAAAAATAAAAATAAAATTCGTACAAAATGATACTTAAACACCCTACAAACTTAGGTTCAGTTCAAATGCAACCGAAATAAATCTTCGAGATTTTTAAAGGTATGTATTTTAGATGCGCCTTATCATTTTGTGTAAAATCATCATAAACATAATACAAAATCTGCAACACAAATATTTACAACTTAAAAATGGAGAATCAGTTGAAATCATTCTAATACAATCATTGCAATCACATGAAAATAAACCTTGTAACGATAATTTTTCCTAAAATATTCCAAAAATCTAGCATAATATCATAAAATCATAATTTTGTATCTAATTGCAATATTTCAATTTAAACTTGAATCATGTTGCCAAAAACTTGAATGAAAAAATTGTTGAATGTTGTTCTGGCCCTCATGCGGAGATTGCGACACGCGTAGTTTCTTCAATCGAACCTATGATTTATTAGGACTCAGTTCATTAATATTTATTTTTACTGGATGGCACCACTACATTTTTGCTTTCACATCTTTAGTCAATGTTCGACAAATTGTCTCTCGCACAGGAAGCCTTCATCTATGAACTTTTACCCAATTAACCACCAAGTTTATCCTGAAGACGACTGTAGAAACAGCTTGAAACGTAGAATTTAACTTTTACTGTATTTAAGTTCGTGTTTCGTGTACCATTAATCAAGGGTGTGTGTCTTTATTTATTTACAGTAATGTTTTATTTTGTTTTTGTAAAGAAAACTGAAATTAATTTGGGGCTGCATTTAAAATTTCAGTATTTTTTCATTACATACTTTTAGTATAATAAACAGGGATTTTCATTCAAATTTGAAATATTCTCTCTTTGTACATCCTAATGAAGGTCACTGACCACTTTAAGAGAGTAAGAATTCAGTCAATAAATTGCTAATGACGATATTCTAACAGGCTACTATCAGGCACATTGTGCCCGAACTCTTGAGTCCTAGAGTTGCGACCAAAGGAGGGTTAAACACTTTTACTTTTGGAACCTATTCCGAAAGACAAGTGTCCTCATAATAAAACTTCAACTCAAATCAAAGAGTAAAAAAAGGGTCATGTTAAAATTCGATCTCATCTGCAGAAAAAAAATAAATATATATAAATTCAATACAAAAAAATTAGAAGGAACTCTTGCGTAGGTTTAACATTACCTTACCAGTGTCTTTGCAAGTATATGCTGTTAAATAAATGAAAAGTTTACAGCAGAAAGTTAAATTTGATATTCAATAAATTTTATGAAAATATGTCATTTCATGACTAAACGAATGCAAAATGTATAATTTGGTTGGTTGGTTGGTTGTATTTATGACGGCCAATTATCTGCACGAGGGATATAGGCCCAGGGGGGAGTGCCCTTCGTGGGGGTCTTTCTAAGGGAACCTAACCCGTATTAACGCTTGGAAATCCAAGGTTCGAAGAAAACCACGAAAACTCCGAACGATTAGGCCGACGGGCGCGATTGGGATCGAACCCAGCACCTCCCGTCTACCAGATTCGAGAGCAGAACCTCTCAGCCACTGGTGGGGCGTATAATTTGAAAAACAGTTCTGTAGATTATATCCAAATAATCTATATATATATATTACACTATCGTACGTGGCACAAAAATCACGATTATTTGATAATTGTTTAATGGCAACGCCTTAATGAAACGCTTCTCACTGCTTATTGTGTAAAAATCTTTTGGCAGGATTTAGGCGGACGTAAATCCTGTTTATTTATGTTTCGGTCTTTCGCTGCCAGCCGCCAAGCATTGAGAGCGGCAGAGGTCTGCGAGTTCAACTCTCGCTGGCTCCATTGCACACTCTTTGTGGAGCTCCCGGATGTAATTTCTCTGTGTTGTAAATTTCATTGTGCTATCTCGTCCCTGTATATTGACGATGACTTATAAGCGGACCTAGATGTCAAGCACACAAGTCAGATGTATGTGTAAAACAAACAAATAAATAGGGAACTTTACAAAATCGTTAGAAATGTCCGTAAAAGAACTTAGGTGAATGCTTGAAAGTGAGGAAGAAGCCGCGAAGAAAAAATCAAAATGTATTTGATTGAGAACGCCGTCAATAACAGAATATAAGCGATCACCAAAATAGGCTTAATAACCGTCGCTTAATAACCGAACGTGTTGCTTCTGAAATCCAAATTACTGATTTAAATGTTCTGAAGCATAACTGTTGGGAACATAAATATCTATTTTGTTATACTAATGAAACCGAAGCGAAAAAAAAAAAAAAAAAAAGAAAAAGAAAAGGTTTACGCTCAAATTGGGAACCTTCATCCACTAAACTGTTCATAGCATTTGTGGCGTAGACATTTAACACCTTAGTTTTCTGTACGAACGTACACTGGTTTGAAACTCGATAGGATAAAGTTGAAATGTGAGTTAGTATATATTTGCTTTTTTAGGGATTTCATTCTTCTTTTAAGGATATCTAAAGTGAAAAAAGTGGCAATAAGTAAATAAATACATACAGTAAATATTGTTAATTTTAATACAATATAATTATTAAAAGAAAAAAAAAACTGCAAGTAAATGAATCGAATTATATATATAAAAAAATTACTACATTTTATAAATATCATTGTTCAACGTATTTAATTAAAAGAAATTTTGTATTTATTTACAAATTTAAGGGTTTCTAATTATTTTTAATATATATATATATATATTTATATATTACCATTAATTAAACATAACCTACCACTGTCAATTATTATGAATTAAAGCTGTAAGTATTAAAAAAAAAAAAAAAAAAAAAATTATAAGAATTATTATGGAAGAAAAAAGAAAAAAGTGGACACCGACAAAAATTGAAAAGCTTATACATTGAATTACGTTATCAAGGGCACAGAATTCAATGATATAAGCAAAATGGTTGTTTTCTGTGGGAAAAAATAAGCTAAAGCTAAAATTAATTTTCCCCTGTGCCCGAACAACCACTAAAATCAAGTGAATTGATTAAAAATGAAAGCAGAATAGAAACAAATAATATGAAATGGAAGAATCAATAAAATGTATTTAAATATTTATAGGATATAAAATATAAATAATAAACACCATACCGATTAATATTTCAGTATTTTACAAAAATCCATGTGCACATGTCTACCAGTATATCAAAAAGATTAAGGTGAATAAAACAGTTAAGAAATCACAGTAAATGATACCAAAGGATGCAGTTAATACATTTTGAAATAAAATTTGAAATACCTTGTAAAACAAATTTAATCTAATATAAAATAAATAGATATTAATTACATTATTTAAAATGCACTATTAAATTAATAGATAACAGTTTAACAATATCGTCAAAATTTAGCTAAAAATACCCCCTGGTGTATAAATTATAACTGAAATGGAGCTAGAAAAATTAAAAATTAGAGCAATCTGAAAGAGACAAATTTGGTGCTGCCATCTATTATTAATTATATTAAACATCTATCGCAAGATAAAAATTTGTAAGCTTTTGAATGTAAATAACTGTTTAAACAGCAAAACCACACAAATCCTTATATATAGAGAATTATAAACCTAATATAAATCACACAATGTATTTAAAACTATTGTTAATAAAATTTAAAAGCATACAATATATTCTATTAGCTATATATATATAATTTATATATATATATATATATATATATATATATATATATATATTGCAAATATAAGGGGTTTTATTTATCTATACCAGTAAAGACATTTCTTTCACTTATAAAAACCCTCGCTAATGGCGCCAAAAAAAAAAAAAAAAAAAACTGTCTAAATATACAAAATTATGCAAACTTGACAGTACAAAGGGTCTGTCAGTTGAGGTAATGATTCCAATACAGAGCCCCGACAAGAAGTAAGATACAATAAAATCTGCTTAGACGGGAACACAACTACCACTGATAAATTCCATTTTATGTAGGCTCTTTAAATTCAACAAAGCTTTTCTTTTTTTCTTCTTTTGGCGGGCGGGGGGAGGGGCTGAAATCTGTTTTTTTTTTTTTTTTTCATTTTAAGGCAACTTCGTTATAAACAGGTTTTACTCTATTAGAAAATAAATTTGCTAAATAGTATCTTTTGTAAAAATCTGAATAGTAGTATTTGCTTGCAATTTTGTTATTTCTTTTTGAGTATTACCGTTTATGATGCATTTGTAATTACTTTTCATTTGCAAAATTTACATAAAAATTTAAAATATTGAAATCTTAATTAAAATTTAATTGAATTCAACAATTAATTTTGAATAAATGAGTTTAAAGTGGGAGACAAATAAACATCCAAAATCTTAACCACTGACTTTACACAACTTTCCAACTGAACAAGAGTCGGGCCCTGGTAATTTGCACCGTCTCTACCCACCACCTCTGTACCAACCTGCGATAGAAATTTCAGGTTTATTTAAGAAAATTATTACGGGACCGGGCAACGCCGGACGGGGCAGCTAGTATCTGTATAATTCTTCTTAATATTAATAAACGCACACAGTTACTATTCCTTCAACAGCATAATTTTTTCTTTCAATATTGTTATTGCAACGTTATTACTCGGAATGCGTATACGTTTGATTAAATAAAATGACATTTCATTTCTATGTGATAAGTACCGTCTTGGGAAAAAATAAATAAATAAAATAAAATAAGAAAAATAAAAAAATAAACACCCTCTACTAATTCCTCAACAAATTATCGTAGAAGAAAGTTACTAGCACCGAACGATTGAAAATAAAGTCTACTTTTAAATGATGTACAGAAAATTTGCTTAGGGCGCCATCTACATATTAAAAAGAACCCAAACTTCATTTTTTTTCAATGCAATATCCAATTTTAACAAGATATTTCAAATCTTCGGTTCAAACTATGCCTAGACACCAAATTTCTAGTCGTCTGAATGATATGTTTTGAATTATAAGCACTCACAATTTAGTTTTTTTTTAAATGTTAAATTACATTTATATATTTTTATTAATATCTCCTGAAATTATACTCCTAATGTGCTATTTTTTTGTGTACCAATAACATTAAAATACCCAAACATAAATACATTGAATTTGAAATTTTGACAATTTTATGATATGAATTATGAAATTGATATTCGGAAAAATTTTGAATTGTAACCTACATTTTTTTTCATGGATTTAGATTTATTAAGTCCGGCTTTAATAAACTCCAAAATTTCACATTTTTAATCCATGTAGTTTTCAAATTATGCTTAAAAAACTGCAAAATGACGGTTTAAAGGAGCCGTCTATGATAGAGGTGACTAGATATTTTGAAATTTCTTATGCTATCATGTAATCTAGCAGTCTTCAATGACTGCTTGAGTGCCGCTTAAGATGCCTTGATCACGAAGGAGGCTAGGTCGGTCAACAATCGAGTACCGAACTTCAATTTGGATACAGTCTCTAAAATACGCTCGTTTTAAATAATTAATTTCATGGAAACTTATCGTATGAATTGCATACAAATTGGTTTTTAGGCTAATTGAAGGGTGCAGAGTTAATTTGTGCGGTCAAAATTGGGTATTGCTATTGAAAAGAACAAAGTTATGGTTCGTTTTAATATGTAGATGCCTCCCTAAACAAATTTTATATACGTCATTTAAAAGTAGACTTTATTACCTATCGTGTGGTATCTGTAACTTTCTTCTAGGATAAGTTTTTTACAGATATAGTAAGGGGTGTTTACTTTTTTCCCCACGACTGCACCTTTGATTTTTATTTTAGTTTTTAGTATAATAAGTAATTATCGTTGTTTGTTTGTATGAAATTAAGAATTTTTGCCAAACTTTCACGATTCCGCAAAAACGTCATGTTGAGGATTTACAGTTTTCATTACATGCAAATTATATTCCCTTCCGGAAAGAAAAGGAGACTAAAAATTCAAAATATACTGCGTTTCATACAATATTTCTGAAGACACCCCTGTATTTTACAATCAGAATTTTATCTGTGTTACCATGCGTTGAATTATCATGATATATCATCTAATCTTGTATTTAATACTTTACTGTATAAAAGCAGATGTCCTTTTTTTTTTTTTTTTTTTTCTTTTTTAAAGTTGCGATAATACCGATATATAGCATTTTTGCCCTTTCCCCGGTAAGTTATTCTAGAAAAGGGGTCACAAAACTATGGTACGCGTACATGAAGCTCTGGCTACTGGTAAGCTAACATCCGTAAAATTAAATATAGCACCTTACTATAAAAACAAACAAACAACAACAACAAAAAAAAGCGGGAATGTATCATCCTGGTAATTTTTGAATGGATATAAGAAGCTGTAAATGCTTTTTTCCGAAATTTTCGAATTTAAATAATAGATTGCAAACTTTTTTTTTTTTTTTTTTTTTTTTTTTTTTTTTTACATACATTGCTAGTATATTTAGGGTTCTGTGCTTAAAATGTAAAAACGAAACCATTATAAGATCACTCCTGTGCCTGTCTGTCACAGTCATTTTACTCGTAAACTATGGAGCATGGAATTTTTAAATTGGGGGAAGTAATAAAGGCTATTAGCCCACATATTTAAAGATTATTAAACATTCACAAACATATTTAGGGAAAATGTAGAGGTGCTAATTAAGATACTTGAAAAAAAATCTTTTCTTTGAATGTGGTTTAGGGTATCAAGCGAAAGCTTTTGTATCCCGGAACTCAAAAATTCATTTCTTTTAATTTTACGTATTATATTTTCAGAGATATCGTCGAAAGTGTAGTGCAAAAATACGCCCCCGATCCTCCATATAATCGACTGAGGGTAAAATTATGAAAAATTTGGATATGGTAGGCGTTAACCTAACATTGCAGGAAATCTATATCGATTGCACTAAGTCTCATAGTTTTTGAGAAAAGCGCATTTTTTCCGATACACACAAATTTCGATTTGCCGGCAAAGGTGTTGAGGAGAGTTGGAGGTACTTATTGTAGCAGAAGTATAAAAGCATTTATGACAATGATTTTCGTAAAGAATGGTCGGTAATTAACCGAGATTTTAACCCTTAAAGACACGAGCGGTTTGGACATAGATAATAACGGTGGCGGCGTTCTCTATGTACCATCGACTTTTAAAGCCTAGATAATAACTTTAAATGATATATTTGTGTAATTTAACGCCCAGTACCAGTGTAAAAGCAATGAAAGTCAAATTATTAAAAATAGACTAATATAATTAGAATTATTCAAATAAATACTATGGGATTCGCAACTAGTTTTCATTGAATGGATCTTCCAATACGACTCCCGTGTCTTTAAAATTTAATTAAATACCTATCTGGAAAAATGTGGCATTGACCAAGGCGGCGTTGCAACTTTGCGATTTCTCTTTCAAGCGCGCTTAGCACAATGCCACGTTTAAACTTTTGACAATGGTTTTGTTTTAGCTGAATTGTAAAAAGAAAATATCATTACTACGTTGATTTGAGTTTTATGAAATGTCAAATGAAGTTTAAATATGCGTTACTTTTCTTGTCAGTATAGAATTGAGTTCATCATAAACAGATTAGGATTAGATTAAAAAAAAAAAAAAAAAAAAAAAAAAAAAAAGTTTATACAGAATAGCAATATTTGATATTATTTAGTCTTCATATATGTTTGAACTTTGGTATACACATTCATGCTTTTCTAGTATATACAACTATACTCAACCCTACGTTGTATAGTTTTTTACAGAGTCTTATTGTTGTTTTAGCAATGATTTTTTTAATAATGCAGTTAATACTTCATATATTTATTGTACCGTTCCCTCTGAGCGCGAGTAATACTTGTACATGATCTCTTATTTATTATTATTATTATTATTATTATTTTTTTTTTTTTACATCATGCTTTTTTTTATTAGCACACTCTCAGAATCCGCAGGCATATCTCATGATAAAATCAGGTTGCCATGATTAAACACACAAAACTATTAAATTAAGGTATGAAAATTTAAAGTTTGAAAATGAAGACTTGATTTTATAATTAATCGATGAAACAAATTTAATTAGCAGAAAAGACGTTCTCAAACATGCTTTTTCAATTAAATTATCTGATGCTAAAGTCTGAATACGTGGAAATAAGAAGGAGCATATTCGAATGGGAGTAAATAAAATTATTTTTCCCTAATATTACTTAAAGCGCACTTTTTTCTCTCCCCTCTCTATTTTATTTATTTTTTATTTATATTTATTTATTTATTTATTTGTACTGGAAGTTCTGATAAGAGGTGTTGAAATTTTATATCAGTTTTGAAGTTATATTACAAACATAGTTGATCATTTAATTTACGCATTCTTAATTTTTACACCAATTAATAATTCATTATTAATTCGTGGACTGAAATTTTTCTCTTCTGTAGCAAACGCGTAAGTTTCTTTCTATTTCATTGAAATCCGTTTTTTTATTCAGTAAAGTTATTTAAAATTGTGATTTGAAATGAAAGAATATATGGGAAGATCTATTTATAGAGTTTTCCTATCTTAGCATTACATTTGTAACCTGGTGGTATCCAGAAGTACGAAATAAATTTAGTGGTACGTCGGTCTAAACGTTTCGGAACCTCTACTCTAAAATTTCAAAATAAAATGATTCATACGGAAAGCAAATTCTCTGTAAAACATTTTGGGCTATTTTGCACCAAAAAGTGGAGACAATTTGCTGGCTATAAAAAAAGGTGAAAAAGTGTACTACATTTTGGTGCTTAGACTTGCACCAAAAAGAAGAAAAATTTGCACCATAAATAAGGGTTTTGAAAAATCCAAGTATTGAGAATAGGTTGCACCAACAATAGGGGATTTTAAAAGAACCAAATATTGAGAAAAGGTTGCACCAAAAATAGGGATTTTTAAAAGAGTCAAATATTGAGAAAAGGTTGCACCAAAAATAGGGGTTTTTAAAAGCACCAAATATTGAGAAAAGTTTGCACAATAAAAACCCCTATTTATGGTTGAATCTTTTCTCAATATTTGATTATTTTAAAACCCTTATTTATGGTGCAGGTCTAAATAGCAAAATATGGTACAATTTTGCACCTTTTTTTAATATCCAGCAATTTGGCTCCTTTTTTTTTGGTGCAACATGGCTCAGAACATTTTACTGTGTACACTTGTTTAAAATGTATTCATAACACATTTTATATTAATTTATCTTCAGTTGTTGACGCATATATTTAAGGGTTAAATCCATTTAACAACGAATGTATTTTTTCAGGGTGCTTCAAATTTAAAATTAAACATTGACATTTCCTTGAAATTTAGAGATATGATACTTAGTACAACAATTTTCTGTTATATATTAATTAAGTTCGTTTTAAGAATGTTTAGTTTTGTTTTGCATTTTTGAAGGAATATTTGAAAATATCTTTATTGTAGTAAAAAGTGTTGATATAAATGACTTTTTTTCATTAAAAATTAAATAAAGTTTTTATTAAAGAATCTGAAAATCTTGAAGACAACAAATATTCATGTTATTTTTTAAATCCAAAAAAAAAAAAAAAAAAAAAAAAAAAAAATCATTATTATTTCTTAATTAAAATGTAATTTTTAATTACAAATAAAAGTACTTTTCACTTTTTATATTTTTAATTTTTTAAAGGTATTTAAATTTTAAAAAGTATGTTTGCATATGTACATATGAACAAACTTACCTTTCAAGAATACAAAGCTAACAACTATTTATAAATGAAATAAATAAAATTTTTGTCATAGACCATTTTATTTTGTTTGTATTTTTTATGTCTTTTGAATCTTGAAATTAAGAAGTTCAAGAATTCAAATATTTTATGAATGCAATCATTTTGAATTCTAAATATATTTTTTCGCTTTTAAGAAATATCTAGAGAGCTCTCTTATTATTTTTAATGATAAAGGAATTTGAAATGAAATTTTTTGCCGAAAACTAAGTACAAATTTTTAAATATCACATGTGTCGATTTAAAATGCGCATAATTTCTGTTTATATTGTTAAATTTAAAATAACTTCATTGTATTGCAAACACTTAATTTAACAATAGGTTTTTCCGGAAAAAAATATAATGCTTTTCATTGTAAATGTTTGTCCTTATGAAAAAATAACCAAATTATAATAAATAAAATCTATGACAAAGAGATCTTTAGAATATAGCTAATAATAATACAAAAGATACTTCATGCATTTGAAGTAAATGTTCAACTTTGAATATTTTTTTATTTTTCATTTCAAAAGTGCCAAGAGTGCATTATTCTCGTTTTGTAAAGAGTTTACACACAATGCCCTATTATATTTGAAAATATTTTAAATGAAGTTTGCCAAACTAAATAAAAGCAATAAATACGACATATGTCATAATTTCACGTTTTCTATACATTTTAAATAGAATAAATAACTTGCGTTATTTATAATTAAAGAAGTAACATAAAAATACTAGTTTTAAGTTGAGCTTCATTTTAATTTTACAGATAATTGCAATCGATTACTAAATGTGATTTCTCCGAATAAATGTTCTTTATATAAATGCAGTAATTGATTTGTATACTCATTTTTCAAATCGCGTGTTTTATTTTTCAGATTCATTTTCTTTACAAGGGATTCATGTTCTGCACATTCTTTCATACATTACCGTTAGTTTCTTTTACCAAAACATTTCTTTCAGAAACTAATCTGGTTAATACTGTGAAATTATCTAGTTAATCATATTAAGTGCTAAACAACGGTATTTCGGTTAATGTGTTTTTTTTTTTTTTTTTTTAGTACGCTTAATCCCTATTTTATCATTAATGGACCTCGATTAAATTTCCTCATGGGATTTCAAGAATATATATAACTAAACAAAAACATAATTTAAAGAACAAATTAAAAAAATATATATTTCTTACATTGTTTAAGCCCGAGAAGGGACAGATATTAAGGTATTTCATTAAATTCGTTCTACATTTAATGTTTAATTTTTGTAACAAATAAGTTAAACCAATTGAACATTAAAAAATAAAAATAAAATTCATACAACATGATACTTTAAACAGCCTAAAAACTTAGATTCCGTTCAAATGAAATCGAAATAAATCTTAGACGTTTTCCAATTTTCAGTTGTAAATATTTGTATTGCAGATTTTGTATTATTTTTATGATGATTGTACATAAAATGATAAGATATATGCAAAATACAAAACATTAAACAAGTCTAAGATTTATTTCGATTTCATTTGAACGGAATCTCGGTTTTTAGGGTGTTTAAAGCATCATGTTGTATGAATTTTATTTTTATTTTTTAATGTTCAATTGGTTTAACTTATTTGTTCCAAAAATTTAACCTTAAATGTAGAACGAATTGAATGAAATACCTTAATATCTGTCCCTTCTCGGGCTTAAACAATGTAAGAAATATATATATATATATATATATATATATATATATATATATTAATTTGTTCTTTAAATTGGGTTTTTGTTTAATATGCCAAGTTTTTTAGTGACTACTGCATTCAGACGAGCATATTTCTAAATTAATGGAGTGTACCATCATCATTTGATTCATGCGGTATCGTATCACAATGTGTGATGCAATTTACCTATGTATAATTCAAAATGTTTCACCAGTGCAGTAATGCAAGTTGCTGTACTTTGGGTAAAAACTTCCAATCTGAACGTAAAAAATCTGTTTGTAAATGTCATTTTTATTTCTACTATGACGCCATATTCAACTTCTTTTTAATTCTTAAAAAAAAAAAAAAAAACTATTTCAGTAATTTTTCACGTGAAAATCATTCAACAAAAAATAGACAAATTATTATTGAGGCTTTGGAATTATTGGCAACAATGAAAAAAAAAAGTTAAATTTTATTGGGAAAATGTCCGTTGATTCTCAATGAAAAAAGTGAAATTTGGAATTATTAAGAAAAATATTTGAAAATTGTAAAAATAAATTGGTCCATGTTTCTCTCTGGGTTATAATGCACCCATATGCAATCGCATTTTACCATTCGTTTTGACCCTGACGTCTTGCAAACGTTTTTACACATTAAATTAATAATATCATTAGAATTAGTAAAGAATAAAAAATGAGTGGCATCAGGGACAAAAAGGTGGGAAGAAAAAATGAAAAAGTTACGATCTCCATAGGCTTTTCTATGTTAAATAAACATTGAGAAGTGACACTAGAAATAAATAAGTATTGCGCTGCCGCGCAACAAAGGGATATATAATAATATTGTTTTTTTTTTTTTTTTTTTTTTTTTTTTTTTTTTTTTTTTTTTTTTTACAATCTAAAACTAATGCATAAATAGAATGTGTTTATATATTTTAGGTATTTAAAAATAATTTATTTCACTTTTAAGTGATTTTATGATTTTTTTAAGTTAAAAGTTATGTTTTCATTAACAACTGGTGTTTTGTAAAAAAAAAAAAAAAAAAAAAAAAAAAAAAAAGAATTCAATTTTAGAGTTTTATTTAATATAAACTACATTATTTGAATTGTAAATATGGTAATTAAAAAAATGCAAAGAAATAAAAACCTTCCATTATTTTAGAACAGATAATTGAATTGCACATTTTATTCTATTTCGCCTTGTATTTCAAATGTGTTTACAAGTGAACAACATGAATAAATTCGTGAAAAATATATTAATATCTCTACTATTATCTAAAATTTATAATGATAGAATCGGTTGTATTCAAAAAATAGAAAAATCTTTCTTATGAACAGTCACATTTTAAACAGTTTGAATAATTATATACCAATTTCTAGTACAAGTTATTCAATATTAACATCATGTTACTATGCCATTATAAAAGTGTATTTCAATATTTTACTCGATATTTTTAATACTTGAACTTTCATCTGAATTTTTTAAATGCACTTTTAGATTAATTCTGGGTAAATAATTTTTAATTGCAACAATTATTTTCGTGTTTTAAATATATTATATTAAAAATTAAGTATGCTTATTTGTCGATCTGTTTATCTTTGTGTGTTTGTGCGTTTGTGATGGCTATGGAAATCCCTAGCTTGTGTACAGGTCTGCCAATTGTGATTAGGATAAACGAAGGTCGAATGTCGGATGCATCTGACATTTCAGGTTTCTAATTTTTTTTTTTTTAATAAGCTGCTACATTATTTAAAGACGCCTATTGAACATCGGAAAAACGGAAGTTTCCATCGTGCTGCCCATTGTGTCTGTGCTTATCTGGGGTTTTATTGATTCTACTAGCAGATGAGTGCCGAATTTTTAAATCACAATACCCAAGTCCGCCGTAAAATTAAACAAAAAAGAAAATAACACGAAATTTTCTGCTGCACCTTGCTGTTCGAAAAAAATATATATATATTTCAAGAAACCTCTTTTTCTGGAGGTTGACATCGTGATAGTTTTCTCTTTTTAATTCATTTTTTTTTTTTTTTTTTTTTTTTTTTTGCAGTTTTAAACTGCAATCCGTGAGACCAAGTATATATATATATATATATATATATATGTGTGTGTGTGTGTGTGTGTGTGTGTGTGTGTGTGTGTATGTATATATATATTAAACTCCTTTTCCCTTTTTAACTATGCCTAATATATATTTTTCTGCTGTACCTTGCTGTTCGAAAAAAAAAATTCTATTTCAAGAAACCTCTTTTTCTGGAGGTCGACATCTTGATGGTTTTCTCTTTTTAATTCATTTTTTGCAGTTTTAAACTGCAATCCGCGAGACCAAGTAGACAGAAAAAAAATACGTATGCAAAGAGCGTTTGCGTTTCTAATGTTATTTTTTATTTCCAAAAATATTAAAATGTAATATTTCAAAATGTATATTTGTTTAAGGTCAAGTTCGTGTTCGTTTTCATATTTTCCAATTTTTCTGCTATCCATGCTTTATCCGGTTTAAAAAAAAGAAAAAAAATTCTAATTCTAATAATAAATCTGTTATTTTTTTGTTGTTTTTTTTTATACAAACTTTTACTATTTCCACCAACTTAATTTCTGGAAGTTGTTTGATGAATTATCTAGTTACCTAGAAACTTTTATCTCCTTATTTAAATCCCACATATCAATTCGTGCTTTTTCTTTTTATGTGCTTTTGAGACACGTTGTCACTACTGTAAGATTCGTGTATTTAAAGAACGCGTGGTTCGGGAGGTGGCTTTTTTGATATATATATTTTCTTAGGAACTTTCGATCAGAACTCAAAGTTTTATTTAAATGTAAGAAATAAAATCGCCAACCACAATAACATGGACCCTTATTTCGTTTGGTATGGATTTCTATTAACTAATATAAAATCCTACACATTCGAGGACAGAAGTGTGTGTAGTATCTATATTGTGTGTAGTATCCTATGCTGCCGATAGCAGAGCGAATCAAAACTTTTGAAAATTTTCGATAGATTTTGATTTAGAAATTTAAAATCATACAAATTCCACTGTTTACGTTGCAGAAGCAAGTGGTGACCCTAACATTAATTTTGTTTGGAACGACTTTAGTTTAAAAAAAAAAAGTTCGTGCTTTTATTTGCAAAATCTGACCTGAGAATACGTAGCACTCCCGGGAGTACACTGTCGAATTCTCCAGGGCCTCTAACTCTAAGTTTTCTTGGAAATATTTTTGTTTAAATATATAATATTATACAAATATGAGATTGATCTCTGATGAAAGTACAGGGGACTCGAGCACCAAATCTCTCACTGGGTAAAATGTCGAAATTCAATAAACGTTAAAGATATATTTACAGTTATTATCTCCGCCTCAAATCACCGGTGGGGGGGGGGGCAGCCGGTTTCTATTAAAATAATTTAAAATTAGCTATAAAATTAGATATAATAATCAAAATAGAATGTAAATTTCATTTTATTTTTTGTTAACCATTTTCTGAAACAAATGATATCTTATAAAATTATCTTCTTTTGTCTTTTTCAATTAAGCAAATATGAGAAGAGTTGGCATAGTATATAATTACGAGAATTTATAATAACTTTTAAAATAATCAATATTAGAAATTTTAAATTTTCAGTCTTTATTATTCGAAGAGATATCGCATGAGAAAAATTAATTTTTTTTCTCTAGATTTAAGCTGGATAGTAAACGTATTCCTTTAAATAAATAATGTAATCAATTTGTAGAGAGTATTGTAATACAACTTTTCTATTTTCTAAATAATTAGTAAATTTGTGACTGAAGTTTCGAAGTTAAAATAATAGAGATAAAAAAAAAAAAAAAAAAAAAAAAAAGAACTTTCTATTGGGACATTTTGAAGATCAGTTATCTCAGCAAAGGTTCTATCAGATGGTTGTTATCTCAGGAAATACTTCTTAAAATAAAGTGTATTGTCGATAAAAAGGGAAGGAAGTTGTCTATCGATTGATAAATGTATCCCTACAAAAGACGTTATAGAAAGGGGGTTCGAAAATGTCCGGAAAACATTTTTAAAGAGATATTTAAAATTACGAATGCATTTTGCACACATAGTTTTAAAATTAGCGAGGAAAAATTGAAATTTGATTGTCCAACACCCTAAAGATGAAATTATCAAATAAAAGATGATTATATGTGTGAAATCAATGTCATATTTTGTCCTTGTGAAAAAAAGCTTGAGATAAAACGCTTTACAAGAAAAAAAAATCTACATCTTCAATTAAACTTTTTATCTCATTAAAAAATAACCTCTCTCACAAATATCTCAAAGTCAGAGGGATTTAACAAACATTAAATTTAATCTTTTTAAACTTAAAAATTTTAAATGAAATTTATCTAGCTTAAAATATTATTTATACTTCAATATTACACCTTTTAAATAGCAATATTGTGCACATTGTAGATAGATGTCAAATTACTCTTTCTTCAAATGCATTAATTATATATTTTCATAATAATTTTTAGATAAAACCTAATGATCGTTCAAATATTATCAGATATTGGTTTAAAATTTAATTTATCATATAAAAATGACTTTATAGGTTATTTGAACATAATTATATCTCCTTCATCTACAATATAAAATAAATGAATTCTCACCTCTTTAAGGAAATATTCTTAAAGTGTACATTTTCTGTCTAATATCTTTTACAAAGTGGAAGGAATCTTCTAAAAATTAAATGTAAACTGTTAAACATAATTTAAATTAGAAAATTTAAGCTGTCCTAAATTATTCGTAAACTCCCTATATTAAATCTTACAGACTTCAATTATGTGCAAATTATAGATAGATTTAAAATTAATGATGCTTCTACTTTCTCTAATTAAAAAAGCTGATAATACTTTGAAGTTAAATCATAGTTATCTTAAAAATAACGTCATTTAGTATTTTTAAATTCCATGTTTGATATATAAGTGACTTTATTAAGGTATTAGTATCTTGATTAAGTGTGCAACAAACTCATTTATTTTTGATTATCTTCCAAGTATAATGCTTGTAATAAACGTTTCTAGAACGTAGTAGTACTTAGATGAAACATTTAATGCAGACTTAGTGGGCACAATTAACGTTCCATCTACTAATCTTGAATACGATGAATCCAAGATAAAGGATAAAGGTATTTAATCGAATATAAAAGGTTTACATAGCAAGTTTAAATAAAACTGTATATTATAAATTATATCTAAGAGGGGATAAAGATTTTTTTATTAATTAACTTAATTACCAAATGATATTGTATTTCTGTAATGCCGCAGAGATATGCTATTGTGATATTTAAGTATTGCGCGGCAGCGCAATACTTATTTATTTCCAGTGTCACTTCTCAATGTTAATTTAACATGGTAAAGCCTATGGAGATCATAACTTTTTCATTTTTTCTTCCCATCTTTTTGTCCCCGATGCCACTCATTTTTTATTCTTTACTAATTTTAATGATATTATAAATTTAATGTGTAAAAACGATTGCCTGACGCCAGGGTCAAAACGAATGGTAAAATGTCGTTGCATATGGGTGAATTATAACCCAGAGAGAAACATGGGCCAATTTATTTTTACATTATTCAAATATTTTTCTTAATAATTCCAATTTTCGCTTTTTTCATTGAAAATCAACGGACATTTTTAATAGAAAATGTAACATTTTTACTTCATTGTTGTAAAAATTTCAAAAGCCGTAATAGTAATTTATTTCTTTTTAGTTGAAAGATTTTCACGTCAAATATTAAATTGAGCTAGTTTTTTTTTTTCAAAAATTAAAAAGGTGAATATGGCGTCATAGTGGAAATAAAAAGGATATTTTCAGAATAAGTTTTTGCTTTGGTCAAGTTTATATTTTAGTAAAAAGTTTCTAATGGATAGCTATTTTTACGCAAGGTAGCGAACTTAGTGGGGAATTACATAACTTAAATTTTAAAATGTATTTTTTTGCCGAGATGAGAACAATTTTACTCCAATTTAAACTTAGGTAATAATTTTCTGATGTGTTTACATCACCCCTAGGGAGAGAATAGGGTTTAAAAATTTAAGTAAAACTTTTATTTTTTATTTTTTACTGTATCACAGGTATAATATTGTTAAACATTAGTAGTAAGGATTCAACACAATTTACATTTACATTCATAGCGTTCCTGAGTGGGAAATAGGGTATCTAAATTTAAATTAAGTTAATTTTTTATATTTTGATTATAGATTTTTTACGTTCAGATTGGAAGTTTTTGTCCAAACTACCGCAACCTGCATTACTACAATAGTGAAACATTTTGAATTACACATTGGTAAACTGCATCCCACATTGTGATGCAATACCGCATACATTAACGCCTGATGATGATACTCTCCATTAATTTTGAAATGCGTTCGTATGCGTGCAGTAGTTATTAAAAAACTTGACATATTAAACAAAAACATAATTTGAAGAACAAATTAAAAAAACAAAATTTATTTCCTATATTGTTTAAGCCCGAGAAGGGACAGATATTAAGATATTTCATTCAATTAGTTTTACATTTAATGTTAAATTTTTGTAACAAATTAGTTAAGAGAATTGAAGATTAAATAATAAAAATAAAATTCATACAATATGATACTTAAAACACCCTAAAAAATTAGATTCCGTTCAAATGAAATCGAAATAAATCTTACACTTTTTTTTTAAAGTTTTGTATTTTGCATGCATCTTATCATTTTATGCACAATTGTCATAAACATAATGCAAAATCTGCAATACACATATTTTCAATTAAAAATGGAAGAAGTCTAAGATTTATTTCGATTTCATTTGAACGGAATCTAATTTTTTAGGGTGTTTTAAGTATCATATTGTAAGAATTTTATTTTTATTTTTTAATCTTCAATTGGATTAACTAATTTGTTTCAAAAATTTAACATTAAATGTAAAACTAATTGAATGAAATATCTTAATATCTGTCCCTTCTCGGGCTTAAACAATGTAGGAAATAAATTTGTTTTTTTTAATTTGTTCTTCAAATTATGTTTTTGTTTAATATATTAATTAGATGTCTTTGATAATAACTTTATCTTTTGTTTTATGTGATATTTTTATCTACAGGAATCTGTAATAATTTCAAAACCAAATAATGATATACTTTTATTTAGCTAGGTTATAAATGGCTAAAAAATTTACTTCTGAATTAGCTTTTTATTTGAAAATACTATAAAATAATATATAGTAACAGTATTTTTGTGTTTCAGTTAAGGAGAACTATTTGAATGTTTAATCGTATTATTTTTTGGGGAAAAAGACGTTCCTCAATCTGTTTTTTATTCAAACATTTAATACTTTATTTGACATATAATTTTACTCATGCACTGATCAAAACAATTAAAAGATATTGTAAGTGTCATATAATATAACGGTAAAAGCGAATTTTTTTTTGACAGAAAATGGAAGAATAGAGTCACAAATGCAAATTTTTCTCATATTCAATCTTCGGAGTATGCAAATTTTGAGTTTGACATCAAAAACGACTTTTTAGCGGTAGTGAATGAAATTTGGCTTTGAACTTACTGAAAGAAAAAGCGGAAAACAATGATCGACATCCAGAAAGTGTTTATTCCAATATAAATAGCAATTTGCGTTTCTAAAATTCGGGAAATTCTGATTTACGGGTATTATGTATATGTTGACCCTCTAATGAGAAAACCAAGTTTTCGACATTCTAGACCTTGTATGTTTTTTAGAGTTCTGTATTTAAAAAGTAAAAACGGAACCATTATAAGATCACCCCTGTGTCTGTCTCCGTATGTCTGTCACCGCCACTTTATTCGTAAACTATGGAACGTGGAAAGTTCAAATTTGGGGAAGTAATAAAGACTATTGACTCATATATGTTCAGATTATAAAACATTCATAAATATTTTTAGTAAAAATGTAGAGGGGCTAATTAAGCTACTTGAAATGAAAATATTTTCTTTGTATATTGTGTGAAAGCTTTCGTAATGCTGAAATCAAAAATACATTCCTTTTAATTTTAGGTATGATGTTTTCAAAGATATCGTCGAAAATGTTGCGCAAAAATATGTCCCCGCCCCCATCTAATTCGAATCTACTGAAACTAAAATTATGAAAAAATTAGAGATAGTAGACGTTAATTTAATCCTTGAAGGAAAATCATAGGGATTATCCTAAGTCACATAGTTTTTGAGAAAATCGCATTTTTCTGTTAAACACAAATTTTGATTTACTTGCACTCTGCAAAAGTGTTGAGCAGCGTTGGAGATACCTATGGTAGAATAAGTATAAAAACATTGTTGATAATGATTTTCGAAAAAAAATCGTTAGTGATTAGCCGAGATATTAACCCTTAAAGATACGGTTGTTTGGATATACATAATGACAGGGAAGGCGTACCTAGTTCCTACTGCCTAGTTAACAATTTTTAATGATATGTATGTGTAATGTAATGTCTAGCAGCAGTATAAAAGCAACAAACGTCAAACTATTAAAAACAAACTAATTTAATTAACAACACAATTAATAGCATGGAAATTTGAAAAAAAAGACCATTTTCAACATTCAATATCTTAAAATGTATATGATTTTAAAACACAATTTTTAATCGGATAAAATATGTATGTATATTCTTTCATTTCATGTATTTAAAAAAATGCAAGATGCAGAATTAGTATTTATAGGAGGCTTGAAACTGTTATACATTTGTCGAGCAGAAAATTGGCATACCAGCTTATACGCGCAAGATTAAAAAATAAATATTGCAACTAGTATGAAAAGTTTGTTACCTACTTATATTTCAGATTGTAATAATTACCCTGAACATAGATAAATTTGTATCTAAATCATTTTTATTTATTTATTCATTTTTATTATATTATGCAAAGTTGTACTTAGCTAATACACAATTCTAAAATTTTCAACAGTTTAATGACATAAAAAAATATTTTTTTGAACAATAAAAAGGTTCACTTTATACAGACTAATATGAAATATATGTTTCGAAAATTTCATGAAAAAATATTCAGAAGTTTTTGAGGTATCCTGCACTGCAAATAGAAGCGTCTTAAATTTAGACACATATGTGACTGAAAAAGAATTTTAGACACTTAAGTGTCTTAATCTGAAAATTAAGACACTATAGATGTCTTAATTTAAGATACATAAGCGTCTTACTATGACCATGGTGTAAACGAACTGAGTATAATGTCTAAAATATCCGCAAACGTCTTATTTTAAGACACTTCATTGCTTTAAACGTGTCTTAATTTAAGATGTTTTGATTCTTCCGACGCAATAACCACCAGGGGGCACTAGCACTCCCAGTTGCGCATGCGTTTTAGATGTCTTCGTTCGAAGTGGTATACGTTGTAATTCAAACAAAGTTTGTTTTTATGTACGCGTGTATTTTAATTCGTTTTTTGCGAAATGTGAAGTACTGTGATTTTAATTCGTATTAACTTGGAGTATTTATTTATTGAATACATACATCTGACGTGTGTGCTCGACATCAAATGTCTCTTAGAAGCTGTCGTCGATACAAGGGCGGGATAGACACAGAACAGAAGTAGACGGCGGTTGAAGATTACACCCGGAAATTCTACAAAGCGTGTGCAATGGGCTTAGTGTTAACTCGTATCAATTTATATCAATAATATTGTGTTATTCATCTTCGTCCTGTCGAAACTGGCAAAAAAAAAGAAACTTTTGTCTGGCGGGTCCTGTTTTAAGGATGAAACATCTCATTCTTTAAATATGGCTAGTCGGATGTATTATGGGATTACCTTTTAAATTGATGAAAGTCTTTCTCCCTCACTGTGGTTGTGGTAGTTTTTAAAATTTCAAATCGAGGAATATTTCTTACCTCTTGCAGCAACTCAAGTAAGTTTCTTTATAGTAGTAAAATTAGTGTATTTTATGATTTTATTTATTGTACTAAACAAAATCCTGCATGAAATTTAATTAGTTTTGAATCTGTTCGCAAAAAACCCCACTAATTCTAGAAGTATATATTTTTAAACTTATGACGTTCTTTTTTATTACGAATTATATATTCAATGTCAGTTCTTAGTTTCAAATGGATAATTTTTATCTCGCAGTAAATGACGGCCACAAGGAAGTAAAGAAAAAAAAAAACTTTGAAAGATGACCTAATGCTTTCTTACTTCCTGGCATAAAACCGCAGATTAAAAAAAGATAAATAAAGTAAATGAGACTGGTCTATTATATGAACCTGCCTGTAAAAATATACATATGTATTTGATTTGCAATCAACTCTAATACTGATTTTTTTATTATTTTTAATAAAAAAGTAATTTGAAATTTATAATGGGAAAAAGTAAAAACCTCTAACTAGATTTCGTATTTAAAATTGTGGTAACTTTATTTATATGCACTTATACGAAAAATACAAAAATGACAGATGTTACTGTATATATTTAAGACGAAAGAAGTTTGGAAATCATAAGTTATTTTTTCCTCATGTTTTTAATATAGAATATGTACTTATTTGTTTTTATTGATAGTTGAATAGCTTTTGTGAGTACCCTTTGATCTACATAAAAACTTGTCCATGTGGAAATATAAATTTTTTAAAAACATAATTTTTAAATAAGTATTTTCATTTTTTTTTTGGGGGGGGGGGAGGGGGGATTTTGCATGAATTTTTGTAAAGCTGATATCTTAAATCTTGCACTGATTATAATGAAAGTTTTGAACTTTTAGAGTAGGACAAGTTTAAAAACGCAAATATCTCTCTATTCTAAAAAAAAGTAACTCCCGCTGTCACCGCCGCCGCCGCCGCCGCCGCCGGTTTTGAATTTTTTGTGACCGGAGGTCTTTCTTCGTTAATATTAAGAAAAATAATGCATACAAAAATATGAAAATTGGTAGTATTATACAGAAATGTTTGATAAACACGCTGATGTAGACAGTTTTCAAATCGAAGAATTATTTTAAGAGATATTTAATGCTAAAGTTGGACAAAATCGTCCCATTAAAAAAGTTTTATAGGAGCAAAAACTATACATCGGAATTTAATACTTTTTAGATCATTTTATACGTTATAATTTCCCGGTGTGCAGAATTAATTTATTTTTTTAATTTGACTCATTTTTCGAGGTTTCATTTCTATTTTAAATTCAAATTTTCAGCATTTCGAGAGATATTTTTTTTACTTATTTCAGAAAATTGTACTAATTTAACCTGTTGCCAAACTGTATAAACAACGGAAACAATAATGTTTGTTTTAAATTAAAAATTTATTTACACGTGACTATTATAAACAGAAAAGAAAAACTTTCAAATTAGAATTAAATAATTACGTATTAAAAAGCAGGAACTTATTGAAAATTACTTCATCTATAATTACACGTGAATTTTAACAGAGAAAGGATATTGTAAAGTAATAAATTCATTAACATGCGTTAGAAGTCTTAAATAGGAGAAATTACATCACATTTACGTCACATTACACTTTTTACGGAAAATGAACAAAAAATAATGTTGCAAAATAGTAGTTTAAATTTAAAAATAGCGCGAGACATTTACTTGATATTTTGAGATGAACTTTTCAACTATTTTTTTTTTTGGACAGCGCAAATAATATTTCATTTCTAATAAAAACATTTTCACGTGAATATTAAAAAGGGAAAGAAAAGTTTGGTGAAAATTACGTCAGATTAAAAACGATATATTTAAAATGTTTTATTTAAAAGGACTTTCTTTTCGCTTTGTTAAAAAATACCGGGAGACAAAGACTCTGTTTACTTAATTCCTTTTATATTAGATGATTTTGAAATGCCATTGTATCTTTTAACAGCAGCTGATTTTTCCGTAAAATTCCCCAATCAAAGAGAAATGAATAGAAACCCGTTTATAGGGAGATCGCCTTTGTTTTTTTAATTATAATTCAATCTTCCAAAAAAATTCAATTAAAGTCGATCAAATTAGCGTGCTTTTAGAGACTGCAGTATCTGAACGGGGGGTTGGCGAGCGTAGCTCGTAGGGGGCCGAGCCCCCTAGTATTTAACAAAATACCAAAGTCATTTTTTTCCCCAATGTTATTAAAGTAGAATATTTATTTATTTATTTTCATTATTCATAGTTAAATGGCTGTTGTGATTATCAAGTGATGTATATGTAAAATTGCCTATGTGGCAATATATTTTTTTATATTTTAATTTTTTTTTTTTTTTTTTGGGGGGGGGGTGGGATTTTTGCAATTTTCGTACATCTGATATTTTAAATCTTTTTCCACATTCAACCGAGTATAATAAATATTTTGAACTTTTAGAGTAGGACAAGATTATAAAATATATATATATATTTATCTATGTACCTTAAAAGCCCTTAATAGCGAACACTTCGGGACCGCGGAATTTGTCCGATAATTGGAGATGTCTACTTTTTTAAGGTAAAAATATACAAATATGTATGTCTGCTGATTAAAAAAGTATTCGTTAAATAGAGGTGTTCGCTATTCGAGAATCTCCATTAACCTCCACAACGGATACTCCCGAATACCGGACATCTCAATTTAGACAACTATAATGCAGGGTTGCGTTTTTTGCAAAAGTACTTCTTGATTAAAGGAAGGGCAAACTGGGAAGTGCCCCGTCCCCCTACGACTGTAGTGCCCCCAAATTTGATGTGCAATATTTGTAAAGCTTATATTTTAAATCTGTTTCGAAATTGTACTGATTATAATCAATATTTTGAACTTTTAAAGTAAAATAAGGTTAAAAACAAAATAAATTTTAAAAAATCTAATATTTAGATAAATATTTTTTTTTTTTTAATCTTGTTCTACTCCTGAAGTTCACGATATTGATTATAATCAGTACAATGTCGTAAAAGATTTAAATTATCAACGTAACGAAAATTGTATACCAAAACTGAGAGCACCAAAAAAATCAGGCTGTATTGGGGGGGGGGGGCAGGACCACAGCCAAATATTTTTCCAGGATTCAACGTGGTCAAACATGGCTACGTATGATGCTTACAAAAAAATGGATGCGATTCAGACGTTTGAAGTGTCTGAAATTCAGACGCAAAAAGTGTCTGAAAAAATTCAGACATTTTAAAATGTCTGAAAATTGAACACTCCATTTCAGACACTTAAGTGTCTGAATTTCAGACATTTTAATTTAGAGTGTGCGCGTTATGCCCAAAAACGTCATTTAGAGAAAAATGACTACAAAGTTTCCGAAACGCCACTTCAGCTATTGAGCGGGTATAATTCTAAAAGCCATAATTCCTGTTCTAATGGGAATTTCAAGGAAATAATTATATCAAAATCTTCAGAAAAGTTAATAGATTTAACATCTAAAAAAATTAAAATTTCTAATATTATGAAGCTTTAAGAATCCTGAGAACACTTAATTAGAGTGAATCACATAAATACCATGGAATTCGCGACAAGTTTGCATTTCGTAGATCTCTCAATACGCCTCGAGTGACTTTAAAATTAATTAAAACCTAGCTGGAAAAACATGGCACGGACCAAGGTAGCATTCCAACTTTGCAACCTACTTCCGAAGCGCGCTTAGCACAATTCAAACTTAAACTTTGAACAAAGGTTTTGTTTTAGCTACACTGTAGAAAGAAATGTTATTTCTACGCTGAATTCAGCTTTATGAAATGACATATGAAGTTTAAATATGCACTACTTTTATTGTCGGTACCGAACTATGTTCATCATAAAAAAGATCAGTATAATATTAAACAAGTGGGTAAGTATGATCATTGATCGCACAAAGGGTTTCGTTTAATATTCCTTTCAAACCGTCTAGTACATTTATCGCCATGGAACACCTTCTAAATTTTGGCAAACCCTTCCTAAACTATCGTAAAGCTTCAAACAGATTCGCCTTGTTATATTTCCTAATTTTATTCGTGCCCCCCCCCCCCCGAAATGCTACGATATATCACATGACGGGTACCTGCCAAATTTCGAAAAGTATTCCCCTTGAGGGGGCGGAAAAGTGCGGTAATAGTCACCATGATTTTTGATGCGGCCTGATGTTTAAATTTTTTGTTATGTTTAATAAGCTTTATTAAAGTTACAAACAGAAGACAGTCGTCCAGCTATATTTCCTAATTTTGTTCGCGCCTCTCCCTCACCCCCTTCTCGAAATGCGACACGCCATTCTTCTTTATACTTTTTTATCATGTGTTATAAAGTATATTAAAGTTTAAAAGAGATCGCATTGTTGGATTTCCTACTTTAAATGAAACCGAGGTCTGTTAGTTCCACATTCCATCACCAGGGAGCGCACTCTATTCTTCCACTTCACCGTTTGCCCCGAGATAACTCGGGGTAAAATCACTGTTTCCCCATACCCGTCGCCGGTGAAGCGTTCAAAAGCGTATCTGAATGGAACTCCTTTACAGAACCTAACAGTAGATATGTTACTCGAGGGGGTGGCGGTCTTCAGCAAGAATTTAAGATGTTTGTTGAAATTACTATTCGGAAATAGTGGTAATTTAACTTTTGACATATGTATAGTTAATAAGTAGCATATATCTGAGGGCTCCGTCAAAAAAAAAAAAAAAAAAAAAACGCACCTGAAACGGCATGAAACAAAAAGGTAAAAAAAAAATATATATATATCTTGCCCCTCCCCCTCTCCCCACCTGCCCGAAATTTCGCGCGCAATTTTTTTATAAACTTTTTCTTATGTGTTATAAACTATCTTAACCTGTAACTGGAGACGTGAGTCAAGGAGACTCTGACGCGTTGTTCATTGGCTCTGATTATCACGTGGTTTTTTCTCCTAGAATGCAATGTCTCCTCACTTCCTTCAAGTAGATATTTTATCAGTATGTTGGCAGAAGTCCAAGTTTGAACACGCGCCTATATACGAGTTATTCTTTTTCAAAGTTTTCGTTGCTATTTGTGGAGTCAGACTGACTCCACGTCTCTGAGACTGTGACTGAAAAAATATATAACGCACCAGTTAATTTCTACGCATTTAGCATTGTAATTCGCTTCCTTTGCCTAGAATAACATGTTGTTGTTTAAAAGGAAATGGATAATACTCAACCAGGACCTTCCAGAAAAAAAATTCGGCCATGTGATCCTGATTTTAAAAAAACTGTAATACAATGGTTTGAAGAATGCGAAGTGTCGGAAGATGACTCTCATATTATCGGTGCAGAAACGTTTATAAGTGATCATGAAGAAGAAAGCGAACAATAAAGTGAAGAAAATTCGGACGTAAATTCAGGAAAGGAAGACGACATGGTTGACAGGGAAAATTATTTCTATGGGAAAGGAAAAAATAGATTCAAGTGGTCCAAGAAACCGTTGGTGAGTTCGCATTCCCGGACACCTCAGCACAATATTGTTTTGAAGTTGCCCGGAATTCGTCCTAATTTCACTGTTTGCAACAGACGGCACGAGTCGAGATATTTTCCGGTGTATCATGAACGTGAAACGCTTCTCCAATGCAGCTCTACTCCAATGCTTGAGGTTTGATGACCCGAATACGAGAGAAAAACGATTCAGGGAAAATCCAGTGGCACCCAGCTAAAAATGAACTGCAGTTTTTCTACAGAAGTGGAGTATTTTTGATGTTTTTCTATAGTCAACTATAGATTTTCTGTAGTGCAATCTCGACTATAAAAATACTTTAGAAATTCTGCTGCTAATGTGGCGTAATTTTGTGGTCCTTTATTTCAAAGATTCTCTGTGCTATTAACCTCAAAAATACTATAGTTTAAGTGAAGTCATCATAAACTTTTAAAATAATGAGATTTTGCGTCTGTAGTATAATACAGCTGTATTGAAGTAATTTCATCTCTTTAATTTTACCAGTTTCCCGTCTTTCTCTTAGTGCTTAATTATTTTACTTGGCCAAAAGGGATAAATTTTATTATGTGTTAATCAGAGAAAAAGAAAATATTTAGTTAAAACTAAATGTCAAAATCCGGGAGGGGAATGCCGATGACCTCGGGCTACATCTCCCCCCCCCCCCCCAAAAAAAAAAAAAATTACACTGTTTTTAACCTGACTTTACGATAAAGTTTAAATACATAAACATAAAAAAAACTCGACCGAAATTAACTACTAAGAATGAGACATAGGGGGGGGGGGTGAATCTCTCCCCCAACAGAAAAATTCTTAGTTTCTGTTTAATTTTAAGCTATACGGAATAAATAAATTTTACTATATTTGTCAAAATCGGAGAAAATAACATAATTCCGTTAATTAAATTTCAGACTTCAGGGATTGGCATGGGCCTTCCATCCCCCCCCCCACCCTCCTTAACGGATTTTTTTTTATTTCTTTTATTTTAAAATGTTGAAAAAGAATGAATTTTACTATGCATTTCATAAAAAAATGAAAAAAAAGAAAGTTTAATTACTTAAATTTCAAAATCCAGGGAAGGGCAAATGGCTTTTCTCTTATCCCCCCCCCACCCCCGGGCAACTGATATTTCTGCTATACTGTCCGTCTATTATTTTAAGTTTCTGCTTATAAATAAAATTTACTATATACAAAATCGGAGAAAAAGAATCCAGCGGCAATGACACTCCCCTAGGCTCTCCCCTTTTGACGAAAAATTTTTGGTTACCTTAATTTTTAAGTTACTCGCAAAGAATAAATTATACTATGTTTTTCATAGCAGGAGAAAAAAAAATTGGGTTACTTAAATTGAAATATCTAGGGAGGGGAAGTTGGTCTCCTGTGCCACCTTCCCCTAAGCAGAAATATCTTGGTTCCTAATTTTTTAAGTTACTCGAAAAAAAAAAAAATTGTAGTATGTTTTCAAAATAGGAAAAAAAGGAAAATTTAGTTTGTACAATTTCAAAATCCACGGAAGGGCAATGGGACTCCTATACCGCTCCCTCAACTGAAACTTTTTAATCCCTCTTTTAATTTAAATCACTCGAATTAAAACCTTTTTCACTATTTCAAAATCAGTGAAAAAGAATTAGGTACTTATATTTTTAAATCCAGGGAGGAACAAATGACTGTCATATGACATCCCCCCTCCCTCCTCCTAACGGAAAATTATTGGTTTCTGTTTTTTTTTTTCTTTTTATCAGAATTAATTTTATTATGTTTTTCAAATTAAGAAAATAAAATTAGTTACTGAATTGAAAATCTAGGGAGGGGCAGTTGCTCTCCTATGTCACCCTCCTCCCCTAAAAGGAAAAACGCTTCCCTTTTTTTCTTTTTTTTTTTTTTTTTTTTACTTACTCGAAAAGAATAAATTCTACTATGTTTTTCAAAAGAAGATTTTTTTTTTTAACTTTAATTTCAAAATCCAGGGAGAAGGCATCCCATCCCCCTTTCTTCTTTTTCATAGCACACCCGGACCCGGATTTACTAAATGCGCAATTTGCCCTTCTCCCCGAAAAGACATGACTTCCAGTTTGTATGAAAATTATTTCTACTTTATAAAAACGAATGAAAAAAAATTCTTATTAAATATTTTATTTTAAATTTACATTGGAACATTTGATTATTGTTTATGCAGCTGAGGCTGCATTTCTGACTCTAAATAATTATTTATTATTTAAATTATTAATATAATAATTAATAAAATAATTAATAATAATATTTATAATTAATAATTATTGATATTTATTAACATATAAATCATATAATTTTAAAATATAATATTAATTTTATATTACGTAATATAAATAATATAATATAATTTAAATAATTAATAATAATTATACATTACATAATATAAATAATATAATATAATTTAAATAATTAATAATAAATATTTATAATTAATAATTATTAATAATATATAATAATTAATATCATTTAAATAATTTTTTTTTATTCTAAATTCTTTCCGGGATCCAGATAGATTTTGCGCTGTTAGCGAAACGAGATCGACCAATCAGAAGCTTGTATTTCGGGAACTTTTCCCTGCTTTAAGGAAGCAAGTTTTCTGATTGGTCAATTTCATTTCCCTAACAGCGTAAATGTATCTGTATCCCGGCAGCAGAAGAACTCCTCAACTCAACTGTTGATATCCGGCGATTGTTTACAATACATGTGACTCCATTCCCGCTCACTTTTTCTTATGCTACTCTTGATCGTTCCTCTTAATTTTTATAGCCCTTTTTGTTCTTGTAATACTTCCGCGCTAATTATTGTTTTGTAAATGAATGTCCATAACCACAAGATTGCTAAAATTATGTACCGAGCTAGATTTGTTTCTTTGAAAGGACTCTGAGACCATGCCTGCAGATTCAAAAAGGCAGATCTAGCTGGGTACATAGTTTTAGAAAAGGACTCTTATACTTCCAAAAAACAGGCCCCGTTTTAGGATTTCGTTCATCTGACGAAACCCTATTCGTCTCACTCCTTTGTCTGTCTGTCTGTCTGTCTGTCCGTCTGTCTGTCAGTCACAGAGCCCGTTCTCAGAAACTATACATGTTGGAGACTTGAAATTTTGAGTACTTCTAGCTGAACACCTCAGATGAAACGACAAATCCTAAAATTTTGAAAAAGTCTTAAATTTAACCGTTTGGGCTCCCAGATGTGTATTTCAAACTATTCTTTCTAAGTCAGCCCCTAATAAGGTTGGAGCCATGAAATTCCACATACTTATAGCTGAATAGCTGAGACAACAAGACAAATCATAAAATTTTGAAAAAAGTTTTATATTTAACCCTTTGTGCTCCAACTTGTGTTTTTTAAGCAATTTTTTCTAACAGAGCCCCTAATAAAGTTAGAGACATGGAATTTTGAATTATTATAGTTAAACACATGAGCCCACACAACAAATCATAAAACTGTGAAAAAGTGTTATATTTAACCCTTTGGGCTCCAATTTGTGTATTTTCAGCAATCCTTTATAACAGAATTCCCAATCAAATTGGAGGCATGCAATTTTGTATTCTGATAGCTAAACACCTCAGATCACACGACAAATAATAAATTTCGAAAAAGTTTTATGTTTAACCCTTTGGAGTCCAGCTTGTGTATTTTAAGCAATACATTTTAACAGAGTCCCTAAGTGAATTGGGGATTTGAAATTTTGCATTCTTATAGCTGAACGCCTCAGATCACACGCCAAATAATAAATTTTGAAAAAGTTTTATATTTAACCCTTTGGACTCCAGCTTGTGTGTTTTAATCAATTCTTTTTAACAGAGCCCTTAATTGTATTGGAGACTTGAAATTTTGCATACTTATAGCTGAAAACTTCAGATCACACGACAGATAATAAATTTCGAAAGAGTTTCATATTTAACCCTTTGGTCTCCAGCTTGTGTATTTTAAGCAATTCTTTCTAACTGAGCCCATAATTAAATTCGAGATTTGAAATTTTGCATACTTATAGCAGAACACCTGAGGCCAGGCGACAGATCATAAAATTTTGAAAAAGTCTTACATTTAACCCTTTGAGCTCCCACATATATATTTTAAGCAATTCATTCTAAATGAGCCCCATAATTAAGTTGGAGACATGAAATTTTGCATACTTATAGCTGAACACTTCAGATCACATGACAAATAATAAACTTCGAAAAACGTTTTATATTTAACCCTTTGGACTCCAGCTTCTGTATTTTAAGCAATTCTTTCTAACTGAGATCATATTTAAATTGGAGATTTGAAATTTTGCATACTTATAGCAGAACACCTGAGGCCAGGCGACAAATTATAAGATCTTGAAAAAGGTCTTCTATTTAACCGTTTGAGCTCCCACATATATATTTTAAGCAATTGTTTCTAAATGAGACCCATAATTAAGTTGGAGACATGAAATTTTGCATACTTATAGCAGAACACCTGAGACCACACGACATTTTTTTTTTTTTTTTTTTCAAAAAAGTTTTATATTTAACCCTTTGGAGTCCAGCTTGTGTTTTTTAATCAATTTTTTCTAACTGAGCCCCTAATTAAATCGGAAACATGAAAATTTGCATACTTATAGCTGAACGCGTCAGATCATAAGGCAAAATATGAATTTTTGAAAAAGTCTTATAATTAACCCTTTGGGCTTCAACTTCTGTATTATAAGCAATTTTTTTCTAACTGAGCTCTAATTAAGCTGGGGATATGAAATTCTGCATACTTATAGCTAAAGACTAGTTATCACATGACAAATGATAAATTTTTCAAAAAGTCTTATATTATTGACTCCACTGGGCTCTAACTTGTGTTTTTTTAAGCAGTATTTCTAACTTAGCCGCTAATTAAGCTACAGCGAGCTAGTTTCACTTGAAGGCTCCGGGAGAGGGGGGGGGGGGAATTTTCCCCCAAACCCCTCATCTGATATATCATTTGACGACCCTTCGGCCACTCTTTCATTTTATGCACAATAGCCTTTCATATTTTATTTCCACTTGGCCAGGAGGGCTTTCCTATTTTGAGTTTTATGGGTCCAATTTCCTCGACTAATATAAGTGCGAATAGGTTCTAAAACTAAGTTTTGTCGGGCAGACGTTTGTTTAGAATAGATTGCACTCCCTAGTTGCGAATTGTGGAGCTAACAGATTTTGCAAAAAAGATAGTGTTTTGAAAGAAATATTAAACGAAACCCTCTGTGCGATCTGTGATCACACTTACCTGCTTGTTTTAAGACAAATCTTACCAATACAAATATTTCGGAGGAGAATTTTGTAGTTTCAAGATATTATTATTATTATTATTTGCTTTTTTCAAAAGAATAATAGAGGTGCAGTTTTTTTTTCTAGTTAACTAGAAGCTAGTTGAGTAATTCATTGTTATTACAAAACAAAAGCGTTCAAGAATCAATTTAAGTTTTTTATTGATTAGTTGCAGTTTTTGTGTATTGTTCGTTTATATATATATATATATATATATATATAAATTTTCAAGTAGTGCTGCTGGTTTTAAACAATGAAGTGTTTTAAACTTAGATATATAATTTATTTAAAACAATGTGCATGCAAATTTTTTGGATGTGGGACAAGAAGGGTGATAGTTTACAGCGGTAGAATTGATAAATAAAAAGTCACTGGTCCCAAGGACCAGTAAGCATGAGAATTTACTGGTCCGCAGTTATCATCACTGGCGCGCTACATAAAATTCTATTAAGTCCCTTTAACCCTTGAGTGACCTTCCCCCCCCCCCACCCCCCACCCCATCTTAGAATACAAACCAAACTTCCTTTACAGCCATCCAAAATTTTCAGCATAGTAAAATGTAAAATTATAATTTATTAAAAATTAAATAAACAGTATACATAACGAAAAACTATAAAATTATTAATTAGATATTTTATTTATCTGATTATTTATTTCAAATGACTGAGATTTAATGCAATTTTTTTAAAATTATTGTGTGATTTGTGTTTGGTTGTGGTTTTCTAGGGGACGGGTAAATTAAGTTTACCTGTGAGAAAGGGGGAAAAAAGTTACTGGTCCTGCAGACCACTAAATTTTTCAAATTAGTGGTCCGATTGCATTTTTGGTGGTCTCGGACCAGCGGACCACCAAGGTTTTCGAACGCTGTTTTTTAAACCAAAGGGCATACAGACAGACCCGCTTGTTGCCTACTACCATGGCACAACTTCATCGTTTTGGCATATGGAATTCATACCTTTTCTCAGAGTGTCAAGTCTTGGAAACCACTGACCACTACCTTCTAGAATGCTGAAAGTTTCGCACAGAGCAAGCTCAACTCTATCAGCGATTAGATCTGTCTGCTGACAGTGCGACTTTCCATGATATATGTGACCTGGCTGTAGCGGGCAAATCTGCCTCCAAGCACCTTATTTCTTTTCTACGGAGAACCAACAGATTCTGATGAAGGGGAGTTCTTCCTGGAATTTAATCCCAATAAAAACAAGTTCTCATCTGTGGATGTAATGTCTACTGAAAGAGCTGTTTATAGAGAACTGCATTAGCAATTTTGGATCATTAGAGGTACAAAGCCGCCAAGTGAAGCGAAGCTGAAAATCTCATAATCGAGCATAGGCTCCGATAATCAAATCAAATCAACCAAGGGGCAGGTGTTGTGCAGTACACCCCCGCCCCCGCCCTAAACTGCCTAAGGAAACTCTGGTAGGAGTGCATTTTGGCAGTTTAAAAAAAAGCATGTCACTGCACCCGTAAAAATATTCGGCACAGATGTTACCATAACACCAACCAAACCTCGTTACCATATCATCTATATCCGGTTTACCATATCAAGCAAAATAATGACACTTTGGCGCCAGTTAAGTACCCGGTGCTTATATGACATTGGCGTCAGAAAAAAATCGTGCCAATATGGAGTGTATATGACATCTGTGCCAAATAAAGATATATTACATTTATAAGTTGTATTTACAGCTTATTGATTTAAAGTTGGATTACCATTTCACCGGTAAGTGATTTATTTTCTTTTTAAGAACATAATTGGTTGATAATTGTTTAATAAAGCATAGCAGCTTGGTGTGTTTTGCTAAGTGCATATAAATTTTATTTTATGTAATTTTCTTTTGTTTACATGTCTTAAATCAGTACATATGGGTGGTGTTTACTTTATGCCCGTCAAAGAAGTATTTCTTTTATTTATAAGTAATTTGCTTAATATTTCTGATTCTTTTTTAATGTTTTTACTTTTGTTTTGTGTGCTGAGACTAAGGGCTATTTCAATGATTATATTTTTTATATTTACTGTGTTCCCAGTGTCATGGACAGTCAGGGAAATTTCAAAATATGTAGGAAAAGTCAGGGAATTTACAAATATTTTCTAAAAAATGCTGGAGAAAAAATTAAACATGATGCGATCGTGTAATATGCGAATTTGTCTGAAAGGTCGTGGAAAAAACACTAATTTCGTCAAAGAATCGCAAAAAAATGTGGTTTTTATCAATGGTCGCAAAAAAACGTGAATTTTACTAAATATCATGCAAGATGAGCGAATTTTGGCGGAAGATCATGGAAAATGTGAGATTTTTGGCGAAAGATGCAATTTTCGTTAAAGGATCTTGAAAAAGACACGATTTTCATCAAAGAATTGTGTAAAAACACTATTTTCGCCAATGATCATGCAAAATATGCCAAGTTCTTCAAAAGATTGTGCAAAATACACAAATTTCATCAAAAGATCGTGTAATATGCAAATTTCTTTGAAAGGTCGTGGAAAAACTGCAAATTTCGGCAAAGAATCGCAAATTTTGTCAAAGAATTGCGAAAAAAAATATGATTTTTGTCAAATGATCGCGAAAAAAGGTGCGTATTTCGTCAAACGATCGTGTAAAATATGCGAACTTCTTTGAAAGGTCGTGGGAAAAACGAGAATTTTGTCGAAGGATCGAGAATTTCGCTAAAGAATCGCAAAGAAATGTGTTTTTTGTCGAATGATCGCAAAATAAACGTGAATTTTGTTAAAAGACTGTGGAAAATGAGCGAATTTTGGCGAAAGATCATGGAAAACGCCAGATTTTTGGTGAAAGATTGTGGAAAATGAGAGATTTTTGGCAAAGGATCATGGAAAATGCACGATTTTTGGCAAAGGATTGCGAGAAAAATGCAATTTTCGTTAAAGGATCACGAAAAAGACACTATTTTCATCGCAGAATTGCAAAAAAAAACATGATTTTTGCCAAAGGATCGTGTAAAATATTCGAATTTCTGCAAAAGATTGTGCGAAATACACGAATTTCATCCAAAGATCATGTAATATGCAAATTTCTTTGAAAGGTCGTGGAAAGACTGCGAATTTTAGCGAAGGATTTTGAATTTCGTCGAAGAATCGCGAAAAAAATGTGATTTTTGTCAAACGTTCGTGTAAAATATGCGAATTTCTTCGAAAAATCGTGTAATATGCGAATATCTTTGAAAGGTCGTGGGAAAAACGAGAATTTCATCGAAGTATCGCGAATTTTGTTACAGAATTGCAAAGAAATGTGATTTTTGTCAAATGGTCGTGAAATAAACGTGAATTTTGTTAAAAGATTGTGGAAAATGAGTGAATTTTGGCAAAAGATCATGGAAAACGCGAGATTTTTGGCGAAAGATCGTGGAAAATTGGAGATTTTTGCCAAAGTGCCGTGTAAAGTATGCAAATCACTTCAAAAAATCATGTAATATGCGAATTTCTTTGAATGGTCGTGGAAAAAGCACGAATGTTATCAAAGAATCGCGATAAAATATGATTTTTGTCAAATGATCGCGAAAAAATTTGTATTTCGTCAAACGATCTTGTAAAATATGTGAATTTCTTTGGAAGATCGTGCAAAATACGTGAATTTAACCAAAAGATCATGTAAAATGTACGAATTTCTTCAAAAGATTGTGCGAAATACGCAAATTTCATCAAAAGATCGTGTAAAATATACGAATTTCTTCAAAAGCTTGTGCGAAATACGCAAATTTCATCGATATTGCGCATGATATTCACATATTGAGTTCTAAAATATCCATGTGTATATGATTAATTACATATATTCCTGCATGCGTATCACAGTGGAATATATATATATATATATATATATATTAATATTATACACATAATTAAAAAAATATTTTTTTAAGTTAATTTATTGATGCATTTATAAATTTAGTACAAATATCTTGATAGAATACATCGTTTTTTTCTTATTATAAATTTTTTTATTATAATTTACTTTAGAATGTACCAATCATGAAAAAATTATCTTTAACTAGTGAAAAATTAAATATGCTTTTCTCCGAATGAAATTATTCATCCAAAGATAAGGTACAAATATTGAAACTCTTGAATGATTTATACTTTTAGAAATTGCATATTCTGCTGAAACGTCTTTGATATACATCAGCGCATTCAGCTCAAAGTGAAAATATTTTTTAATTTTATAAATAAACGTTCTATTTTAAATGGTACGGATATTTTCCTTTCATTTAAGTTCCTTCCTAGATTTGCAAAACCTAACGAAAATACTCTACATGAATATTTTTATCAAAATGAATTATTTATTTTTAATATAGGATTACTTTTATATTTGTATGATTGAAAATTGCATAAAAACTTTGAAATGTGCAAGCTTTGTAAAGTAATCATAAAAATATATCCACTGTGTAAAACTGGAAGAATATACAGGGTTATTAAAATTTAATCTTCGGGTTTTTTGCGAACTAGGAAACGTATATGTTTCCATGACAACTCAAACGAGAGGGCGTTAACTACAGTTTCCCGCTGCGTATGTGTCATGGGCGTGTGGTTTCGATGGTTGCTGCGCGAACGTCATATTCAAAATGGCGACTGGGCAGGACAAAATTTCCGCACAGATGGCTGTGGAATAAAAAGTTTGCGGCTAGCGCGATTCGTTGATTTCTTGGGACTACGGATGAACATCTCTCTAACTCGGTTCACTGTTTCTTCAGTAACGTTTGGTTGGCCAGAAATGTTGCCATTACATAAACAACCGGTTTCTTTGAACTGTCGATATCGGGGTAGACAGTTTTGTTGGGTTGGTGGTTTGCTCTTGTATGCCTTCCGGAATGCTCTCTGAACGGTTATAAGTGATTCACACTTTGAAAATTCTAGTACCCAAAACGCTTTCTGCTGTGCAGTCGGCGTTTTCAATAAGACGTTCGCGCAGCACCCATGCTAACCACACGCCGATGACACATGCGCAGCGCGAAACTGTAGTTAACGCCCTTTTGTTTGAGTTGTCATGGAAACATATACATTTCCTAGTTCACACGTAGTAACGTAACAAAACCCGATGATTCATTTGTAATAACCATGTATAATGAACTGTATTCGTGTCCCACTATAGACCTGGACTACTTAATTTGCATAAATTATGAAGAAAAAATATTTTACGCTGATTAAAGGCCACTATAAAAAAAAAATCCGAAAAGTAGTTTTTTTCCGGCTCTATAGGTAACAGTCCCGTGAGAAGGCTCTTTCTCATTATTGACGTATCCATTATTTTGAATCTGGTTGGAAAAACATGTCTGTTCTGTTTGATTTAGCTGGATTGTTTAAAAAAAAAGTTGAATTTTTTTATTATTGAAAAACAACTAATTAGGATAAAAGAGTCGCTTATTTATGTCTTTTCTTCAATCATGACAAGAAAATGTTAATTAACTCAATATTCGTGACTAATCTTAATTAACTGTTGATTTGTCATTCCTTGGTCGACAGTACTTATAATGCTATGTTCTTACAAAAACTAGGGCGGCATTGCACCACCACAAAGAAATTTCAAAGGCTCAGGGTAAAAGATGGTTGAGACATCACCATTTCGCTCAATGGTCGAATATATGACGGGAAGTCATCAAGAGAGATAAAGCTTAATGAAAAGCAAAATATCGCTAAAACTTTTGCTAAAAAGTGTTCAGGGCAGTTGCTAAGTATAAACATTAAAAACAATCAATTGCGTTTTTATGATTAATTTTCCCTCTTTATTGCTAAGTAATGCAGTTGCTGTCCTTTTTGAGTTGGACTTCAATAACTGAGATATTTGCTTATTTTTTACGCTAACAAAATCAATATATTAGGTTGTGATAAAAAATCAATATGCAAGTAACAGTTTCCTGTATCATAATGGGATTACTGTTAATTAATAAAAAAATTAAGAAATTGGGTTTTTCTTTTTTATGGTGATAAACCGATTTATCATTTTATGGACTACTGTAATTATCATAAGTCAATTACACTTTTACTTTTGTTGCGCGTGTTTAGTTTAGTCAACTCTGAAAATGAAGAAGACTAATCACGGAAAGAGATAATTTGAATTTCTTCTACTTTTTCATTTTATATTAGTGTTTCCAAAATCAATCTCGTAATATTTAAATGTATTAAAAAATTAGAATGTATGTATGTCTACAATATCTAATTTATGAATATTATTATATGAATCTCGATGTGTAACGATGAAAAAAGTTTACATTTTGAAAGTTTTCACCAAAGTCATTAAGTGGAATAATCTGCGAAAGTGACAGCACCTAGCATTATGGGGGTGATTCATGCCATCTCAGATTTACTACAAAACATTTTACCAGTTATTACTTATCTTGTTAAAAGACCAAATACTGATTTTTTTTTTTTTTTTAAGATGAGTTGTTCATTTTTTATCGGCCTCCAATGGTCACCGTGCGGTGAAAAAAATTAAGTGTTTTTATAAGACATTAAAATTGCTATAGCCCACAATCCTTTGCTCAAACAACTTGACACAAAATTCTTTATACATATGAGAATAAAGATGATTCAGCCTTGTATAATAGATGAGCAGACTGTGGCAAGTTGTTGCCGCAAGGACACGGGAGGTCACAAACATATGAATTTTTGCTGTTTGTTACCATTTTTAAGACACAATAACAGCTTGAGCGGCCAAGTTGCCATGACAAATGAGGTGTCATTTGAACTAAATGTATTAGCTCTGTTAATATATATATAGCGCATTGAACCTGCCTCAGTTATATATATATATATATATATATATATATTGAAATAATTCATTTGCCATTGTTTTATTCTATTATTGCTCTTTAAGAAAAAAGATCTCCATTCAGGTAAGTCTCTTAAAAAGAAAATATTTTACTTAAACATTCTCTATTCCGGTAGTCAATTCTTTTGCTTTTCAGAACAACTCGTCTGAATAACATTTATTTAACATTTACTTGGCTATATAAATTGATATGTTTTATGTGTTGTTACGTTTATATTTTTTGAGGAAAATTGTTTTGTTTTATAATCTCAAAAAATCATGACATATAATTATTTGGTATATTCCTGTGAAATGCACATTTGATTTCTCAATTTCTGTTTAAAATTTATTATCATTTTTCACATTTATTGTTAAAAACAAAAGGCTAAGAATATTTTAATCTTTTATACATATTTTGGAATAAATATGTTGTTTAATTTTTTACATATTTTTAAAAAATCACCTGAAATTTGTACACAATTATAACTGAATAAAATGCACAGATCTAAAGATATTAGTCCTTTTTTATTAAATTACTATAAAATGATGACGAAATTAGTAGAAAACGTATCGACATGAGTAAGGTGGGTCATTTTTTAGATATTTTGATTGCCACAGATTCGCTGCAAGATGTTGCTTATGGAACAACAACTTATAAATATGATTGCGGGTTAAAACATGTTACCTCACCCATTTAGTAGAACACATATAGTAGTTGATTATATGGAATTCTGCAAGAATATTGAGTTTGAAATTTTAATTATATCTTCACTGATTCATTTGCTTAACACTTTCAACCCAAGTCAACGTACATTTCTCAGTAGGTTAGATAAAACCTCAGATGATGAACGGATTTTCAAGTCTTTGTGACATTGTGGCAAAACGTGACCTTACGAAAACAGATGAAACTCGTCTTATAGAAAAATTATATTTAGGAAAGAGGTACCTGGAAACAACATATAAATTTCACCGTAAAACAAGCAGTTTTTATACCTGTCGTTGTGCCTAATTTTCTTTAAGTTCACGAGTTTATGAAAACTTAATAGTTAAATGTAATCATGAACATCATGTCATATGTGATCAGTGTCACACACTTTTGTCATCTCTGGTTTAAATTGGAAGTAAAGTAAAAAACATGAAGCATTATGGTATTGTGTATGAAATCGACTACGACATTAACACTGCAAGTAAAATTTTTATGGAGTACATGAGGTCAATTATGAGATTGCTCCAACAAAGAAACGCGAAAACAGCAGCACTAGAACAAACAGATGAAGAAACAGCATTTTTACTTCAAGGCTGGTCACAAATTTTTTAAACTAAGAACTACCGTGAAAAACAACAGGAATATTTTAGAAAAGGGCATATAAATGTATGTAAAGCTAAAAATACGTTTGTAAAAATGATAGAGGCCATAACAAAAAAAACAGACTTATTACCAACTCCTTTGAAACTGTTACTGCTTCTTGTAGCAATCAAATATATTCAAGTCTTATATCACAGGAAGGATGGGCATTAAAACCTAAAAGAAAAGTCGCACGTCGAAGTCAAAATCAAAAACAATTTCTCCAAGAGTACTTATATAAAGAAGATAAAACGGGTAATAAATTAACTGCGCATAATGCTGAGAAGATGGGGAGAGGTCTAACAGCAGACGGAAAGATTAAAAATTGTCCAAAAGAATATTTCACACAGGAACAAGTGATGTCCTATTTCAGCAGAATGAAAGAAAAAACTAAAAATTTTGATGCAGAAAAAGATGATGAAAATGACGAAGATGACGAATCCTTATATGCTACATTTGAAAACAATGAGGTATGTTTATGATAAAATTTATATATATATATATATTTTTTTACATACATTTATTTAAATATTGAAAAAATGCCATTTTATAAATTTTCTTATCTTCAGCTTGCAGAGAGAGAAAATATCAGGAAAGAGATGAAACTTTTTCAGGAAAAGGAAAATGAATTACATCACCATTCATTTTATACAGTTATGTTTGACATAAGATTTTACATTTGGAAACTTCTAGAAGACTATGGTAATGACTTATTTAAAATGAAATTTCTTCACGTGGAGAGGCTCAAGAGTTTAAATGGTCAATACGCGGTGGTATTGATACTGTACATCGAAGCACCATCTTCTTTTGTCCTATACAATTGTCTGGGGCTGATCCTTTTAAAATTCCATGCTCAAAAGACATCAATAATCTTACAAGGAACAATTATGTGTTTGCGGGTGTTTTTTTTTTTTGTTTTTTTTGAAAAGATATTGATAGTGTTAGCTAAAAATATTTCAATTGCCATTATAGGTTGTAAATGTTGAGAATTCTAATTGTCAAATTAAATAAGTGACATCAGTATCATATATGGGTTTCGATATATTAAAATTATCAATTCATATAACCAAGTAAATGTTAAAAAATTGTTATTGGTCAGTTCAGAAAAGCAAAAAAGTCGACTACTGGAATAGAGTACGTTTAAATATATATATATATATATATATATATATATTATCTTTTAAAGATACTTGCCTCAATGGAGTTTATTTTAAAGGGCAATAATAGAATAAAACAATTGCAAAAGAATTATTTCAAAACGTCATTGCCACAAGAAACTATGATAGTTTTAATTCCGGTCTACTATAATTTTTTTTCAGATTTTGGCATTCTGTAACTAAAAGTGCATTGAACTTGCATCAATTTTAAATACATTTTTAAAAATTGGTTATACGTGTCTTTCAAATGATACCTCTTTTTCAATGGCATCTTAAACGCTCAAGCTGTTATTGGGCCTTAAACCCCCTTACTGACAAGCCCGTGTTAATACGTCCACTAAGCTCCAGGTTTCACTGCAATACAAGCAATATTTAAAGTAATATAATTCTATTGATTTAATGTATTTTTAATACATTGAACAATGATTAATACTTCCAAGGATTGCATTCATATTCGTTGTTAAGTTTTTTTTATAAAATGTTCAAAGAATCATTTTTTTTAGCATTTTAAAAAAATGCAGAGAAAACAACATTACAATTTTGCCCTTTTCCAAGACAGTCGGAGGGTTAATAATGGTAAAAAACAGAAAAATTGCATACGTCTGTGACCTTCAGTGACCTTGCGGTAACAAATTTTTGCAGACCTCTCATATATTACATAAAGTTGAACCGTATTAATTCCCATATATAAAATGAATTTTGTGGAAAATTGTTTGCGTAAAGAATTGTGGGTCATAGCAATTTTTATATTTAAAAAAACACGCAAAATATTTCGCACCTTTGTGGGCCCATAAAAAATGAACAACTCAACTTTGAAAAAGAAATTGAAGATTTTGTCTTTTAACAAGGTAAGTAACAACTGGTAAAGTTTTGAAGAAAATATGAGATTCATGAATCACAGGTGTGTCACACTCTCAGACTCTTGCTCTTAATTTTGACAACAGTACTATCTTGAATGTTTAATTGCTATTCCCATTTGATTTTGTATTCTTAAGGCTTTTGCAATATTCTTTAATAGTCTAAATTTAAAAAAAGTCCTTCCGGCCAGTGCCGGGAGGAAGAGGTAGCTTTCATAATCCTTATTTTAAAAAGCCAACTTATATCATGCAAACACACGAAGCTCAATTTAGTGGAAACCGAATATAGGAGATTCAATACTAATTTTTATCAATATAATGAATGAGAATTTCGCGAAATTAGTCAGCTTTATCCAAGCTGCTTTTCTTTAAAGTAACTTATATTTGGCTGCCAAATTCGGCAATTTCTTAAAGTGCCTGTCATTTTAAGACAACATGGTGGATGAGGCTAACCAGTGAACTTGGTCGAGACCTTAGTAATTGCTGTGCACATGCTCACTCACATTGTAATCGATTAATATATAGGAGTGCTGTCGCATGCAAAAAATCAGATTTTTCAAAATGTCACCCACAATAGAAATTGAAACTGCTATATCTGAGCCATTTTTTAAGGTAAAGACAAACAAAAAATGCTCCTGAATCCTTATATCAAGATCAAATACTTAAGAAAGAAACCTTTTTCAATTTCTAATTTTTTTGCACCTCACTTTAAATATATATATATATTTTAATTTAATGGCCGCCATTTTGAAACAAGATGGCTGATGAATCTGGCCAGCGAACTTGGTCGAGGTGTTGATGTATAATATCCACATGCCTTCTTACATCGAAATAGGCGAATACGTGTGTTATCGCGTGACAAATACAAGATCGTTTCAAAATGTTAGCCATGCTAGAAATTCAAAGTGCTATAAATCAACCATTTTTTAAGATATCAACAAAAAGAACAAATTTTCAGAAACAAAAACTGCTCCGGAATCTTTGTATCAAGGCCAAACACATAAAAAAAATCTTTTTCATTTTCCAATTTTTTAATACCTCATTTTGAATTTTAAATTAATTTTTTTTTAAATGGCAACCCTTTTGAAAGAAGATGGCGAATGAAGCTGGCCAACGAACTCGGTCGAGACATTGGTATGTACTATGTACAGACCAAGTTACATCCAAATAGGTTCATAAATACGCCTGTTATCGCGTGACAAAAATCAGGTCGTTTTAAAATGTCAGCCACAAGAGAAATTCAAAATGCTATTACTCAGCCATTTTTTTTAGATATAGACGAAAGAAAAACTGTTCCGGAATCTTTGTATTCAGGCCAAACACATACAAAAAAAAAATCTTTTTCATTTTCCAATTTTTTGGTATCTCATTTAAATTTTTTTATTTTTTAATTTTTTTTAAATGACCGCAATTTTGAAACAAGATGGCGGATGAAGCTGGCCAACGAACTCGGTCGAGATATTTCTATGTACTATGTACACACCAAGGTACATCCAAGTCGGTTCATAAATACGCCTGTTATTACGTGAGAAAAATCAGGACGTTTCAAAATGTCAGCCACACTAGAAATTCAAAATGCTATAACTCAGCCATTTCTTAAGATATAGACGAAACAAAAACTGCTCCCGAATCTTTTTATCAAGGTCAAACACATAAGAAGAAAATATTTTTTCAATTTTCAATTTTTGGTACCACATTTCAAACTTAATTTTTTCTTAAAAATTTAAATGGCCGCCATTTTTAAACAAGATAGCGGGTGGAGCTGGCCAACGAGCCCGGTCGAGACATTGGTATGTACTATGTATAAACGAAGTTACATCCAAATCGGTTCATAAATACGCCTTTTATCGCGTGACAAAATTCAGAACGTTTCAAAATGTCAGCCACGCTAGAAATTCAAAATGCTATAACTCAGCCATTTTTTAAGATATAGACGAAACAAAAACTGCTCCGAAATCTTTGTTTAAAGGTCAAATACATAAGAAAAAAATATTTTTCCATTTTCAATTTTTTGGTACCACATTTCAAATTTTAAATTTTTAAAAAAAAATTTTAAATGGCCGCCATTTTGAAACAAAATGGCGGATGAAGCTGGCCAACGAACTCGGTTGAGAGATTGGTATGTACTATGTACACACCGAATTACATCCAAATCGGTTCATAAATACGCCTTTTATCGCGTGACAAAATTCAGGACATTTCAAAATGTCAGCCACGCTAGAAATTCAAAATGCTATAACTCAGCCATTTTTTAAGATATAGACGAAACAAAAACTGCTCCGGAATCTTTGTATAAAGGTCAAATACATAACAAAAAAATATTTTTCCATTTTTAATTTTTTGGTACCACATTTCAAGTTTAAAATTTTTTTTTAAATTTTAAATGGCCGCCATTTTGAAACAAAACGGCGGATGAAGCTGGCCAACGAACTCGGTCGAGACATTGGTATGTACTATGTACACACCGAATTACATCGAAATCGGTTCATAATTACGGGAGTTACAGTGTGACATAGGTCATATATATATATATATATATATATCTATATATATATATATATATATATATATATATATATATATTATATATATATATATATATATATATATATATATTATATATATATATATATATATATTAAAATTAAAAAAACGCCCATAACGCCCACAAATTTGTATACCTATGGTTTTGAAAACATTTTTTCTAATATACCTATAGATTTACTTTATGATACACTAAAAAATATTTTTGATATGTTTTGTATTGAGGAGGAGCTTGGAATTAAAAAAGATTTTTTCTTGAGTTTATGTAATTTCTGTTTTCTTAATAATTTCATTACATTCAATAGCTCATTTTTCTACCAGGTATGTGGTATCGGTATGGGAACTAATTTTTCGAGTTCTGCTGCAAATCTGTTTCTTTTTTATTTTGAATTTAATTATGTTTTAAACAGTAATAAGAGTTATTCAGTTTTAAGGTATATCGATGATTTAATAATATTCGATGACAAACTTTTGGTATCGATTAACGATATCTATCCTCCATGTTTAAAATTAAATAAGGCTTCTGTTGATAATTTACATGTTAATTTTTTGGATTTAGACATTTTAATTAAAGATAGCAATATACTAATTAAGCTTTTTGATAAACGGGATTTTTTAAATTTTAATACTCAATCGATGCCACACTGGTATTCAAATTTAAGTAAGAAGGTTTTTAATAACATTATTGTGGGACAAATTAATAGATTTTATAGAATTTGTAGTAATAGAGAATTTTTGAGTTCACAGATTTTTAAATTTACTGCTAATCTTTTTTATAATAATTTATTTCCATACCAGTTTATTTTTAATTATGTAAATCAACTTGAGAAGAGTTTTCTAAAGTGGCAACAGCTAAGCGGCCAAACACCGTAATGGATGCCAAGGTAGCTGCTTGAATATATGAAGGGTGTGGATTAAAGTCTTTAAGAACGTCTGCATGTTGATGTGCTTCAAGTGGAAACTGCGGTGACTTGGAAAGAAAATTAATGATTATGAGGATAATGGAAAGACAAGTCTTTAGGACGCTGGTCTAACTTGGATTATGGCCTTGCTTGCAACTCCTGCTGATGGAAAGAAGTGGAGCGTAGTGATTGTTTTAAAGGTAGCAAGTTTTGTTTCAGGTCTTCATGGGTAAAGGTGGGGATATGGCCTTCTCACATGTTCAATACTTCTAATTGCTTAATGATTTAGTCATATTAAAATTGTTATTAATTTTTATTTACGTTTTATAAGCTAAATCGGTTTTCTTGGATTTTGAATTGGTTGGTTATATTTGTTTTTAAAGCAGTTTTGATTCGTTAAAAATTATTTTATAAAATAGCTTTGTTATGTTGTGTTTTTGAAAGTTTAAATCTATTGTTATACTTTTGGAGTATGTGGGTTGGCCATATCTTGCGAAACCCGTGAGGATCCAATTTCTGTTTTTGATACCTGCTTTTTTCACTCCTCCCACTTTCTGAAGAGCAGGGAGTGGTTTGTTTGTTGTTTTTTCGTTATAAATTTTCATGGATTTTTATTGTTGTTTTGCACCCTCTTTTCATAATAATTTTCATAATCATTCACTTTTATTAGAGCTATATTCACTTAGTGCATATAAGAAGCTGCGTTGCGCCTGATGCACTGGGTTATTTGTTTAAAAAAAAAAAAAAAAAAAAAAAAAAAAAAAAAAAAATGAAATCATTATATATATATATATATATATATATATATATATATATATATATATATATATATATATATATGCATAGATATTCCGAAATATTTTTTCCTTAACTTCCTTAGAAATTAAAATATAAAATTTATTTTTAATATGTACAAGTGCGTTAGTATTTATGCATTAAATTTATTCTTAAAAATTATGAATCTTGAACAAAATTTAAAGATTCAAAATAGTATATAAGCCATGAACATGCACATTTTTTTTCGATCTTTGATAACCTATGCAAAAATGCCTAGTAAACAATAAGTGGAAAAAAACTACGTATTTTGCTTTATCTGTTTCTATAAAATCGAAAAGGAATTTCGTAAATAAAATCAATAGATATGTTGAAAAATGCTTATATTTCTGCGAGCTATAGCGAATTTGTTTGCAAATAATTTTCGAAAAATGAGCTTTCGCATTCTATTTTAAAAATAATGACAATGGTGACAATAGGTTTTCTTTTTGTTTTCAATAAAAATTATTTGTGTTTGTATTTTTTTAGAATGATAATAAATTAGCTTTTATTTTTAGTGTGTTATGTTTTGTTTTTTTTCACTATATTTACAAGACAAACTAAGAATAAATGTACACTTATTTAAAAAATATATAACTTTTGAAATTTATGTAACATTTAACAAAAATATTTTTTATTAGCATCATAATAGTTTATTTACACTCCATTATAATTTAAAGATTTTTAAACATAACAATAGAATAAAAAAATGATATATTTGAATGCAATTTTTAAATTATACTTTATATAGTATTTTTAATTTTCAATCAAACACGAAAAAAAAAAAAAAAAAAAAAAAAAAAAATCACAGCTGATATTAAAGCGCTTTTTAACGCATATGACTTCATAAATCTTTATATAAGATTTATTATAAACAATCGTATGTAAAGAAGGTGTAATTTTCGAACTGATTGAAAAGTTATTCATACCAGGAATCGAACCAGGGCATTACGTATAAGCTGCCAACACTCTGCCAACTAAGCTATCTTGGACACATCAGGCGGAAACATTCCCCATAGAATTTTTTTTGTGATAATGGCATCTGGTCTGATATTCGAAAGAACTCAACAGAATAAGTTACAGTTAATGGAATTTATTAATCGCTGGATACGTAATAACAGTTAGTGAATACATTACAATTATTCTAATTAGTTAAACATAATCATACGAGTTGTCAATTTTTAACTAAGTGAGGATGTGTCCATGTCAGAAATTAAACCAGGGACATTTTGCTCAAGCAGCCAAATCTGTGTCAACTTAGCTATCCTGGACATATCTGGAGGACACAATTCACATAGACAACGTTTTTCATAATGAAATATTCACTTTTTATTTGAAACAGCTCTACAGAAAATTATCGTATGAAATAGAGTTAAGTAAAAGTTAGATACGTAATTACACTTCATTAATTAACAAAAAGTGTAATAAATCATATGAGTTGTAATTTTTCATCTGAGTGAAAATTTGTTTAGGCCAGGATTTGAATCAAGCACCTTTGGCTTAAGCTGCCAATACTGTGAAAACTGAGCTAACCAGGACAAATTCGGCAGACACAACTCACCTAGGCAGACTTAATGACGATGATATTTTTTTCTATTTGTGAAACAGCTCAAGAGAATAAATCGGCAGGAATGTAACTCCAAGAAAACGTTGGATATGTAATTGCATATCCTTAATTTAACACAATTATGTTTATTGGTTAAAAAAACATACAAATTATAATTTTCTAACTCATTGAGAAACTGTTGAAGCAAAAGGTTTAATAAGGGACATTTGGCTTAAACTGATATCGCTCTGCCAACAGGTTTATCCTGGACAAATCTGTTCGTTACAATTCACTTAGAAATCCTATAAGGTAATTGTTGTGGTTACTTACAACCACTGCCATATTTTTATTTAATTTGATTTAGAAAATATTTTATTAATCTTTATTCATTTAGTTTGAATATTCGCATTCTAAAATTATTTTAATTCCTTTCTTTTTTCAAACTTCCCCTGTAAGCTTTTCTTTCTTGCGTAACATTTCGTTTCATTTTAAAATCATAAAAATAGTTTTGAAATCTGTACTTCCACAAAAGACCTCTCTGAAATATTCCCCATGCTTCTAAATGTTAGGTAATTTCCTCTGTAGCCCCGCCTTTAGCCAATCATGTTCAAGTCAGTTTAATATGTAATTTCAAAAATTGTAACACTTTACTACTATTTGGCATCTTATCTTAAGGTAATTTATAAAAGTTTAATATGAGGAAAGCAGTTTTTATATCCTTTTGCTTTACAAGTTATGCCAACTCTGCCAAATTGGCGACTTCCAATTACTACAGCAACGCTTTTCCCTCTTTCTGGGGAACCCGTGCTTTCTCTCAGTCTGTTTGATATTTCAAGGCAGAATGGTTCCCCCTTTGCCGTTCTGTGAAGATTCATGTGCGTGCAGCGGAAATAGTAAAAGTGACAGACTTTTTTTTTTTTTAAGATGGTTTTTGTTTGGCTGCATTATTTCGTCTGTTTGCGGTATGGAAAACATTTTCCCCAAGCGGAGATGCAACAACAAAATCGTTTATGAAGATATGTGAATAGTATCCGGTGATTGATTTGTGGCAGCTGTTATTTTCCTTCTATTGGTGCTTTTGTTCGGAGTTTATGAATCGATGCTAAATCATGTAACTGATTGGTCTTTTTTTAGACGTGTGCCTCAGTAATCCCCGAGTGAAAATATTATTATTCTTATTATGGCAAGTCCTTAATAAAAAGATGATCGTATATTATTTCTTCCGTAAAAATGCATCTATAAACATGAGATGTCCTTTTCTTATATATTTTTTCAAGACGAAATCTTCTTTAAAATAAAGAAATTTCAAACTGATTTTGCCTGTGCAGTCGTTTTATTTGCATCCACCACTGTTTTGTCTTTTGGTTACTTCAGGTAACAATTTTGTTTTTATTTTTCTTTTATATCTGCACATTTATTTTAACGAATCATTTTTAATATTATTGCCATGTCAGAGTGGTATTTTGTAGCCACAGTACAATTTAACAAGCACTACACTCTACATATTGATCACGAGAAATCATTCTTGGATTATTAGTAGTATTTCAGTGTTTAAAAATAACTATACGATATTACTCTTTTACCTTTTATCATCCAGCCATCACACTAATGCCATCTTAAATGTTATTATCTGTCAACAGAATAAGACGCAGGTAATGGAACTCCGAGAAAACATTTTATATTTAATTTTTCTTCTACTATTTAACACATTTATTTTAATCCTGGTATGGGCACTTGTTTAGTCAGTTATACAATTATAAATCATATTACTTATTTTAAAATGAGAATAATTTTTCCAATTAATGTATTACAAGAAAATCCCTTTCACATATAACCTGTCACATTTATTCTCAAGATTTAAACTAAATTGCCACATTTAATATATATTTTTTTTTAATACACCATTCTTTTTGCTATAATTTCATGCTGTCCATCTCAAAAGTTTAGGCACAATTAGAAATTCCGTTTAATAAATAAAAATATAGACTAAATATATATATATACAAGGGGCGATCAAATGAAAAGGTACGAAACGACGTAAAAACGTAACAGTTAAATATTTGTATATTCCGCCATGGGAGAACGTAGCGAGACATCTCGGGATGCGATTGAAGTCGCTGACTGGGATCGGAGCATGCGCGGGTGCGCGCATGCGCAGTAGAAAGCAGAGACTCTTATCAAAAGCGGCGTCCAAATGATGCGGCAGTCCGTATGAGGACAGGATGGCGTTCGCGTTGCAAAATTCTATGATTGAGGAGCAGAGAGGTGTTATCCGATTTCTGACATCGGAAGGTGAGAAACCGGCAGCTATTCATCGCCGGATGGTGGCAATTTACGGGAGAAATGTGTCTCTGACAGGTCTGTCAGGAAATGGAGTGCCCATATTCGTGCAGGCCGTGAGAGTCTGGGTGATGACCCGAGACCAGTTCAAGTGGGAGACGTTGGATCATCTGCCCTACAGTGCGGACATGTCGCCTGCGATTTCCATGTGTTTGGTCCACTGAAGGAACACCTGAAACGAAAGCCCTTCAACTCCGACGACGTACTCAAGGACGCTGTGAAGGACTGGGTCTCGTCACGGCCACAGGAATTCTGGGAACAAGGAATCCTGCGGCTTGTTCATCAGTGGGATCGTTGTGCTCAGGCCTATGGTGAATATTTTGAATAAAGTCTACATTTGTACCCACGGTGTCGTTTCGTACCTTTTCATTTGATCCACCCTTGTATATATATATATATATTGTTTTCTTGCTATATTGAGTGAAATGTTTCAAATAAATCTTATCAAAATTAATAAATGGTTACATTTCCTAACTTTCGTGAAAAACTCATGCGACTATCGAATATCCCAAAAATTTATACACACTAGGAAAAAAAAAAGATTTAACATTTTACATGGTACTATTTATTAATAGCATCTTGTTAACTTCAGATAATTGTGATTCTGTCGAACCAATTAGCATTTGAAATTTATTGTTGAAAGAGATTTTTCAATGACTATTTTTCGTTCTTTAGCCGAGTCATATTAATTTTCAAACTTGTATAAATTTCACGCTTTTATGATACCCGAAATCTTTTCAATTTGTCAAAATCTGAACGTAAATCTGGCGAATCTAAAACTTGATATTATAAGAGGATATCCACTGAAATAAAAAAGTAGTGGATGAGCATGTTGTGATTAAATCACCAATCACGACGCTCAAAATTTTACGAAATCGTAGTACATGTTGCTGCGCAAGTGTATGTTTCTCATGTAGAAAGTCCATCCAGAATTAGTTATTAGTACCAACCGCACCGTAAATCATCAGTGGATTACCGTATTGTCGACTACTCAATAATTTAAAAGTCTATTTCCTCATACAGTACACTTACAAATCCTAGCCTCCAGGACAATGCAGAAAACCTTTATTTTCGTCGCCGAATAATCCGGTGACGGTGAGCCATATATCCCCGTACGATATATATCTACCCTATATATACAAAATCCTAATGAAACGAATATATGAAACGCCTGAAATGTAACGATTCTTCGAATCGACTGATGAAACAACTGATTATGTTTCACGGTGATTTCTCCTACAAAAAGGAATACTTTGCGGTGAAATTAACACTAAAAATCAATATTGATCCGCAGATTTCAAAACTGGTATTAGAATTTTTAAATTCGAATTAGTTTTCGAAATATTATTTTTTTTCTAATTTTATATAAATTTTTCTAATGATGAGAACTCAAATTTTAATCAAACAGATTTTTTTTTCAGGTTTTAGAAAAGGTTACTATTTTAAACTAATTGGCGAGAAGTCTCGCTTCCCTTAAATGTATGCTAAGAAATGTATCATGTTACTTTTATTCATAATTCAATTTGTATTTCATTATCCTTTTTTATTTAATACAAGCAGAAAAATTTAAAATAAATGGCTTTCACGTCTTTATTTTTTTTAACGAAATGAAAAGAAAAATATTAGGCACAGATGTCATATACGCACTGGGGTACCTAATTGGCTCCAAAATGGCATTATTTTGGTTGACATGGTAACCCGGCTATTGTTATTTATTTAATAATTAGTGTTTATTATTTTATTTTATTTTTTTAAATTACATAAATTGTTTTGTTCTATAGTTTATTATTTTTTTTCCTTTAAAAATAAAAAATAATAGAAAATAGTTAAAAAATACGGTACTACTTAGTTATTCCATCGACCCATTTCGCCAAATTATAGAAATTGACATAATTTTTATTTAAAATAACGAAAGAACAAAGAAAATAGTATATTATTAATAAATCTACCCTATATATATAAAATCCTAATGAAACGATTTTATGAAACGAATATATGAAACGCCTGAAATGTATCGATTCTTTGAATAGACTGATTAAACAACTAATTTTGTTTCACGGCAATTTCTCCTAATATATGGAACACTTTGCGATGAAATTAAAAACAAAAATCCGAGTTGTTCCACAGATTTCAAAACTGGTATTAGAATTTTTAAATTCGAATTAGTTTTCGAAATATTAATTTTTTTCTAATTTTAAATACATTTTTTCTAATGATGGCAACTCAAATTTTAATCATAACATTTTTTTTTTCATAAGTCAGAAAATGTTACTATTTTAAATTAATCTGGCGACAGTTTGGCCTCCTATAAATCTATGCTAAGAAGAATCTTTTTTTGTATCTCGTTATCATTTTATTAAATACAAAACTTTCATTTAAAAATGAAACATATAAATTGATGGCTTTCACTTCTTAAAAAAAAACGAAAAGAAAAATATTAGAGACAGATGTCATATAAGCACCGGGGTACCTTATTGGCGCACAAATGGCATTATTTTGATAGACATGGTAACCCGGCTATTGTTGTTTATTTAATAATAAATGTATATTTATTTTATTTCTTTTTTAAATTTATATAAATTATTTTGTTCTATAGTAATTAATTATTTTTTGCTATTTCCTTTTGAAAATAATAGAAAATAATTAAAAATCATGCCAAACATGCGGTGCGTATATGACATCTGGCGAAATATTAAATTATGTAATAAACCATGCATTTAATTTCAACTTCAAATCAATGTTTTAATTTACCACTCGAACAATAAAAAAAATGCTAACTGGCGCGTTGAAAAAAAGATATTGGCGAGATTTGCACCCGTTTTTTTTTCTTTCTGCACAGATGTCATATACGGCCCCAAATTGGCGCGATTTTTTCTGACGCCAATGTCATATACGCAACGGGTACTTAACTGGCGCCAAAGTATCGTTATTTTGCTTGATATGGTAAGCCGGATGTTGTTGTTTATGCTGTTGATGCGTTCCCCAAATTGGCGTTGGAAAAAAATCGCGCCAATGACACTTGTTCCAAACCTTCATATGAAAGTCGAAGGGATCAGATCGTATTTGTTTATGGCATTTGATGACCTGAACTATTATAATATAGATGAAATGATGGGTATAGAATAATATTTGTCGACTTATCACCTGTGCCTGGATAACATTAAAGTATCAAAATGGCACCTAGAGTATAAAAAGCAAAGTGTTCCGCCCGGAACTGTTGATGATAGTCACATGATTTAGGCTATTGTTACAGATATTGTTTAAAATATCGGTTGACAAAGACTCTGAATACTTAATTCATTTTATTTTAGCTTCTTTTCAAATGTTTAACTGATGCTCTTTAATCAAAAACGAAAACAACCATTGGATGTCTTAACAGCAACTGATTCTCTGTTAAATTTTTGCAATCAAAGGGAATTGAAGGGAAACCCGTTTACAGGGAGATCTACACAGCTTTTTCAGTATAATTTAATCTTCTCTAATATTTTAAAAACCCATTAGATTTTTAGATTCTGCGGTGTCTGAACGGGGGTTGGCGAGCGGAGCTTGCAGGGGCAGCGCCCCCTAGTATACAAATAAAACGTCGAAATAAAAATCACTTGATGACGTAAAGATGTGTAACTTGCTTAAAGTCAAGTGAATGTGACATTTATCAACCATTATTGGCATTTATTTTTATAGCTTGGTGATAGATTTTTGGTCAACGGGATAACTAAGTAGTACCAAAAATACATATGTAACTGGTATTCGAAAACGAGGATTTCGCCAAATTTTCGTAAAAAAAATCACGCCAAACCGGGTGCGTATATAACATCTGGCCAAATATTAAATGATGTAACAAACGATGACATTTAATTCCAACTTCAAAGCAGTGTTATAATTTACCACTCGAAAAATAAAAAGAAATGCTAACTGGCGAGTTGAAAAATAGTTATTGGCGAGATTTGCACCAGGCTAGCGTAACAGTACCAAGAATTCTTTGCGACAATGCTTTTATGTAGCATTATTCGAAAAAAAGAATTGATTTTTTTAAATCGAAATGGAAAACTTTCTGCACAGATGCCACATACGTTCCCATATTGGCGCTATTTTTCTCTGACGCCAATGTCATATAAGCAACGGGTACTTAACTGGCGCCATAGTATCGTTTTTTTTGCTTGATTTGATAAGCCGGATGTTGTTGTTTATGCTGTTGATCTTTTCCCCAAATTAGCGTCGGAAAAAAATCGCGCCAATATGGGGCCGTACATGATATCTGGGCCAAACTTTCATATGAAAAGCGAACGGATCAGAGCGTATTTATTTATGGCAGTTACATGACTTGGACTATTATAATATAGATGAAATGATGGCGATAGAATAATATTTGGCGACTTATCACCTGTACCTGGCTAATATTAAAGTACCAAAATGGCACCAGGAATATAAAAAGCGAAGTGGTTCGCCCGGAATTCTAGATGATAGTCACATGACTTAGGCTATTGTTATAGAAATTGTTTTAAAATACCGGGAGACAAAGACTCTGTACAATTAATTCTTTTATTTCTAGCTTCTTTTCAAACGTTTAACTGGTCCTTTTTAATAAAATACGAAAACAACTATTGGATGCCTTAACAGCAACTGATTCGGCCTTAAATTTTTGAAATCAAAGAAAATTGAATGGAAACCCGTTTACAGGGAGATCTGCATAGCTTTTTTCAGTATAATTCAATCTACTATAATATTTTTTAAACCGATCAGATTACCGTGTTTTAGATTCTGCGGTGTCTGAACGGGGGCTGGCGAGCGTAGCTTGCAGGTGGCAGATCCCCCTAGTATATATATATAATTTTAAAAATGTAAAAAATAAATCGTATCAAAATTAATAAATGGTTACAATTCATAACTTTCATGAAAAACATATGCGACTGTCGAATATCCCAAAAATTTAATACACACTAGGAAAAAAAATGTTTGTAATTTTTTCTTTTTCAAAATCAAATACGCATACCCTCTATTTTTTTCTATTTCACCTGAGAAACGTAAATAAAAAATATTATTGCAATCAGATAACGGTAACTCGTGCCGACTTTAGGTCAAACATGAACATGAAATCTTGTATGGGGAATACTATGGAAAGATTGTAAATTGTATGTTTCTTTGGTTCATAAAACACCATTTGATTCAAAGAAGATATTTATTGACATATTACAGTAAAAGAAACATTACTGAACTTATTTTCATTTCAACGTTTTATTTTTTACAGTCGGGATAGACCTTCGTGTGTTCTTGTACGCAACATAACGAAAATTGTTTTTGTTCCTCCGCCACTGTTATTAAATCATGAAAGTCCTGCATCAATTTTACCGCTCTTTCAGCTGTATTGTTCATTGCTCTGAGCATTGAGGTCGTCTTTTTTTGCGTCCGGAAACGAAGCATTATTCTCCCATGAAGAGAGGCTCTTCAAAACTATCATAAATTATGAGTCTAGAAAACAATGAATGGTTTTTGACAGATATGAGATCATCGATGCTTTTTTCTGTAAAAAAAAAATAATAATAACAGGTAACAATCGCGTGATATAAATGAATAACTAAATAAAAAATTACAAAATCAATATATGAAACTCGCCATACATTGAACCACTTTCTTCCTTCGATGGAATGTATGTTTTTTCACGGGTCGAGAAATTTTCTCTATGTAAATTTGTCAACAATTTTAATTTTGCTTCTTTGTCAACTTCATCGTCATAAAAAAGTGCTAATACTGTTATTTCATCAGTCAAATACCATAAATGCTGGAGAAATTTCTGTTAAGCAGTTTTCGAGATACTTTCCTTCATATTTTCGTAGATTTTCTAAGATTTCAAAAAGCACAAATCTTTTAGGGTCCTTTAACTGCCAAAATGTATTGAAGCCATGTTTAACATAGATTGTCACGATAAACAAGCAGACGTTTAACAGTGATTTCTTATCCTTGGTGTTTCATTTCAGATGAGAACTAAATAACGAGAGTTTTAGGGGGTAAACCGCTCGGGCCATGCATCTACCTTGGTTCATAGCACCACCCAGAAGTCTGATTTAATTTTTCTTCTGCATTTCCAACTAAAAATATGACAGAAATTTTGATCAACTCTCGATAGTCCTCTCCGATCATAGCATTTTAAAGTTCAGAGCCGTAAATTCAAGCAAATTGCCAAGTTCAGATACGGGTTAGAACAATTCCACTCTTTCTCCATAGCACTGTATTTTAGTGGGATAGATGCTCTTCCAATTCTCTTTGTGCTTTTTAAAGAGTGTAATATCGGGACTTGTTGTCACTTATTTAATGTTCACTTCGAATACAGCCTTTAATACCAGTTTTTATACATGATGGCAACAAGCAAAGAAAAGCATTTCCCTATCAATTTTTTTTTTTCGAAGAGCGCACATGCACCATTAAAACGACCTGTATTCGAAGCCATAGTATCATAACAGAGAATGTGGACTTTGTTTTTGAGATTCCAATCTATGATAGCCTTCCAAATAGCCTGCGCCTGTTCTTTGCATTTATAATTATAAAGTCTCGACGCAGCAATGAGGGGTTCTTTAAGTTCATATGAAATAGCTATAAGCAAATGTTCTTCTTTCAATTTTCGAGCACTTAAAGCAGGCAACAGTTTGGCATCCCAATGTAAGGTCACTACATCTGGTACCTCGTTTTGGAACTCAATTTTTATATTTTCCACGCGTTTCTTCCGTGTTTCTGTTCGGATTCTTTGAATTGAAGACTTACTTAACGGAAATTTGTGAATGTTAAATAGTGCCTCCCCCCCAATAGTAGCTTCAAGAATAAACACATAATTTCATATACTTAATTGGCACCTGTCTAATGCAGCAACTAACTTTAATAATAAAATCTTTCCTCATTACTGATTTACTTGTCCCAGGTTTTGAGCTTTCTATCAGTGTTGGGAAATCTACTTTATCCATAATTTCATCAGGATTCGAAGAGGAATATTCTTCCAATGGTTCGTATGATGTTGATGATGTTGAAGCGGTACCATATTTGATTCGCCAATTTTCTTCTTTGACTACTCGAGGTCGGGCCCTTTCCCCTTTTTTGGCCATTGATTTATCCACTCTACATAACTGACGGGCTCGTCTCGGCTCTTTTTATTGCTGCAAGAACATCCTATCTTCCTCTATTTTCATTATTTGAAATACATCAGCGTGTGCAATGCCGAAAATATTGTCTAAAGTAGTTACAAATTCCTGTTGTCGCCGCTTGATTACGTCTTGTAATTTCTTTGCATTTGTTTGTAAGTCTCTACAAACTTGATACATATTAACAAGCTTCCTCACGCAATTCAAAAACGATTTCTTAGGCATGTGTGTTTTTTCTCAAATGAAAATATTTTCACGAATAGCGATACTTGACTTTTTATTAACAGTTAAATTCACTTCTCGTATATTGTAAAACAAAACTGCGAGAACTTGTCCATTAGACCGAAGTTTTGAACCCGTTATTTGATGTTTAATTTTCCCTATTAAAAATATAATTTTTTAGAACTACACAATTCCAATGCCATGTTCTGCTCACTGATTAAAAGCTATCCAGACATTTACTAACAAAAGACTAACTTGAAATTATACGCACATTGACACATAGCCGTGCGCTGTCCTGATTAAACTGGTACTGACACGTTTCACAGGTTTCGCACTGTTTCTTCACGGGTTGCGCATTGTCACAAGCATTCCAAAACCTTTTGTTTTTTGTTTTGTTTTATCTTTTTCATTTTCAACTGCTGGGTGCTCCGCTACAGACACGTGACAGGGTGGCATGTGTCAGTGTTCGCTCGCTAAGTACACAAGTACTGACTGGGACATTTAGATGCAAGTCGGCATGGGTTCCCATGGTCAAAACCCTCATAGCATGCATGGTCACAGTGACGTCGTTGTGACGTCACTGTGAGTCACTGTGGTCACGTCACATCTGTGACCGAAATGCCACCACTCAGTGATGTCACATTGTGAATGAGATGTGAACTTCTTAGAAAACTTTAAAAAATTACAAAAAATCTTCAAAACATGTTGTTACTGTAAAATTTTATTTTTCTGGCAATAAAAAAGAATTGTTATGTCACTGCATGTAACGTAGGTCACGACACACTCGCAAAAAAAAATCCCCCCATATTGTAAATCACAGTGTGAGAAAAATACGAACTTCAAAAATCTTTGAAAATGAAGAGAAATGTTTTAAAAAAGCCCGAGTTACAGCGGCATAAGGAATGAAAATATATTAGTGGGTAGCAAGTAGTAAATTCAGACACGAAAAGATGGTGGGGTGGGGGGGGGGGGCATATAAAGGAAAATGCACGGTACAAGTATCAACAAACTAGATTTTCATGCTATATTTTATCAAATTGATATCTAAGAGTGTGAAAGTATACTTTTTTCCTGATTTCAATTTTATCTAGTATTGCAATTTAATATAATAATCCTTCTCTTATTTTTATTATTATAAAAGTGTTTCTCGGGAAAATAGTACGTGCTGGGGCAATTTGGATAACATATTTAGAATTAGGAATGTTAAATATATACACTTTACATATTTAGTTTGCAGGAAGGAAGATTTTTAATTTATTTTTACCGACCACTGGTATTCGAAACACTTTTGTGGCTTCAAACTAAAAAATTTCTATTATAGTTAAGTCTGCAGCTTTTAATGAGCACGTAGAAAGAGTCTTCAGAGTTTAGTCATACATACATTTCTTGCTTTATAATTTGCATTCAAGTCATATTTTTTCCTGTTAGTGTACCTATTTTAAGTAACTATTTTAAAAAAAAATTCTACTTCTTTCAGACTTTTAAAATAAAATTAGCATTTTCCGAATAAAAAAAAAAAAAAAAAAAAAAAATACAAAATTTATGCAAAACCCAAGATATAATTTATTATTCGTATTTCAAATTTGTGTTTTAGAGATATGACTCTAAAAAGAAGTTATTTTACGAATTGTTTTATTCTACAGGAAATTAACATGAAAAGAATGACGATTGACAAAGAAATTTTTTTTATCCTCGATATTTATTTATATCTTTTTATTTTTTAGGAAGATATTTTGTATTTATTATGTGTGAAACATTCTTTACTTAGAAAAAGGGAGGGGGGGGGGAGGTTAAAACTGATAAAAAGAAAAGGTAAAATACATTGGAAAATTCTTCAAATACAAAAATTTAAGTACAGACAGTCTCATAAAATGATTGCACATGTAAGTTCCACATCTGTTTATATAAAAGGAAATAAATTAATACCTGCCCCAAATCGTCTGCCACGATACTGCAGGGTAAACAGAGAACTTTTTGTTCTAACAGATGCGGTAAGTTACTAGTCTAAAATGTAAGCTTTTGCGTGTGCTTTTTTTTTAATGGTAATGGTATAAATTGGTATATTTATTTTTTTAAATTGTATGTAAGCACGTTTTTGCTGTTCGTGATTTTAATCAAACATTTAATTGTAGACATTCAGAATCAGTTATTAAATTTTCTTCGATTGTAAACTCACTTTCTACGTTTTTGATACACGTTCGATACTTCGCATTAAAAAATAAAATATGACAATTAAGCATTGAAATAAAGTGTTTTTCATGCCTGATAACAAGTTTATAGATTAAACTGCTTTACTATACTTTTTAAAATTTGATATTTATAATATTTATAAAAAAAATATTTATAATTTATGATATTTATAAAAGTTGATATTGTACTGTTCATTAGAGATAATTGCTGGAAATGCATTTTTAATTATAATATGCGCTTTTATGATTCACTATATTTATGCATAGTATATGGTGTATATAAAAGCTATAATTCATATACAAGGCTACACAAAAGCATACGTAAGAGTTAAGGGGTATGGGCGCAAATTGCTTAAAGGTGTATTTTAGATGAGTTATGGATTTTTATGTTGAACTGCATTTAATTTACTAAGAAATATTTGTAGAATATGGATAAAATGATACACAGGGTCACGCAAGGAAATGGATATATGGCCGTCTATAAATTATAATTTCTGGAAATGTGATTTCAGCAGTTTTAAGAGTGTTTTAATTTGAATTAAATTTTAACTAAATAGTGGCGTGTAATAAAGATTCTAGGTAAACTACAGGGTTGTACAAAAGTATTCAAGTATGTTTTCATATATTAGTATAAATTGCTGAATGAGAATTTCAACCTGTTATGCGTTTTCTTACTAAACTAAATTTTTACATTATATACTAGTATATATCAACCTACAGATTAAATACAGGGCTATTCAAAAGAATTGGAAAACATATTTGGCTATGGACGGTAACTGCTGAAATCAGTTTTTCAAATGTTTTATGCGTTTTCTAAAATATTTACTTAGTTATCTTATTTACGTTATTTCCTTAAATTACGATGTCTAATTAAAGCATTCAGGAAGCGTTGGAAAGGGCTTTATAATCTATGCTTAACGCATGATTTTTCTTACTTGTTTTTTCTATTTCCCAGATCAGTCATTTCCTATAAATCATACCAAATCTATTTAGCTCATATTAACAAAATACAATATACACGGGAATAAAAAAATTAAATAAATATGGCTTATCTTATTCTTCTTTAAATAGGAAATGTATTAATATCCGTTAGACTCCATGTTCGTATTTAATAAAATAATAACAAATCACAACACATAAAAACTTACACATTCTTAATATAAAGCTTGAACTCAAGATCAAGCTTAGAACTTAATAAAAAAGGATGCCAGTTGATAAGCATTGTTTTTTTTCAGTGTAAAATTAAAAGTATTTTAGAAGAATAGGACTCCAAAATAGCGATACATTGCTAAAAACTACGGTAAAAAGATAATACTGTATATTTCAAACAAAACTTTATTTTAAAATTCATCACAGTGTTTATAACAAGAATCATCAGAGTATTAATGCTTGGAAATTTTTCCAGAAAGAAACATTCGCCTTGCAAACAATATTTCAAATGGAAATCAAATTTCAAATTGATTGCTTAAAAGGCGCAAAAGCCAACATAGTGAAAAAAATTCCATAACGGTACTTGAATCCGGATTGGAATATTTTTCTCTATGTTGGCCTTTGCCCTTTTAAGCAATTAATTTGAAATTTGATTTTCATTTGAAATCATGACATTGTTTATGACAAGTTTGTCACAAATGACACATATTTCACAAATTAGTCACAGTGTGACGTCAAAGCATTGTCGCTGTCGTCACAGGTTCGTCACAAAGTTAATGCCAAAATAGTCACAAATGACACACTTTTCACAAATTTGTCACACCGTGACTTCACAGAGTGGTCACAATGTGACGTCACAAACGACCTCTAAAACGGCCATAACGACCTCGCATTCTAGTCACTATGACGTCACATCGACGGTCACAAAATCACAGTGTGACTTCACAACGACGTCGCCGTGACGTCACCATGCCTTACGGGAATTACATGAAACTATATTTACAATTGTTTTGACATAAAAGGGGAGAAAATGAGAGGGTATGCGAAAAAATGAAACGACTTTCATTTTTTTTGGGACACCCTAATATATGTGTGTATGTGTGTCTATATTTGTAAAAACTTATGTATATGTCGTAGGCTAATTGAGAAATCCGGCTCTTTGCAAACAGCCTAGGCTCTTTCCAAAGAGCCGGGCTAATTGGAGAATCCATCTCCCTTTTTTCAATTAGCCTGATATTTTTCAGGCTTATTGCAAAGAGCCTAGAAAGCGTCAGGCTAATTGAAAAATGACCACTTATTATCCGATCAGGGTGATATTTTTAGCTCACAGGCTATCAAAGCCTAAGAGTTTACGTTCCCGCCGATTCTGTATGTACGTGTGTACGTACGTACGTACGTATGTACGTAACGCGATAACTCTTGATAGAAATATCCGATTTGCTTCAATTTTTTTTCTAGGTTCATTCTGATGAGGTGCTTCCCTGATTAGTTGTTGGGGTTCATTGGTTAAGGATAGAGGGGGAAAAGGGGGGCTAGTACCCCCTCATTAATTTATATAAATGGGTTTTTCATGCAGAAATATTCGACTTGCGCCAAATTTGGTATACCGGTTTATTGTGTTAAGGAGCTTCCCTGATTAGATTTGGAAGCTCATTATTTAAGTATAAAGGGGGGGGAAGGGGCTGCCCCCCTTATATTAGATTAATCGGTTTTTCATGATGAATTATTCGATTTGCTCCTAATTTGGTATACCGGTTTATTAAGTTAAGGAGCTACCTTGATTAGATTTGGAGGTTCATTAGTTACATATAAAGGGAGGAAAGGGGGGCTATCACCCCCCGTAATTTAGATAAATGCGTTTTCATGCAGAAATATGCGATTTGCAATAAATTTAGTATACCGGTTAATTATGTTAAGCAGCTTCCCTGATTACATTAGGAAGATCATTATTATGTATAAAGGGGGGGAAAGGGGGGCAAATGCCTCTGCCCTTAATTTAGACAAATGCGTTTTTCATATAGAATTATTCGATTAGCTCAAATTTGGTATACTGGTTTATTATGTTAAGGAAAAGGCTTGATTAGATTTGGAGGTTCATTAGTTAAGTATAAAGGGAGGAAAAGGGGGGGGGGGGGCTAGACCCTCCCACCCTTAATTTAGGTAAATGGGTTTTTAATGCAAAATTATTCGATTTGCTCCAAATTTGATATACCGGTTTATTAATTTAAGGAGCTTCCCTGATTAGATTCGGAAGTTCATTAGTTAAGTATAAAGGGAGGAAAGGGGGGCTACACCCCCCCCCCTTAATTTAGATAAATGGGTTTTTCATGCAGAGTTATTCGATTTGCTCCAAATTTCGTATACCGGTTTATTATGTTAAGGAGCTGCCTTGATTAGGTTTGGAGATTTATTGGTTAAGTATAAAGGAGGGACAGGGGCTAGTGTCCTCTTAATTTAGATAAATGGGTTTTTCATACACAATTATTCGATTTGCTTCAAATTTGATATACCAGTTTATTACGACATGGCTTCCTTCATTTGATTTGGAGATTTATTGGTTAAGTATAAAAGGGGGGGGGAAGGGGTGCAATTGCCCCTCCACTTAATTTAGATAAATGGGTTTTCATGCAGAATTATCTAATTTAATTTATTTTTTTTTTCAACCGGATCCGAACTTGAAGGTTCCATTTGAAGTCAACCCGAAAACCGACCACAACCAGGTTTCGGATTGAGTTCAATTAGAACTTTCAGGTTTGGATCGGGTTGCCGGTGGACGGAGATTATTTTGTCTGGCTTGCATCGGATTATAGTTCTTTGGAATATTTTTGTCGGTTAAGATTTGGTTCAGGACGGGATTCAGGTTGACTTCGAATGGAATTTTTAGGTTATGGTAGCGTTGCGTATCCACGGCAACTAAGTTGTCTTGTTCGGATCCGGTTATGGATGTTTGGAATATTTTTGTCGGTTATCAGATTTGGTTCGGGATTTCGGGTTTTTTGAAATGGAACTCTCAGGTTCGGGTCGGGTTGCATGTAGACTGAAATTATTTTGTCTTGCTCTTATTGGGGTACGGTCTGTTGTAATTTATTTTTCGAGTTTGGGTAGGGTTATGCGTTAATAAACCTAATAAAATGAAAATTGCCCAGTTAAATTGATGGAATTGAGCTCACAGACTATTCACACTAATTGTATATTATACTCTTATTTCAAAGAATAATGCCCCTCGAAAAATATATGAAGGGATTAATCCCTTAGCCCGTTGCCCCCCGTTGCCCTCCTTTCTACTTAACCAAAGAACCTCCAAATCTAATCAGGGAAGCTACTTAACATAATAAACTGGTATACCAAATTTGAAGCAAATCAGATAATTCTGCAACAAAAACCATTTCACTAAATTAAGGGGGGAGGGGTATTAGCTCCCCCATTTCTCCCTTCATGCTGAACCAATGAGCTTTCAAATCTAATCAGAAAAGCTCCTCATTAGAATGAACCTACAAAAAATGTTAAACTAAATTAGATAATTCTGCATGAAAACCCATTTATCTAAATTAAGGGGAGGGGCAATTGCCCTCTTCCCCCCCCTTTCATACTTAACCAATGAACCTCCAAATCAAATGAAGGAAGTCATATCGTAATAAACTGGTATATCAAATTTGAAGCAAATCGAATAATTCTGTATGAAAAACCCATTTATCTAAATTAAGGGGACACTAGCCACTGTCCCTCCTTTATACTTAACCAATAAATCTCCAAATCTAATCAAGGCAGCTCCTTAACATAATAAACTGGTATACGAAATTTGGAGGAAATCGAATAAATCTGCATGAAAAACCCATTTATCTAAATTAAGGGGGGGGGGGGGTCTAGCCCCCCTTTCCTCCCTTTATGCTAAACTAATGAACCTCCAAATCTAATCAGGGAAGCTCCTTAACATAATAAAACGGTACACGAAATTTGGAGCAGATCGAATAACTCTGCATGAAAAACTCATTTATCTAAATCAAGGGGGGAGTCTAGCCCCCCTTTCCTCCCTTTATACTTAACTAATGAATCACCAAATCTAATCAGGGAAGCTCCTTAACATAATAAACCGGTATACGGAATTCGGAGCAAATAGAATAACTCTGCATGAAAAACCCATTTACCTAAATTAAGGGGGGGGGGGGCTAGCCCCCCTTTCCTCCCTTTATACTTAACTAATGAACCTCCAAATCTAATCAAGCCATCTCTTTAACATAATAAACCAGTATACCAAATTTAAACTAATCGAATAATCCTACATGAAAAACGCATTTATCTAAATTAAGGGGAGAGGCAATTGCCCCCCTTTCCCCCCTTTATATATAATAATGATCTTCCAAATGTAATCAGGGAAGCTGCTTAACATAACTAACCGGTTTACCAAATTTATAGCAAATCGCATATTTCTGCATGAAAACCCATTTATCTAAATTACGGGGGGGGGGGGTGTTGCTCCCCTTTCCTTACTTTATATGAAACTAATGAACCTCCAAATCTAATCAAGGCAGCTCCTTAAATTAATAAAATGGTATACCAAATTTGGAGCAAATCGAATAATTCATCATGAAAAACCGATTTATCTAAATTAAGGGGGGTAGCCCCCTTTCCCCCCTTTATACTTAAATAATGAGCTTCCAAATCTAATCAGGGAAGCTCCTTAACACAATAAACCGGTATACCAAATTTGGATCAAATCGAATATTTCTGCATGAAAAACCCATTTATATAAATTAAGGTGGGTAGCCCCCCTTTCCCCCTTTATCCTTAACCAATGAATCCCAAAAACTAATCAGGGAAGCACCTTATCAGAATGAACCTAGAAAAAAAAAATTGAAGCATATCGGATATTTCTATCAAGAGTTATCGCGTTACGTACATACGTACGTACGTACGTACACACTTACATACAGAATCGGCGGGCACATAAGCTCTCAGGCTTTGATAGCCTGTGAGCTAAAAATATCACCCTGATCGGATAATAAGTGGTCATTTTTCAATTAGCCTAACGCTTTCTAGGCTCTTTGCAATAAGCCTGAAAAATATCAGGCTTATTGGAAAAAGGGAGACGGGTTCTCCAGTTAGCCCGGCTCTTTGCAAAGAGCCTAGGCTGTTTGCAAAGAGCCGGATTTCTCAATTAGTCTACGACATATATATATATATATATATGCTTCTACGTAAAAATATGAGTATATATACATACATGTATATGTAAGATTTAATATAATATGTATAAACTAAACCTTTTTCGGCTTCCATAAAAATCACATAACTTAACATAACTTAACTCATATAACTTATATATGATGTACAAAACGAGTGTTGCCATTTGAAGTTGTTGCATTTTTGTAAATGCTGAAGATCTTTGAAGCACAGCAAATGGATAGAAAAATTTTAGAAGACGCTTTTTATAGTTGATTAGAATCTACGGATTTTTCTTAGGATTATTTTTACCAGAATTTATAGGGGATGTTTATTTTATTTTATTTTATTTTTATTTTTTTTTTTTTGTCACAGACGCTAGGGCGATGCTTTCCGAGCGTGTTGAGAACTTTCCTTCATTTTCATAAAAATGCTTATAAAAAAAATCTTAATTTAAATTTTCTTTACCTGTTTGTTTCTAAAATAATCTTCATGTCCCTTTATTTGATAGATATTTTAAAATACATTTTTTAAATATTTTTATTTAGAACAGATTTAACACTAGAACCCCCGGAAATTTTACTCAAGTTTCATAAAAATATTTGACATGAGAATTCTTATTTATAACTGTTTGAGTAATTTATTTAACGTAAATCTGCGTGGTTTAAATTTAACTTATTTTATGAAAGAATTTCTGGTTCCAGATGAAATTTAATCATAAGGTCGGAGTCGAATTGACTCTTTCCGGGCGTTCTAGTGTTAAGTTGTTCTTGGGAAACGGAAACATACGGGTAAACAGTTTAGAGGGTTAAAAGTGTTACCTAATAGGGCGAGCCAAAAAAATCGAATTTTGTATTATGGAATTCTAATAGTGCGGGAAAGTTGCATTATCCCGCCGAAAGCAATTGCGTAAAAGTTAATTTTCATTGATTAATATCTTTGGTCTCCCTAAAACGACCAAAGTTTCCAAAAACGACTACTTTTAACTTTAATTAATAAAAATCAGGAAAGAGGACAATCGTGTTGAGAAAATGATCTACCAATTCCAAGATTAACTATTAAAATCTAATAATTAATACCAACTGTTAAAAACTTTTACAGGATCGTTCTCATCAAGACGGCCAAATTTTCTACTCAAAAAGAAAAAAAAAATTCCATAAACGGTCGCTTTATAACAAATAAATAGAAATTAAGAAAGAAACGTCGAATGCTTTATAAAAATGGACAAATGGTTTACCATTCAATCATAATTAACTGTAAAAAAAATTGACGAGATTGTTCAATAAAATTTACCTCTTCACGTTGCCAAAAAAGGCCGTTTTTGGCAGTTTCTCGAAATTTTGGTTGATTGAAAAAATTGAGAAGGCATAAATTATTAACCAATCTGGTTATTTTTTTTTTTTTTTTTTTTTTTTTTTTTTTTTTTTTTTTTTTTACAGTTAATTATGTTGGACTTGGTACACTATTTGCGTACTATTAGAAAAGGACTGTTTTTTTTTTAAACTTTTATTGTTGTTTGTAATAAATGGGCGTTTTTGGTTATTTTGGTCGTCTTGAGGAGGCAAAAGACACTGAAATTTTCAATTGTTGCTATTGACAGGTTAATGAAACTTTCCAAAACTATTGAAATTTCATATTCCGAAATTATATTTTTCGGCCCGCCTTATTATCTAATGAGTTTGCATTGTTTTGCCATTTTTGTAAATTTCATTTAACCCTTTCGGGTCCGATCTTTTTTCAAGTTTGAGAACTTTTATTTAATAATGTTTATCGTAGCTATCAAAATAGATTTACTGAAGTTTAAAGGTTATCTCATTGTCTGAAATCTAACGAATGTACTTATTTTGTGTACTATTCTATACATATTTATATGATGATGGATTAAGGAAGAGTTTTTTTAGACGTTTGGAAAATATCCTATTATAAAAGGGATTAACATATATTACAACTTTCTAATACCTTTTGTGTTTTAAGACACATGATTCGTTCAGAAAAGTAACCTGTATTTTAAATTTAATGAGTGATATATGTGTATAAAATATAATCGCCAACAGTGCAAAGGTAATTAAGCAAAATTTTATTATTTTTGTTATTACTAAATGTCA